>OX381711.1:64597734-65074954 GCA_947462335.1 Harmothoe impar
ACAGGTTGGTGAACTAATTAAAGGCAATATGTAGGTTAATTTATATGCTATTATCTTATCATCCAAAGTGAAACCTCAATAGGGAATTAGGTTGATTTATTGCGACATGAGAAGGACAGATTCCTATAGAGGGCTAGCTAAATATATTTAGACCGATGAAATAATTCCCTGTCCTTATAACTCTGCAATCCTTAGGGTGCTACATGAAACAACTGGTACCTATTGACAGCTGTTAACAGTGCTTTTCTTGCCAGTACCAGATCAAGCAATGGCCACCTGCATTAAGGGGTCCTGTTAACAAGGATGAATGCATATTTGCCAGGATAAATAAACATATACATGTAGCCCTATTTGATCTACATGACAGGTAAGTACTTACACTAATTAAAGGTAATAGATAGGTTGATTTTTATGCTATCATTTTTGTCTGCCAAAGTGAAACCTCAAGATGATTTATCGAGACAATGGGACATGTACCTATATGTTAACAAGCATGAATAAACTCTGTGTTTTAAGTGATAGACCTACACACTTTGTACAGTACAGTACATATCCCAGCAATCAAGATCTCAAGCGGAACTTGTGCCAAGTTTTTCCCGAAGAATACACAAGGCATTTTCTCGTGTCATCTCCCCATGAATTTCTTGTTTTTAGAAAAACTGAAACTTGAGTAATATATGTCATCACCCCACATGTGGACTAATTTTCCCAATTTACTCTAGAAATGTTTGCTATTCTATAGAGAATCTCTCTGTCTATTTTATGTATGCCACTCATGCTTTTCCCAAGAAATGCACAAGATATTATCTTGTGTCCTTCTCGAGTTCTGTTTGGAGGGATAGCCTATACTATTATAATATTATAATATTGCCTGTTATGTCTATACTATGGATGTATAAATATAAGTTTTAACCAAATAGATTAATGTGTACTTTTTGTTTTGTTGGTAAGCAGGTAACCATGGCAACCACAACAACACTATTTACTGATGAATGATAATAATACCTTTCATGTTCATTATTACTTCATGAATCATGAGAAGAAATTTTAATTCTAGGGGGGAAATAATGTTTTTGTCAAAAAATTGCATTTTGGGGGCTTTTACCCCCCCCCCCCCTAAAACTCAATTCTCAGCTCCGCAAGTTATTTTTTCTGAATCTACAGAAAAAATAAATTTAGAAAAAAACACTTACTCAGAAATGCTTCTAGAACTTGGAGAATCCAAATTCGATTCCCTACTATACAGTTGAATACCTTTCACAGCTGCAGTGGTTCCTACCATCCTACTGCAGGTGCCGCTATGAGAGCACTGATCTCTTATATCTCATATCTTGTCACCACCTTGTCATTGTTAGATGGGGGTGCAACTATACACTTGAACAGACCAACGCCAGTGGCGTTTCCCCCCATATTGAATGCAACGTTCATGCCTAATGCCAGAGAGAACCCATGCAGAAATTAACCCTGAGAGCCTTTTCATGGGAAGCATGTATTATATTGTAAAATCTGTGTTTGATTTTTTTGGTATTTGATGCAAGATTTTATATATTTCTTCTATGTATGTCTCCAATATATAACAAGAGTACTTTTATCAAATATCTGGACATTTCAATTATACCTAAACAGAAAAAAATAATGAACTTTAAACACGTTACAGCCACATTTAATTTGGAGTTAAGATAGCGAAATTGTTAAAAATATAGAGTGTTTTATAAACCCATCATTGTTGAAATGACGTCTGCTATTGTGATTACATCTTTAAGAGAGCTGAAACACAGCAGGTTATGAAATTTATTTCTCTTTCCTGTTTTTACAAAATTGTAATTTTGCTATTGTTAATTTTGACTGCTATAATTAATTCTATAAACGCTATGAAAATACCCTCTGAGGAGCGATACTGAATACAGGGTACAATGTTGCATCCTAATAGCTTAGCTTGAGCCTCTTATATTATCATTGTATGTGCTAAATCTATTACAGTTTGACAGCTGAGAAAAATGCGTTGGTGATTCCCTGCAATGGCTAAAATAATGACAGCAAACAATGTATCCAATGATGACATTTATTGATTCATAAAACATCGTTCTTGAAGGTGAAGCTGATGCAAAAAACCAAAGGTCAGCAGTGACAGGGTAGGGTGAACCAATATTCTATACTTATTGGTCTACTGGTTTAACTTTTCTAGCGTTATGTGGCAATAGACAATATGTTTAACTCTCTCAAAACCAGATTTTTTCAGATAAGATACAAATGGGAAATTAGGATGTAGGGGATGGCCTAACCTTTTAGAAACTGAAAGAACTTTGTAAATATTCAAACAATAAGTACATCTATGACAAAATGAACTGTATCGAATAACCAGAAAGTAAGATACCCTAAATCGCCCATTGATGATTAGGGAGATGAAGCCTTATTTGAAATTAAATATAGCTTATTTAGAGTTATCGTAATGAAAAGACATCATCACTGCGTTTCCCCCAGGTTTACAGTCTTTTGATAGGGTGAATTATTTGATCAATACCAGATTTGAAGAAAGTATGATTTATGTTTGGTGAGTTCATTTCATTTGAATATTGCAGTAAGATATCAATCTCTTTTGCAATGTGAGGGCCCACTTAGAAATATATGAAAAAATTTATGAGACAATATTCATCATTGGCTTTTTGTGTTACCATATAGAAGCTGAAGTGAGTGCATTAATATAGTATTATTATACTGTAGGAGTGTAACAGGCAGCGGAAAACGTGACAGCCCCACGGGGAATCGAACCCCGGCCCCTCCACTCCGGCTGCTTCTCCACCGCTCTGCTACGGTGCTTAAGCTACCACAGGCGGACAATGCGCTCTCCATGCACGCTCGGGCTGCCCCGAGCGATACGTGCCCACTACATTACTCCCCTTCAGACTTCTGCTAGGTTCAACCATTGGTGCGAAGTCAAGCTAGCAGAAGCATATACATTCACTTGTCTGATTCCATGCTTGGTGTTGCTATGCCATACCAGGTAAACTGCAAAATGATTGCTTAACACATAGACATCAATTCCTGTAATTTATATACGGATATCATGTTTTCAAAATGTAAATTCAAATCGCTTTGGTTAATTCATTAGTAAGGATATAAGCTTTAAGTACACACAGCAATGGATTGAGAATTGTGTTCTCAAGAACAAGTAGCATGGTGTTATATATATTTATTTACACTCAAAGGAATAGAAATCACTGTAGGCTGTGTCTCACGACCTTGGGCCAATGTTTTTGTCTCTGACCGGGTGCTGTCTCTGACCAGGTGCCGTCTCTGACCAGGTGCCGTCTCTGACCAGGTGTCAGAAAAAAGGTGTTTTAAAAAGAATTATACTCATATATATATATATAAGGATTTGGAAAAACGTTATGGTGGTTGTTGTATGATCATAATCATAATTATAATTAGCCTCCTGCTGTTGATATTTTGACCTTATCAAGCCAAGCCGGTCAGAGACGGCACCCGGTCAGAGACAGCACCTGGTCAGAGACAGCACCCGGTCAGAGACAAAAACATTGGCCCATGGTCGTGAGACACAGCCTGTAGATGTTGTTGGTTGGCGTACTGCTAGTGGAAGATGTTAACCTCTCTTAAAGCAAAGTTAGAATATAGGACCAGATGAAATAGGTCCTAGTAGCACGATGTAAGTGTGCTATGTCAACACAATGATATAGTGTTGGACACAATGTAATGTATCAAAATAACAATTATGAGATGTTCATTAGTTAATATACTGGAGGGGCCGAGAGGGGGCAGTATCTGAGCACTGTGCGATGTTATGTGCATTAGTTTTGGGCTTGTATTTGGGTTGTTATTAGGTCTCTATGGAACTCTATTTAACTCTGTTCTGTAATTTTTTGAGTATCAACATGTAATGAGTTCCAAGTAGTTGGAAGTTTAAAAGCTAAGCTTTTTCTGTATAAAGGGTCCTTGGGCCATGTCACCTTTAACAGTAGTAGTATAGTATGTATCGGAACGGGACTATAGTTAAGTACTGTTTATTACTCAATCGACCTGCAGCCAATCAGAGGCCTCCCTTTTGGCGGGAAATTCAAAAGCAGCCAATGAGAGGCCTCCCTTTTGGCGGGAAATTCAAATAGGTCACGTGACCGGAAGTGACCTACTTCCGGTCACGTGACCTTTGGGCGGGAAATTCAAATAGGTCACGTGACCGGAAGTGACCTACTTAAGAGGGTCACGTGACCACCATGTTGGCGGGAAATTCAAATAGGTCACGTGACGGGAAGTGACCTACTTAAGGGGGTCACGTGACTACTAGGTTGGCTTTCAAAATAAGTCACTTGAGATTTTGATGGATAAATAAATTTAAAAAAAGAAAAAAAAAGCAAGCTGAAAAAGCTTGCTAAAAAATAATTTAAAAATACGGCTCTTTTTTTCTAGGAGGGGGGGAGAGGGGCACTCTGGGGGGCACTCTTTAAGATGCATGGGGGGGGAGGGGGGGAGGGGGGGAGGGGCAGGGTTTTTTAAGAGTGAGACTCGCTTCTCTGCCCTCTCTAAAAGAGAGGGCAGAGAGGCGAGTCTACTTACAATGAAAGGTATCATGATCGCGTTTATGATGATGTGCATCATGATGTGACTATCTTACAACCCTATGAGAAATAAGCAAGACATGGGCGTACTTACACGGGCTATTTGTAAACTAATTTCTCTTGAATCTATTAACAGCTCACATTTTTTTTCTTAGATGACATCTGACAGCTGCTTGCTAGGCTAAGATATTGTTAAATAAACAACTTGGAAAGCTAATTACAGTTTTCTGGCTTGAAATATAGTCTTTCAACAGACTTTTTTTCTCATCTTACACAGAGGCAAATATCAGAGACACCCAATGGCGCTTAAACTGCTCTCAGCCAAGGGTCGGGCACTGCTGGACTATAATAGACGGGTCAAGGACCGTTCTACTGTGGGTCAGGCTAGGTCGGACATTCAATAACGCGACTTTAGCAAAACTTGCTTGAAAGTCTGACCATGCGAGATCCTTATGCCCCAGTCTGTCAATGCTGTCCAGACTTTCAAGCAAGGTTGTCAAAGACCTACCTGTCATTGAATGTCCGACTTAGCCTGCCTGACCCTCAGTAGAACGGTCCTTGACTCATCTATTATAGTCCAGCAGCGCCCGACCCTTGTATGAGAGGGGTATTGACACCATTGGCTGACTCTGATAATTCGCCTGTGTGCACGAGGGGAGGAGAGGGTTTACAGCTTGCGCTTATAGAGCACTACTAGTGGAGGTTTGGATGAGGAGGCTATGACATATGATGTTTGTCTTAAAAAATAGCCATGGCGCATGTCGATGTCGCTTAATTATGCTCATATCTCATGTCGATTTTAAGAATTGCTCATGTCACCTGTCACTGTGTTTTTCAAGCTTCATGTCAAATGTCACTAGGCTTCATCTCGACTTTAGTGGTCCACACTGCTGCTGCTGCTGCTGCTGCTGTCGGTGCTGCTGCTTGTGCTGCTTGTGCTGCTCATGCAGCAGCTGCTGGCTGCTTGTGCTGCTGCTGCTGCTGCTGACAGATGCTACTGCTTGTGCTACTGCTCGTGCAGCAGCTGCCAGCAGCTGCTGAAGCAGCTGTCAGCAGCTGCTGGCTGCTTGTGCTGCTGACAAGGTCATGGGGGCTGCTGCTGACGATGTCACGGATGCTGCTGACAAATGCTACGGCTTGTGCTGCTCGTGCTGCTTGTGCTGCTGAAGTCGCTGCCAGCTGCTTGTGCTGCACGTGCAGCTGCTGCTGAAGCCGCTGCTAGATGCTGCTGCTTGTGCTGCACGAGACTGAGTAGCCGCTATTCGGCGTTTCACTCCTTATGTACCCTGTCCTAGTTAATCCTCTTAAACGGCTGAAAAGGCTCTCTCAGCACAGAGACTCTACTCAATGTAAGAGATCAGTTAAGTAAGTTTTCACATGCCACCTGACTACTGCGGGAGGGTTTAGACTTAAGCAGCTTAGTGCACACACGTGTCTGTTAGAAAAGCTACCTGCACACCTGCCTTCCTTTTTCACTAGTATTTACCCCCTGCCGACTTATAAGGCACCTATACACGCCTTCTTGCTTCTAGAGCTAAGCTGACTGGCAGCTATTTTAAAAGAGAATACTCGTTACCTGTATAACGGATAAGGGGGTTATGAGATTAGCGTGTGTATAGAAAAAAAAACAAAAAAAAAAGCTACAGGGGGCGCGTGTCTGTCTGTGAGGTAGAGACCATGTGGTAAGCGACTCAAGTGTAAAACAACAGCACCTCCTCTTGTCGCAGTGAGTGGTGTGGACGGCGGCTGGCTAGTTGAATTTAAGCGTCAGCTTGAAAGATAAGGCCAAATAAAAAAAAAGGTTTGTTTCAGGTCACCCGACCAACCCTAGCAAAACAGGGTCGACCCTACGTTTTTTTTTTAAGCAAGTTTGAAGAAAATTTCATATTTTTATACTTTTTGGGTCATTTTTAGAATTTCCACGGAGGATGGCTAGTACTTTCATGTTAAAAAAATAAAATAAAATAAAATAAAAATCCGACCTACCGACTCCAGTCTTTCTGCCCATGTTACCTGAAACATACCTTTTTATTTTTTTTTGGCTTAATCCGTTCACGGGCTGGCGCGTCACACCTGTCGTTAATCACCCCCTGTAGTCTTTGTATACACAGGTGACTCGGCTTTATCTCTTCACCAGCTATAATCCCATATACATGTAGCGCACGTTACACTCGTTAATTCTCTTTTCATGCTGATGGATTAGGGGTGGAAGGGTTCAGGTGAAAAGCGATTTGATTCTCTCTGGAAGAGGGTTGGAGCTCTAGGTGAAAACAAGCTTAGAACATCCAGATTAGCTGCTCTCTCGGCTATATAAAGAGCTTCATTTTTTCTAATCTCTGCCCACTTCGTCTTGTTGTACACTATCAGTCACGAGGCAGACGCTGGAAGTAGCAGATGTTTGCAGTATGGTTTACACAGAGGTTACCTGCTAATAGGATTTTGTCAGAATAGGGTGAGTTGCTATTAAAATGAACATTTAAATGGGTTGTTAATATGGTATCTGATGTTAATGAGCTAACACCTAACATTGAGGATTATGACCTCCCAGAGGGGCGTCTCGCCAAATTCTCCAGTCTTGACTATAGTCTTAACTGTCTAAAGACTGTGGAGCACGTTAATGGGTGGTCTCCTTACTAATTTCACTTGACCAGGCCGGCAGGGTCAACTAGGCTAGGTAATTACAACCACAAGGGCGGCTACTCAACATGCAAGTAGACCTACTACTACGAGATTGTCTTTTGACCACTCTGCCGCCGCCTGCTAGTCTGGCGATTACATGCTCTAGTATAGTTCTCCGCTCTTTTCGTCAGATGACGCCACAATAGGGTTTTTGTACATTTCCACGATACTCGCGAACATTTTAAACGCATAATGACCTATAATAAGCAACAAAGCACACTTCTAATATATTGAATATAAGAAACATGTCAACGTTGTGTATTTCTGATAGAATGAGGCAGATTCTTTGAAATATCAACTAAACTATAGTGAGATTGAAAATACTACACCATATCTAAAGCGATATAAAAGCTATATAAAGTCAGAACCTCTGACGGATCGGTAGGATCACTCAACCATTCGTCCTCGAAAGCAACACAGGGTTCCCGTCCAACAGGACTTTGAGCCTTGACGCTTTTGAGGAGGATTGATCTCATGCTGCTTAACATGTGGTGTAATTAATCAACACCGCGGCCCCTCTTTAGGGGCCACACAATAAACAAAGAATAAAAAAGGGTAGGACTTAGGTTTAAAGTGAATCTCCCAGGATTTTGGCGAGGTCGACAAAGGAGGAGATAACAGATTAAACTGCAGGAGACTATACGCAAACCTTGATACTCTCAGAGGGGGAGCTCCATATTGCGGACCTGTGGTCAAGGTAATTACAACCACAAGGGTGGCTACTCAACATGCAAGTAGACCTACTACTACGAGATTGTCTTTTGACCACTCTGCTGCCGCCTGCTGGTCTGGCCATTACATGCTCTAGTGTAGTTCTCCGCTCTTTTCGTCAGATGACGCCACAATAGGGTTTTTGTACATTTCCACGATACTCGCGAACATTTTAAACGCATAATGACCTATAATAAGCAACAAAGCACACTTCTAATATATTGAATATAAGAAACATGTCAACGCTGTGTATTTCTGATAGAATGAGGCAGATTCTTTGAAATATCAACTAAACTATAGTGAGATTGAAAATACTACACCATATCTAAAGCGATATAAAAGCTATATAAAGTCAGAACTTCTCACGGAACGGCATCTGCAACAGATCACTCAACCAGGTGTCTTGAAATGCCACACAGGGTTCCCGTCCAACAGGACTCTGAGCCTTGTCGCTTTTGAGGAAGGTTTGATCTCATGTTGCTTAACATGTGGTGTAATTAATCAACACCGCGGCCCCTCTTTAGGGGCCACACAATAAACAAAGAATAAAAAGGGTAGACCTTAGGTTTAAAGTGAATCTCCCAGGATTTTGGCGAAGTCGACAAAGGGGTAGATAACAGATTAACCTGCAAGAGACTATACGCAAACCTTGATACTCTCAGAGGGGGAGTCCCATTTTGCGGACTTGTGGTCAGATCTATCCCTTCTAGGGGGCAGGTTGCATGTCGTAAATGTCTACTACAGACATTGGGATATATTGTTAATCTTACTCTAGGGTCTCCATAATTAGACCCTGAATCCGTTGTTAAACGGGTGTGAGGGGGTGGTAACTAATACTTATGAGATGTTAGCTTAGTTCATAGTCTCCTTACCAATTTTCACTTGACCAGGCTGGCAGAGCCAACTAGTCTAGGTAATTATAGCCACAAGGGCGGCTACTCAAGATCTAAGTAGACCTACTACTACGAGATTGTCTTTTTGGTCCTTCTGCTGCTTAGTTATTACATCCTCCAGTCTAGCTCGCCACACCCTTTGAGCAGCACCACCATTGCCTCGGTAAAAGTGTAGGGTGTGTGCTTTCCACCTTCAGGTATCCATAGATTCGATCACTATCACCCCCCTTGAAATGACTTCAGCTGTTAATTAGGGCGTAAAGCCACCAACCAAGTCCCTGTCAAAAGATGTGAATAACGAAACGCGCTAGTATAGTTCTCCGCTCTTTCGTCAGATGGTGCCACAATAGGGGTTTTGTACATTCCTACGATGCTCGCGAACATTTCAACGCATAATGAGCTACATAGGCAACAAAGCGCGCTTCTAATATATTAAAATATAAAAAACAATTCAATATTGTGTATTTCTGATAGAAATGAGGCGGTTTCCTTAAATACCAACTAAACTATAGCGAGATGAAAAATACCACACCATATCTAAGGCTTTATAAAAAACTATAGAAAGTCAGAACCTCACACGGATCAGCATTCTGTTTGCAACGGATCACCCCTGACCCACTGGTCCTCGCATGCCACACACGGCTCTGCCGTGTTTGAGCTTTGAGGTATCACCCATCAAGTGATCCATGCCGCCCAACATGAAGCGTAATTAATAGCTGCTGTTGCATAGCACAGTGGCAGCATCTAACTAACTCTAAAGAGTTAGTCGGCCCCTCTTTAGGGGCCACACAATAAACAAAGAATACCCTGAATCTGGGACCTGCGGGCGAGGGCCCCAACTGTGAAGTCATTATTGGCCACATTGGTAATATCAATTAAAACTTTAGACAACACCCACCTTAAGTATCATTAACGGACAATATCAATGAACTCAGCATCCGCCTGGTTACCACATTTAGCACCAATTTTACAACTCACAGGGGCCACACTAGCCTCACCGCGCTTTTTATTGCTCTGCTGATTTCTCCAATCCAAAACATGAGGTATCTAGTCTAGCTGTGAGCTCATTGGGCTAAACAAAAAAATAATCCGTGTTCAGGTAACATGGTCCAAAAAAAAATAGGGTAGGTCTACGTCGCCTAAGGCGACGAAAGCGCGTCAAAGCGTTTACAGGGTTCGAGCCCGTGAGCTGCTCCTTGGGGCTGCAAAAAACGCTTAGACACTGAAATCCCATAGGGAAAAAATTTTGGGTTTTTGGACTTTAGGCCTTAATTTGAGGGTGATCCCGGGCTGATAGAAAAATAATTCTTGGACGAGCGGATAGCTCTGGATCTCTTTTATCTAAAACAGCGAAAAATTGATTATGGTTTCGCCGCAATTCATCCGACGGGGGGTAATCAGCCCCCCCCTCTGCCAATCAAGGCAGTGAATCTTGGCGACCGTGCGATCACTCACGGCCACCGCGACGAACCGACAGAAGAGATCGGCATCTTAGTATGATTCGTGTGACCTACTTAGAGGCTCACACGGTGGAGGTGTGTCCGGCGTTCGGCGCGCTGATTGGCTACTGGTGGGAGGCGCTGTGCCGCGTCAAGAACTTCACCTATTTGGGGCGGCTGTTAAAGGCGCACTGAGTTGAGGTGCACCTTTAAGCAAGAGCGCGATCCGGCCTAGTCTTGCGGACCTCTGTTTAGAGAGTGTAGCAAGCGGCTATGTCGCGCTCTCCAACCACAGGCTTAACAGTGGTCCGCAAGACGCGTGCACACACAGACCGAACAGACACACACAGACCCACACACCCACACACTCCTATCAGTGAGACGTCTAGCAGATTCGGGAGAGGCGACCAGGGAGGTACTCTCGGCTAGCGGCCACTAATTGCCTGTTTAGATAAGGCACAGAAACAAGGGTGATGACAGACTACGTGTTCAAGCAGCCAACATGCCCTGACACTTGATAATGGATGTGGACCGCTAAATTCGATATGGTGACATGACCATTTCTTATAATCGACAAACGACATGAGGTCTAATGACAAGTGACATGAGGCCCAAAAAATCATAGTGACAGGTGACATGAACATTTCTTAAAATCGACATGGGATATGAACATTATTAAGTGACATTGTCATGTGACATGGTCATTTTCTAAGATCGACATTCGACATGGGGACCCCCTATCCAGAGCCCCTTGATAGATGACAGCTGTTGTGTGTAAGAAAAGTGTATGCCTCACAATCAAAAGATGATAAAAGGCTTTATCCCACTCGATGTGGGTTTTGAATCAAATATCAAGGGATCAAATATCAGATCGATATTTGACGTCGTCAAGTGATATCTGACGTTGTCAATCACTTTTACTATGTAGTCAAGGTCGTAAAAACAGAGCCCCCTGATTGGTCAACAGCATGAATGAAAGTTGCATCTCAAACTTTTAATACTCGGTATGGGGCCCCGTGGGGCTGGGACCAATATTTGCAATTTTCGGAAATACTGTCGAGAATTTCTAGATGGAAACACCTTGTCTGGGGTAATTTGACCTCTACTCTTCGATATTCAAGTAATACTCAAGCTATTCTGACTCTAAACATGAGTAAAACGGTCATTTACCAGCGTTATCGGCAGCGCCGACATCAACAACTGCTGATCTCCCTTGGTTACATGACCCAGCTCCGTTTCTAAGGCCTCATGGATCGGGGCCCTGAAGGGGGATCTGCAGAGGCCCTATATCGGGCCCTAGATATGTACATTATATTAATATCTCATAACTTAATTTACTCTAAAATCTTTTGATAGTTCATAACCTTGACCCTTATCTCCTTTTCTCGCGGGATAAAGATAGAATTTGGTTGTTGGCGTGGCCTCTCGTGGATATCTGCTCTTCTCCACGGCACCTCTCGAGCCCCCTGCGGGGCCTCTAGGGGCTGCTAGACGTCTCTCTGCTATGTAGTGTGGGATGTAAAAGAACCCTTGTCTCGGTAAAAGGGTCAATAGATTCGATCACCATCACCGCTCTTGAAATGACCATAGCTGTTAACTAAGGCGTAAAGCAACCCACACACCCACACACCCACACACCCACACATTTTTCTGTATGAGCCTTCAGACCTCAAGCTGCTCAGTGTACGGGACTAGGTTTTGTCATAGGCCCTACGGACGCTACTCAAGGTAAAAATAAGAGAGCTGTCTCACCATGACATTGGGCTGGCTGTAGTTTTTTATGTTTCGGTACCTACAACCAAAACAGCCAGTACCCGCCCCAGGGCTTCATGTCGCACGCGGGAAAAGTATAACGGTGGCGCCAACTGTCGGAATAGCGGGTACACTACGTCAGTAGTTCTTTTGTTCTCCGCTGAGTGACTGGGCGAAATGTAGTCGGTAGCTCTATTTTCTGTGCACTGTTCTGTTCATTTTCTACACTTAACACTTAAATAGACCGCGTGTTTGTACAAGCTAACCGTTTTTATCAGTGCAAAAATTAAATAAGCATCGGATAGAACACTAAAAAATGAGAAAGTAATCCAGCGCTTAGTATAAGGCACCAGTTTTATCATAAGACACCGAAAGTCTGGTTTTTTTAAGGTGGATAAGACAGTCGACTGAGAGCTCCAAACTAACCAAAAACGTACCAGAGGGAGAACGTACCCGACAGGGCAGGGGCCTTCTACACCCCGGCTCTGATTGATGAGCAAGCGACAAGTGCTACAGAGGGCCTATTCCTCTTTTGAGGTGGGCCCGAAATTGAACAAAAGAATAAACTCAAGAAAAAGCCTTAGGCTTAAAAGAGTTGTAGATACTGATTTTAACGAAGAAGTCACATTCATTAGTTTACAAATAGCCCGTGTAAGTACGCCCATGTCTTGCTTATTTCTCATAGGGTTGTAAGATAGTCACATCATGATGCACATCATCATAAACGCGATCATGATACCTTTCATTGTAAGTAGACTCGCCTCTCTGCCCTCTCTTTTAGAGAGGGCAGAGAAGCGAGTCTCACTCTTAAAAAACCCTGCCCCTCCCCCCCTCCCCCCCCATGCATCTTAAAGAGTGCCCCCCAGAGTACCCCTCTCCCCCCCTCCTAGAAAAAAAGAGCCGTATTTTTAAATTATTTTTTAGCAAGCTTTTTCAGCTTGCTTTTTTTTTCTTTTTTTAAATTTATTTATCCATCAAAATCTCAAGTGACTTATTTTGAAAGCCAACCTAGTAGTCACGTGACCCCCTTAAGTAGGTCACTTCCCGTCACGTGACCTATTTGAATTTCCCGCCAACATGGTGGTCACGTGACCCTCTTAAGTAGGTCACTTCCGGTCACGTGACCTATTTGAATTTCCCGCCCAAAGGTCACGTGACCGGAAGTAGGTCACTTCCGGTCACGTGACCTATTTGAATTTCCCGCCAAAAGGGAGGCCTCTCATTGGCTGCTTTTGAATTTCCCGCCAAAAGGGAGGCCTCTGATTGGCTGCAGGTCGATTGAGTAATAAACAGTACTTAACTATAGTCCCGTTCCGATACATACTATACTACTTGCAAGAGATGACTATGCACCGGTAAGTTTCTTACTTATTACAGTTTCTACTTGCCAGAGTCCGGCTGCATCGCTCAAGAGATAAACATTTTAAGCTTGCCATGTGAGGCAACATTGCAAGACTACACAAATTATTTCCACCCCACCGAAGGCTTCAACGTAAGTGTCCTTGAGCAGATCAAGCAAGCTGCTCGTGACTTTGCAGACCACCAACGTTACTGCGTGTTATTACATGACGAGATGACCATCCAAAGTGACCTTGTCTATGAGCAATTATTGATAAAACATCAAAACAGTTTGTTAAGAAAATGGACAATGGCCCTAATTTTTTGTGATTTTAATTTGCAAAGCTAAGGTTTAATCTATCTGATGAGCATGCTAAAGATTTTTATACATAGGCAGTTATGCAAACAGTGCAGTACCGCCTTTTAGAATGTTACATATTGTTACACACAGAGTAGTGCTTAGATCCTTTCATGGACTATTTGTAGGAAATGGAGACCACACCGCCTTGTCCAGAATTCAAATAAAAAAACGAGGCCCTTAAAAAGGAGAACCGTGCTGAATATTAGCCAATCAGAGGTCAGGTATCCATTTATTCCTTACTTTCATTTGTGGTCAGAACGGCGACCGTTCTGACAGTAATATTAATACACGTCCTATTTACGCTTTTCCAGACCTACAGCCACAAAAGAGTTTGGGGAAAATGGAAGTGAGGGCCGACTTCCTCCTACCCCACTGCCCCTCGGTGGTCCAAGAGGAGAAGTCGCTCTCCTTTCAGTCCACCACCACCACACCGAGCTTCTCCATCCTGGTCACTCCATCTCGGCCCGCTCCGAACAACGACTGCCAGGAACAAATGGATGGGTGGTTGGCGAACATGGAGTGCGACGCACAACTTCGAGAAGGAGGAACTGCAATCAGTTCCTACGGCCCACAGCACCCAACGGCTGAACAGGGCACCCACACCTGTGCACGACATGGTGACAGAGGCACATGGCTCTACCCTGCCTGACATGTTATCGTGACTTCCCGCCGTAGGACAGCCACCTCCCGTGCTCCCTCCTGTGCTGGACACAGTGGAAGGTGAGCAGTTGGTACCTGAACAGAGGTCAGGACCACAAAACCGAAGTATAAGGGAGGCTCTCTGACACAACCCAACAAAATCTGTCCCTTTCAATCCGCCTGTCCGGAAGAGAAAGAACGACCGCATGGCGTCGTCTACTTCATAATGCTGCAAAAAAACAGCAGAAGAGGAGTAAGGTAGCAGCACCAGTCACAGCCCCCCCCCCCCCCCCGGGAAACCCAGCACACACTGCTATTGAGAAGACCTGTGAGACTCTCATCCGGCTAGGCGTGCACAACCCAACTCATGCAAACACCATTGAAGTTCTCACAATGGTTGAGATTGTTGAGTTGGCCAAGCACTCTAGCCGGGATGTAAAGTATGATGTGGTCTCACAGCACCGTGGAGGCACAGTGCCGAGGTACGGGCAGAAAGCCTCCATCGCCCGGGCCCTCGGCATGTGCCGGAACAGTGTCTTGCTGGGCAAGAAGAATGTCAAGAAGAACACGCACGAAACCATCGCGCAGTGGAAGAGGGTTGCGGTGAACGGGTTCCTCCGCCGGTCGGACAACTCGTGCACCCTCCCTGACAAGCGCCACTATGCTAGTAAGAAGCGGGCGGCTGAGTTAGGCCACACCAAAAAAAAAAAGTTGGTCTACGGATTTCCCGCACCATATTTTTCAAAATGTAAATTTTTTTTTTTTTTGAAAAAAAAAAAAAGTCTACGGACAAATTCATAGATTGGTTTGACAAGTTGTTCATTACCTTCAACAGTTTTAGTGAGACTACAGGGAATCAAATACAGCATGTATTGGCTGATAGCCCTGCCACAACAGGAGGCACCAGTTGTGTGCTGTAGTACACCACCTTGGGGCTTCACTGGATGCAGGACACAATACTAACAATGGAAAATGAATGCAGTGAACCAATGAGACCACACAGTGATGACTTTAACCCTAAGGAGGACAATTTCAGTGATATAGATAAATAGTAAGTTACTTGAAATACCAAAAGGGGACTGGGATGGAAATAAGGTAACAAGCACTATGGCTATCTATTATATCATTGTTGGCAGCGCTGATCGCTGGAACAAGCATATCAACTCCTCAAGGTCAATTTAAGTGAGATTCAGAGACTAGTGAAGAGGTTTGAGAGAAGAAGAAAAAGGTTAGGCCTAGACCAATTATGATTTGACTGCAATCTATACGTCAGAAGCAACAGGTATACAAAAACATAAGAAAACTAGGAGACAATCCTCAGAAATGGAGAAATACCTACATTAATAATGATGACATGATATATCAAGGAAATGCTTTCTCTGCAAACAAATGTTTTTCATGCAATATATCATATATACTTCTACTGTTTGAACCCCTTATATTGTGGCCACATTTAGGGCATGCCAAACACAGCAAAAAAGTAACACTCAAGATAACTCAAAGTCTCACTCAAGGAAATGCTTTCTCTCCAACCAAATGTTTTTCTGCAATGTCACATACACTGTTGAAACCTTTATGTTGTTATCATAATATGAGGATGATCATGTAGGTATATACATATCAGTGAAAATAAGTCACGCTCTCAATCAAGTAGATATTTGCTCTCCAACCAAATGCTTTTCTTCTAATATGTTACATATCCATGTACTTCAAGGTCTATTTTCTATTCCAGTTGCATGTACAGGAAAAAGGGTCCGTGAAGCACTACCGTTCAAAAATGGCTGCCAACCTACGACTGCAGATCAAGAATGACCTGTCATCTTTGCAGGTAGTGAAGCGCTTCTACCTCCACTACCCACTCATGTCGGATCACAGTTTGGTGACAATCAGTTGTCAACATAAGAGCTTTGTTAATGGTGCTCGAGGAATACTTTGTTCCCTGTAGGCTCAGGCTCATGGATATACTACAGAAACCCCATAGAAAAATGTCACAAAGTGAAACTTATATTTCATTCCCAAAATTTAATCAGATTTAGTAAATTTATGATACACCTTCCTATTTTACAATAAATTCAAGATCCCAACATGATGTACTTAAATACTTTTTCTGCTAATTTCTGAATTTTCCTTGTTTTTTCCGATGGTGGTCAAGGTGCATACCCCAGAGGAGGAGTTGCTGAATGTCACAGTGGTAGGGGTCATCAACGTAACCTGCCACAGTTTCCCGACCACCTTCGCCTTCATCAAGCGCCTGGTAAAAGATCTAAAGGCGGACTATCCGTGGAAGGTAACATACTCCACACAGGCGGTATTATCCCAACGTGCAGAATGGCAAAAAATTGCAGACAAGATTATGGCAAATCACCCAGGGTTCTATTGCAGTGGCAAAAGACGTCAGCAACAAAAAACACAATTGGTTTTCGCGTACACAGTAAAAAGTGAAGTGCCAGTTGAATCCTGACACCGGTGAACCAGTCGTAGTTCCATACCAATCGGGCCAGCAGATCAGGGCTGGCGAGTATGCAACTACTTTCCATCTGGCTAGAGAATATCTTCTCCAGCCTACCCTACCGAAACATAGGGGGGCCTGTTCCTCCCCTTTTACATCTTTTCGAAAGTCTTTGTTCCCCGGAGGAAGCTCAGAAAGAGAGGACAGAAAAGCAGATTAAGATCCCTTTAAAGATAGGCTAGGGAAACCCGTTATTCAGAATGTGATCTCAATTTTGTAAAGCGATGTTGTTGTACACGGGAATTGCTGCTTCCACACCATTCTGCCTGCTGAGAGGGCAAGGTAACCATTTCAGTCAACAAGTAAGGACATGGTACTCCTACATTTAAATGAGAAGGTCATCCAAATGGACTATACCGAAAATTGGACTTGTGAGTAAGTTTGTTTGTGAAGTTTACCGTCCCATTGACTGGATTCAGAGAAATTATGTGGAAAGCAAAAGAGCACATGTCCCACAAGGTATCTATTATGTCATTGTTGGTAGCCACTGATCGCTTGAACAGGCATATCAACTCCTCAAGGTCAATTTAAATGAGATTCAGAGACTGACACGCAGACTCTACCTGTGAACACCCGGCGCCCCAGCCGTCAGCAACGACCACCCCCATTTGTTAGGTAGTTTAACTCAGCAACTCTGAGATGGCAACGCATGGACGTGGACAGGGTGAGAACCACGACCACCATGAGACTATTGCAGCTGCATGCCCAAATTTCCTATGCAAGCCTTTATCAAGTTGACTTGAGGTCATCAGTGAGGGTAGGACGTGACATAGGCTGGAGAAGAGGGAAAAAGGGGAACCCCCCAAACTACCCACGCCGTCCCGCAAAGGAAGGAAAGACGTGAGAGATCCCACGCCACCGGCCGGCTTTAGTTTGTTTGTTTGTTTTGTTTGTTTGTTTGTGTAGTTTAACGTCCCACTGACTATGCAGGTGAGACTTACTCAAGTTTCAGTTTTTCACAAGTAAGAAGGTAGGCCGATGCCCACTTCGGATGATCGTATCCAGGATGATCGAATCTATGAGATGAGCCAAAAGATAGAAATCCCGAACGGCCCCGGCTCCCACGAGGCGGGCCGGGTTTGTAGACAGTACATGCTCCCACGCCCGGTCGGAGCCCCGGTCCCGCTCTCCCATGCCCGGGTCGAAAACGGATGGACCAATCACAGCGCGGGTAGCGCCAGGCACGCCGGCCGAGAAAGCGACCAGCCAATCAGGAGAGGGGAGGGCATCGGACCCACGTGCGGGAGCAGTATATAGCGGGGGGGGGGGGGGGGGGGACGGCACGGAGGAGGCAGATTCGGACGAGATGGCCTCCAACACATTCAGCTGCTGCGACTGCCATCAGAAAGGAAGAGTCTGGCGTGGTACAGCGGCAGAGTACGATGAACATCTAGCTAACCACCCTTGTTGCTTGACAGAAGAGCACCAAACAACTCCGGAAAGATAAAGTATCGGCAGAGATATTAGCTGATTGTCTGTATGCAGAGAAAGAAGAAGCTGTGGCTGAGAGGGATGCAAAGGTCCTGGACCTTAAGTCTGACGGGAAGACTTATAGCCCTGTGTTGCGTCAAGCAGTCTACTTATGTCTGACACATCTACCTGCAGAATGGATCCACGACACAACAATTAGCCTTGTAAAAAAGGCTCACAGGTGTGACCATCAATGGGTTTCCTGACAAAACCACATGCTGTCGCATGGCATGAAATGGGGGTGCCGAGTGACCTATACGTTGGTGAGGTCCTCGCGACAACAGAAAACATCACTAGCTTGGGATGCAACTTCTATTGATGGCCGTCATATAAATGAGGTGCACATAACAACGGATTCGGCTACACAAGCAGGAAGCACACAGGGAGCGAGTCAGCCTCCCCACAACCAAGAATTAGATAAGGACATTGCAGGTGGTGTGGTGCTGATGGGTGCTGTGGTCGTCCCTGTTGGTACAAACCACCTTCCACTGATTGCGTCACAGCCCCACCTCCTCCCCCAAGTGGTGGAGAATCACGTTAACCACTTACAGGGGGTAAAGACTGAGTCCACGTTTGGCAGATTTATCTGCTTTCTGTTTCCCTTGATGCCTACATGGCTAGGAACCCAGCAGAAACGAATGTCATAACCAAGTTCCTTGAACTTGATCAAACCCTTGAGTATCTTGACTATTACAGGATGGTCTAGGCTTAGGTTGCCTAGGTCTTCTAAACAGGACTTTGAATCACTAAATATGATGAACTTCTAGCCAAGAAAGTAGCAAGTCTTAAAGGGAAATACATTTATGTAAGTACTGCAGTAAATGAAAAATGTCCAGAAAGCCAAAGCTGATTTTGATAGCACAAACAGCAGAATTTAGTGCTGTGAAAATGCATTGAAAAGAAACGGGAGTGCAGTACAACTGCCGACCACAGCTCGTCACTCCCATGGGCTCGACCCTGGACGTGGGGAAGGACATGGTCCTACATGTGCTCCTGCCCTCAGCCGTGGTAGGCATCCTCACTCCCTGAGACATACCACGCACAGAGATAGAGCGGCAACTGGAGGTCTCGGGAGTGGGGAATGCGGCCATGAACCTGAAGATCTTGCGGCCAGTCACCATTGAGGAGAGGGGAAAGGGGGGATCTTCACGGCGGAACTCGGCTGCATGACCCCAGAGATAGTGGCGGACCGGGTGGAGGATTTGAAGGAGTCTCCGAATCGCTCGGGAACTTCTCCTACACTGCGGGAAGTGGGGGCTGTCAAAAGCAACGCCGCTCACTATTAGCCAGTTGGGTGATATTTCGAAAGGAACGTCCAACTCTTATTAAGGAGGCGTTGCAAGAACGCCTTCTTCATAGATGTTCATTTATGTGGCGAGAGCAACATCATTATTACTATTAGAGATACAATTAAGATTATAGGTGTAGCTTTCAGAGATGTAAGTCGGGTATCGACAAAATCCCTGAAAAGGTACATGATTTCCCTTAAACCGGTATTTTCAGAGAATATTTTAACATATAATCTTTAATATGTACATTTAATATGCATTTTCTTATATCTTCTCAATTTTGTATTGGAGTTTGTAACCCCCCTTTGTACATCTCTTAATTGAATGATAACATGCCATCTGATTTTACTTTCAGGTATCTCTACCTGAATTCGGATGCCAAGTCTTCATACAATGGATATGATGACCTTCCCGACTTTGTCTCGGATCTCCCGCCCGATTTCGTCGACCATATTAGACTAAGGTATGTTTTACATTGTTCTGTGTACAAATGTATGCAACCTATTTCTGAACAACATTAATAAGATACTGCTCTTTTTGCTCAGGTAGTAGTTGGCTAAAAGGATGATGAGAGCTGAGGGGTTCTACAATTCGCCTGTAGATGAACATAGATTCTGCATACTTTCGAGTGAGTTTACTGCTGGGGAGGACCACTACCTCTTTTTTGGGAGCGCTGACACATACCTAAGTTGTACATGCAGAGATTTCCAAAAGTTCAGACTACCCTGCAAACACTTCTGTTCTATGTTCCACATGGCAAGTGCATGTTCCAGGCTGTACGACATAAACTGTGGATAGTCATGCAATTTACACAAATTAGAAAGTTCACAGACATGTACACAGCCATTAGAATCATGAAAACCATGGTTATGCTTTATTTTGATTATGGTCTAGCCTTTACTACTGGCCTCTCTGCTCAAACTATGTATATGTTACAGGTGTTTTATAATACCGGTATCCGCCAATGTCTGGCCGTAAGAGACCCCAGAGACGTTCATGTAAAAACGCTATATATGAGACTGTTAAAATGTTGCCCATTGACTTGTGCAGAATGTATTTGCAGCTTACTATGTGTCATAGGTTAGTATACAATGGGAAACTAGAAATTAAACCGTATTCTGGAACTAGGGCAACCGAGGCCCCTAATGTTGCAAGGACAAATCCTAAACGCACCTCCTTGATTAATGATCCAGTATACCAAACCTTTTCACAGTGGAACGACTTGGACCCCCTAGGGGAGGGGACGCGGGTAGGGTATATAAGGGGACGCATTGGGGATATGAAGTCAGTTGATGTTGAATCGTTACGAATAAAGGATCTCTTGGGAAACCGTTCTGATATAACATACAGATTCCTCTCCTGATATCCTGACATGAAAAGCATACAAAGCAAAGTAACATTTACCTTTCTAATACAAACATGTGAATGACCATTAGATCACTTTCATCCACCCACTGAAACAGGGTTTTTTTCCATTCATCAGTATCCGTCCAAGATGTCTCCGGACACGCCGGCCGAGAGAAAGATCAGCCAATCAGGAGAGGGGAGGGGGTCGGACCCACGTGCGGGAGTAGTATATAAGAGGGGAGAAGGCGGAGGGGAGGCAGATACGGACGAGATGGCTTCCAATACCTTCTCCTGCGGGGATTGCCACCAGAAAGGCCGGAGCTGGCGGGGAACGGCAGAGGAGTACGATCTGCACTTGGCCAACCACCCCATACTGATCCTGGGGTGGAACTGCCCCGGAGTAGACAAGGACGGTAAGCCGTGTAAGCTCCAGAAGACGGACCGTCGGAAAGGCGAGCTCGCCACCCACATGGGCTTACACCGGGTCGGGGGTCGGGGAGGCCCAATCCCACATGAGTGGGAGAACCCCGCCAACATACCCGATGCAACTTACATCGAGAAGCGAGGGCGGGCCCCGGCCGGGGAGACGAAAGGCGGCAAGAAGTGGAGGGTGTCTTCACGGGACTCCTCTACAGAGTCGACGGTGGACGTACGCAACGTCCGGGGCCGGGCTAACCGGGACCAGTCGCCCGAGCCCGGCACCTCCGACGAACTGGATAGGACGAAATCGCCGTCCCCCACCGACCCCACCCCCCAGAAGGACGCAGAGGTACCAGACGAGCAGCGGGAGGGGGTAACGACGCAAGTGTTGGAGTCTAAATACAAGAAAAAGAATCAGCAGAGAGGGCTATTAATGAGCTCAACAGATCAGTTCAGTTCATAAGTGTCCCATATTTCCCTGCAATATTTTCTTCATCTATTTATCTTCGTTTCTGCATGAAATATACTAAAAATAATGGTCATTAGTGGTGTTGAAAACACTGTACATAGATGCACAACAGCGTAGTCGTAGACATAATACCATTGGCTCCATTGGCAGCACCAGAGCATTTATCCTCTTCTCTAGCAGAATATAGCTAATTTCAAAAGAAATACTGTGGAAATTGGGCAATTGGGCAATTTTCTGGGTTGTCTATAGAGTTAATGCCATGGTGCGTCACATTTTATTCAACTAATTTGATTGATTTATATTATAAAGAAATGGTGCGCTGCCTTCAATGGTAACTTCGAGAAACGCCTCACCACTAACAACGGTCTTGAAAGACAAAATCGGGTGGTGAAAGAGGAGCTCTAAAGGGCCTTACAGGTAAGTCCAACCTTGTAAACCTGACTCGTATGCTGTTCAACGAGATGTTCAGCCCTATGTGGAACACGTGAGTATGAGAAATCAATATTTCAATCTATCCAGTCTGCATGCTGCATTAAACCTCATTACAGCCTTTTTAGAACAGCTCGTCAAACTGTCCCTTTCACCTTTTCTCACTCAAACATAGCTGTGGTTTAGTATATGTATAGGAGATACTAGACTGTTAATATCCAAGCAAGGTCACAAGTAACAATAGTTTCGTTTAGAATTGGCAATGTATCTCAATTTTACATTTTATGCTTTGTTAGTTCAGTTAACATAGAGGATATATATATATTATTCTGTTAGGTACTAGGAGTCTAGAAAGGATATTATATTGATATAAAAACAGCATGTTAATCATGTGATGAGCTTCGGAAAAAAGGAATGTAAAGTATCGAAGTAATTTCCTTCTCTGTTTAGAATGTAAGATTTTAGTTAGGATGTTTCTATGATATCTTATTACCTTTTATCATTGGTCAAGTAAAAAAATTGAAGGTTTCAAGGCATCTGTACGTATGCCATGTAAAATGAGCATGTTTCATGCGTTAAACTTTAGATTAAAGTGCTTGCATAAATGATACAAAGTAATATATAACATAATATAATAATAATAATATAAAATATAATATTTTCAAAACTTTTACAAAAGTTGTACCGTAATGTGGTTTATAAAGCCCCGATGCTTGAGTACTGTGTTTAAACAGGGGACAGTACATTAGATCTAAGTTCAACATATAGAAAGTATTATATGCCGCTTTTTTGTCCAGTTTTTTCAAAAATAACATATAGTAAAAAATACCGGGTTTTATTTTTTTGAAATACAAGACTTCCTATGCTTTAGCACTGAAGGGCCGTATTCAATGCCCCCATTGAATACAATGTGGCCGTATTCAATGGGCTAGGAAAAAAAATTTCTTCTTCATTAAATGGCTTCAAATAAAAAATAAACACAAATGCGAGGGTTGAAGGACCATTTGATCGTCTGGCGAGGATGGTCTCCACCGTCAAGGATCACCTCGAGAAGCTGGCAGAGTTGAAGTCTTCCGATGGTAGTCCCGAGGGTCGTCTCCCGAGCAGCAGCGGCGCAGGGGCAGCAAGCAGAGGTCGGAGGCGAGCAAGGCAGCCTTCTCCAGCGTACACTCGGGGGAGGTCGTCTTCTGAGGAATCTTCTGAGAGCCAGGGTCGTCCGACGAGAGCTAGCAGTAAGCATGATTCGGCTTTTCGCCAGAAAATTTTTGTAGAAAGAGGGATTAGAGTTGATTCTTTTGAAACCCTCATGTTGGTGTCTGTTAGGACCATGCTAATTTTGCTGAAGCAGGGGGACGAGGTTGAGGGCCTGCTCTCACACATGGAAATGTTATGTGAAAAGTCCATGACTAGGGTCTATAGGGTGGGCTCATTGGTTTCCTATGGCTTTGGTGCTGCCAGATGGGTGGTGCCAGCCTCCGCAACTATGGCGGCTCCTACTCAGGCCGAGGCAGAAGTCAAGGCCATCGACCCAGCTCCAATGCCAATGGTGATTGATGCGGTCACTCGGGCCCCTGTGCCTGTTGGAGCTGTAGTTCCCACGGGGCAGCGATATGCGTTCCCCCTCCAGGAGAAAGTCAGGGCCTGTCAGGAGGAGATGAGCCGGGCTCTGGCAGAGGAAGAGGAGCAGGTCTGGATGACTTCAAACGTAGCCCAGGACATCCCTTCTGAAGAGGACTGGGAGAACCAGGCCCCCCAACAGCAGTATGTGCCTGACATGGGGCATGGCGCCGTGAACAGCCGGCTGGTCCACCGTGGGTGCTCAGAGTGCAAGACGGTCGCGTTCGCCCTGCTCACAGAGGACACAATTCCACACACCAACGTGGGGGCCGGCCCCTTTCAGCATGGCGCCGGGGAAGGTGGTGCCTTACACCAAAGCTGTTGCAAGTGCCGTGCTAGCCTAGTGGAGGCTGTACAGCGACAGTAGGGCGCTCCCAGCACTACTGCCCTCCCTGCCACCCTAAATGAGAAGATATTAGAAGTGGAGACCACAAGTAGAGACTGGTAGTAAATTACACACAAAAAAAAATAAAAAAAATTGGCTACCCCCAGCCAAAAACCCATACTAAATGGGGGACACTAATAATTTGGTCCAATGTGATGCTCAAGCATGTGAGTTTTTAACTGAGTTATCAAAAAGATGTGCAAAATACTCAGAGCTTGGAGTACATGTCCAAAAAATGCTTCACCATGTACAAATATGTTGGCTAACACTGTCTCAGGAAGCTCAGTGACAAGGTGTGTACACCATGCCATCAGAGGACCCAATATCCCACGGTTTCTTTTGTAATAGTGAGGTTTTGATTGATTGATTCTTAAAACATTTAGCAACCTTCAAGAGCCATAATGATTTGCGAGAAGCCCAACAAAACAGTAACATCAACAACTGCAACCAACAAAGTAACCATGTTATCAAACAGTACACAGTGATCAACAGGAGATGGATGCCTGGGAGTCCCCGGAAGTCAAGTGAATCAGAACTAATGCGCCAGGCAGCGGTGTACAAGGGAAAAGTGTATGTGAAGGCCATCTCCTGCTATGAAGAGTGCTGCTTCAACGATGGGGAGATAGTTCAAAACCGCCCAGGCCATCCAGCCGATCCACCAGACCCAGAAAATAGTGCCAGATCAGAAAACCATATTCGACAGTTCCTTGGTGTTAGCAAAGCCAAGCGGACAAAGGAAAGAGTCAAATTTCTCCGGAACTTGGTTGAACTGAAGGACTGAGGACAACATGTCCCATCAATAGCAGAATACAGCTCACTCAAGAGACTTTGGTTTGCTAGATCAGATGAGGCATAATACACCAAGTGCTCATACATGTCGGGCCTTCAATGAAGAGAAGGAGCTCCTTGTTTCCTTTGTTGAGGACAACAGCTGGGTTATTGTAAGTTGTTTGAAAAATTGATTAGGAATTGAGCAACCCAAAACAGACAGGAAGACTCCCGTAGTATTATGCCTAGGCCGAATACTAGCTCGACGAGTTACAAGGAAGAAGATAAAGTGTTCATCACCAATGGAGCATGCAAAGAGCACTGATCAGGCAATACTGAACACTGACAACATGGCACATGGATAACATGATGTGGGTGTCGACATGCTATATGATGTACTATTCCCTAATGAGTGACTTGCCAATTCCATAACTAGAGGAAAGGTTTAAAGCCATGACACCATCCATGAGGCAGAAAGAAGACAGTGATTTTGCCAAAGTGCTAAATCGGATAAGGGATACAAGACAGGCCGGCGCAGGCAACCTTCATCATGGGTGGCCTAATGGATTGACCTAAGCCGCCGGCTTCCCGCTGTGGATGTGTGCCCTAGGAGTGGTAGTGTCAATCTATGAGTTACAGCATTAAGCGATAACACGAACCACGGTCATCATGGTTCACGGTCATCATGGTTCACGGTCATCATGGTTCACGGTCATCATGGCAATCATGGTTCAATTGATTGATTGATTTGTTTAGCGTCCCAGCGTACATAGACCCTATTGGACTTCTCAGGTTTGATCGGACAATAGGTCCTTTCATTTCTCATCTTACAAAACTAAGAACCTTTTAGACAAACAAGTAGCTTTTGATGCACGCAAGTAATTATATGATAATGTTCATACGACAAGAGAAATACATATTAATAGGATTACAGAGGAGTACAAAAATGACCCGTCTCAATTTTGGAAAGAAATATCAAAACTATTTCCCTCAAAAAAATTTAAGTCAATTCAATGAAAACTCTGTAATACCTAATTCAGATACTGCTTGCTACATTGATAGCTACTTTACAAATATTGGTGAGAACTTGGCTAAGAGTCACACGGAACCTTGGTTGTTTGAGGGGATTACTAATAATGATACTTTTCTTAGTGATATAGTAGTTAATGATTATGATATTGATGATCATATCAATGGCATATAGACTACAAAATCATCAGACAGACTGTAGCAGCTGTTGAGAGAGGAAAAACGAGTTGCTGGCCTCAACCAGAGCTTTCAAGTCTCTGATCATGATTTCACCAAATGTTCCATAACCCACTGCTGCCTATGTTTGACGATAAGCTGCTTGGACTGACATGGTAAAGATCACTAGATTTTACATTTCAATGCAGCCCTTATAAGAAGGCTTAGATCTATAGTCTATCAATTTTCTTTCAGCTATGCTGGAGCAGACGTGCTTGGTGAGAACACATTGATAGGTCTCGCAACAAGATCTGTTACCTAACCACTGTAAGAAGCTACTCCTTCATGTGTAACTGTTTGAATAAGAGGAAATCATCTATTCTACCATATATGCAAATGCATCAGTTTTTTGCAAATAAATGGAAAGGGGAAGAACCTTGCTTGTTGTGAAATTCTTTACATTGAAAAGATCAGACAAACATTTCAATTCATAGTTATTATTCGTCATGCAAAGATAACTTAGCGAACATCGATGATAGACATATAGTTGTCAAAAGAAAAAAGACAGTGGTCTACTCCACACATGTCAGAAGTCACAGCTACTAGAAATCTTGGAATCTAAAGTGAACACACTAGATACAGAACCAAAAGTAGTTGCAATCATCATAGATGGGTTCGGCATTAGTCCATGCAAATCCTCCACGAGGACCAAAGACATTTGGACAGTATGTCACTGAGGATCTTGTACCAAAGGTTGAAGTTCTCTTTACCAAGAGCAAAAGGGTTGATGTGGTGTTTGATGTCTACAAAAAGTCCAGTCTGCAAAACAAGAATAATGTTCTGGTACAATATCTTGCATACCGTGCAATAAAAGGGTTAAATACCGAAATCGAACTGAACTTCATTGAATGGGGGATTAGTAGCTTATCTGAATGGGCCCACATACCAAGCCTCCACCAGGTGGAACATGCTTGACCCTAGATTAAGATGGGTGACCGACAAAGATGAGTTATAAATCCCGACATTGAGGAATCAAGCCAAGACCCCAAGATAGCCTACCTGAAGCACCTGCCCTGCATGGCTCTATGCCCGTTATTTACTGCATAAACCTGTAAAGGGATAGACACAGAGAACCATGGCCTTATACAGGGGTACATAAACTCTGTAACATACAAATTTACAAATTACTTTTTGGGGTCATGTTGGTGTATGCTTGCAGGCACGACTTGGAGTCGGAGAAGATGATGAAGGCCTTTCGGCTTGACACCCTCATCCAGAAATTAAACAGAACTCTTCTTCTGTGGTTTCATGCCTATTTCAGAAACTGGAGGCAGTGTACGAAGGTGGATGGTAGAATAACTACGGAAGTCAAGGTTGGCTTCGGAGTTCCACAGCAGCCAATCAGACAGCCACAGCAGCCAATCAGACAGCCACAGCAGTCAAGGGGACAGTGAGCGTTGAGGGTACTGGAAAAAAACAAGGTAATGTTACAAATCATTCAATCATCACCATAGTCCACTGTGGTACCACTGACGCAGTGCTAGATCTAGCAGAGGATCTGTATAAAGCAAGGCATGATTCCAAATATGTAGCAGCATGTTATGTCGACATATCTAAAGCTTTCGACTCAATCAGTCACATACAGCTCCTAAACCTGATAAAGGATGCTGGCTTTCCTGTATCATGGTTTGAATCATATTTAGAAAATAGAGCACAAAGAACGAAAGTGGACGGATCTCTTTCAGACCCAAAAAGAGTTCCTTTTGGAGTTTCGCAAGGGTCTGTCTTGGGTCCTGCCCTCTTCATTTTCTTTGTGAATAGTAATATTGAAAGTCCGGAAAACTCACGCATAAAAATGCACGCTGACGACATTGTGCTGTATGCGACTCACTCAAATCCAGAAACAGCGCTGAAGTTCCTGCAAAGCGACGTTAGCCTGTAAAACAAAAGGTATTCATGTAGACCAAACACTGAATTGTTTTATTCTGATGAAAATATACGCATTCAAAGTATTTCATGCTTTTAATTGTTATGACTGAGTGTCAGTCTTCCTTAACATAGGCAAAGCTACCTACTCTACTGATGTGTGTGGTTAAGTAATTGAGGCCTTTGTTCAGAATGCCCCTGCAGAAATCAAAGAGGAAACCTTCAACTTAGTTGGACAATACACCTTAAGTCTCAAAGTAAAACGATCTGAATTGGCATCAATCAATGCACTGCGGAAGTATCTGTTTGTAAAGAAACACAGAGATATGACCTACCACCAACACAAGCAGTGCTTGCCCAATACAGCAGTGACCGCATCTATGAATGATCGAATCTATGAAATGAATGCTAAGGTTGAGACCTTTGAGGCTCTTTTTCTAATTAATATTAGAACAATCAAGGCTATGCTTGAACAAGGTAATGATGTACTCGGTTTGCATTGCCATTGTGAACTCTTATGTAAAAAAAAGTCCAACAAAGATATATAAACCATCCGCTTTGATCGCTCTGTGAGACTTAGAGCTGATGAGGGTGGGCCTGAGGTGTTTGGGAATGTTGACAATGCAGAAAGTACAAGTGTGGGGGGGTCTGTTATGTTTTATGACGGTTATATTTAAATGACACAGGTGTTGAACGGTTTTGTAGTTATATTTGTAATTGTTTTGCTTCTTCTGGTTTTGCACCTTGTAAATCAGGATGGCATCAGTCATTGTCCGCACAGTAGGGAGAAATCGACTAAATGGTATACATGCTTAGAGCAGCAATACTGGTATATTATGTGAAGCAGTGAACTGAATGAGATACTTATTTTGGGTTATTATTCAGATATTTAATTTAAGGTTTTCTGTGTCCTGCATCTCCCTGCTTTATTTCTTTCTTATTTCTTCCTCTATTCAGTCTGTCTTGTTGCAGGTCTCCCCAAATTTTGAGATCAAACTACTAGACCTCAGCATAGTACGTATGAAGGCGAGCGCCGCATGAAGACGAGCACCATCCGCAACAATTCATATCAGTGCTAAGGTAATAAAGGATGCCATGCAAAGAATTCGCACACATCATGGAGTATTCTTTATTTTTTGCCACACTGCCCAAATGAAAGAATGCCACCATAACACCCCTCCCCAAGACTGGAAACCTGAAAGAGGTGTCAAACTGGAGGCCAATATCAATTTTACCCATCCCTAGTAAAATAATGGAAAAGTTAGCATCCACCTTACTCAATACCTAGAAAGTCAAGAGACCTTATCAAAACACCAGTATGGCTTCAGTACAGGTCGTTTAAGTGTATGAGTGTGTGCGCGTGTGTGTGTTTATGAGTCTGCCAACTTTGTTGAGCAGCTTTATACGCCAGCCACTGACAAGGTCATACTGATTCAATCTACAGGACAAGAGATAAAGAGACAGATCGTGGAGCTGACCAAAAACACAACACCGGAGGAGCGCAACGCAATTGTGGCAAAGCATCGTGGAGGCACTGTGCCACGGTATGGGAAGAAAACATCAACTGCCCAGGCCCTCGGCATGTGCCGGAACAGTGTTTTGCCAGGGAAGGCACGTGTCAAGAAAATCTCCAGGAACAGTGTCGCCATGTGGAAGAGGGTTGTGGTGAATGGGTTTCTCCGCCGCACAGACAACTCATGCACCCTGCTAGACAAGGGACACTATGCTGGGAAGAAATGCCTAGCTATCGGTGTAGTAACAAGCTGCTCTCCGTTCCATTGGTCTGATCTTGCTTTTCATCACCCTCTGGCTTCTGATTGTCAAGGAAGGTCACGTCGGTTAGGTGACTGATATCTTCCAGGGCTTGGTGAAACACTTCCATATCAGAGTGGGAAGCAGGTAAGTTGTTCTGACATAACCCCTCTTTAGAAGGCGATACGGTATATGAAAGGTTTTACGGTTGCACATTTAACTGCAGAAGCATAAATCAAAAACAGGATCAAATCATGCCTACCCTTAATTATTGTGATTTTATTGGTTTAATGGAAACCTGGCTGAATGCAAAATACAATACGCTTCTACGATGGCCAGGAAAGCACTACCACAGGCTAGACAGAGACGGTAATGCAGGCGGTATAATTTGTTACATGACAGAAAGGGTTTATAAATATTCTATAGTAGCCTGGAAATTGAGCACCATATCTACGACAGAATGTACGTTGATTGACATTGATATACTGAATAACTGTAAGATGACCTTTTCCACTGTATATAAACCTCCAAATGGCAATGTCACCAAGTTTGTGGCTTATTTAAAAAGTTATACAAGAAAAAACGTGAGAACTGGTTTATTGGTGATTTTAACGTAAACTTCATGAACAACAAAAGCCCTGAGACTGAGCTCGTAAAAGACTTCTGTGGCGATTGCTGTCTGAGATGGCTATTCAGTAAAATAACCAGACCAGATCCAGATAATCATAAACATGGCACATGTATAGACAATGTTTTAACAAACTGTAAATACACAATGCTTCACGATATAGCTCCAATACTGATCAGTGATCACCTACCATTGTACGTCTGCAGGAAAAAAGCCATAAACCCCAGGGACACTGTCTCCTACACTGGGAGAACATACAAGAAATACAATAAAGATACTTTTTCAGACTTTCTACAAAATCAAGAGCGGGACTGCCTGTACTCTGCCATTTCATAATCTTTTTTTCTGGATGAACACTGCCCAATACGCACCAGGAAAGTAATTCTTGAACGTAATGAATATGTCAGAAAATTTCTGAAATACAAAAGAAAGCCAGATTTCAAAAAAGCACAGCGTCTCAGATGTCGAATCAATACCATGGTCAAACAGGCAAAAGGAAAATACATACAGAAAAAATTAGAGCGGTACAAGAAGGACCCCAAAATATTACCTGAGTCTCACCCGCCCCCCCCCTGCTTTAAGCCTTCTGGTATTCCGCATGTGAGCACTACAGTAATGAGAGATGTCATGACAATATGCATGAAGCAATTTATACACATAATGGAATATTCAATGATGTCATCCACCCTCCCCAACACTTGGAAAGCAGCTACCATTACCCCATTGCCAAAAGCTGGTGACCTGAAGAATGTGGGAAATTGGCGACCCATCTTACCCATACCAAGTAAGATAATGGAGAAAGCCGTACAACTGCTCATGCTCAGCTTCTTCGATGATCATGATATTCTGTCTACTCATCAATATGGATTCAGACGGGGCTACAGTACAGCTGAGGCCATCTACCATTTTAGTAATGACCTATACAAAGCATGTGACGAGCATCTATACACTGTAGCAACCTTCATAGACGTGTGCAAAGCCTTTGATTGCGTCAGCGATGACCTATTACTTGGGCTATTAAAAAAGGCAAAAATAAACAGGACACTTCTACTCTGGCTACACAAAAAGGACTAGGTATCATGAGATCGATGCATTTCCCGTTCCTGTCCGACTCGTCAAAAATATTCTCAAATCAAACTCATAACTCTCATGCATATAGTGCTGCTCATGTAGTATTGAACTGCACTTTTAGTTTTTTCAATTTTATAATTTTTCTGTATTTTTCATCTCACCAAAGTGGTTCCTGTCCGGCATAAAACACATATAACACACTGTATTTCCCTTTCACATATCTTTTTCTACTATAAATAAAATAGATTGTGAGGATAAGATTCTCCTTCCCATACACCTCATTTCTGTTTTATATGGTTAAAACATTTTTCCATATTCAAACTTTTTTCTTGGCGTATCCCGTTCCTGTCCGATCCATCATATTCATTAATTTTTAAAAAGTTAACACATCTAATCATTTCTACTATATAGAGCAGTAAAATATTATCACCACCCCCCTGTATTTAATTTTTTTAATTGAACACTCTCTAAACTGTACTTTCGTCGTGTATCTCCCCCCCAAAAAAATAAATAAATAAAAAGAAAAAATGGAGGTACAACTGGACCTAGGCCTAACTTGTCTTCTCTCTCTTACCCGCTCTAACCCATTCTAACGCGGTACCCTTCAAGTATTTATTTCTGTTTCAGATGTCTGATGAAAAAGTAGAACAAGATATGTCGACTGAAGAAAGTGAGCAAGAAACTGAGGCAGAGACTTACGATGAGATGTTCTTCCCGTTCCAGATGCCCTTGGTCACCCTGTCCTACAGGCGGCCAAGGGAGGAAATCGCTGCATGTGTTGAACTCCGCATGGAGTACCAACCCTACTTCGACCGCAAGAATGACCAAGTCTACCAACGAATGCGGAAGCGCAAAAACTCAGGGAAGGAGTACCATGGTAAAACTGATGGTGTGCCAAGTGGCGCTCCGGTGCGCGTGGCATTCTCTAAGAAAGCAGCTGTAAGTAATTCAAATTATTTCACTCTATCAACTAATTTGCTCTATGTTACTTTGTGGCCAAACAAAGCACTACATCACTTTACTCCCAAATAAAGTATTCAATCGCTTCTTGATGAGGCTCATGTATACGTGAGGTTTTACGGTAATAAAAACTAATCAAGAATTACATATGAAATAAATTATACACATCTAGATGTACTCTAATCAATCCGCTTTCTTCACTCATTGTGCATTGGGTCTGCCTCATCTCATACAATCATACTCGTAAAGAAACCTGTCATAATTATAAATTTTTAATACCTTTCTTTAACAACAGAAATATCGGCCTATACCGGGCAGCAAGAAGTGGGATAGACGAAGGCTCCTCAACTCAGACAACAAGAGGCTCCACTCACGGAAGCAGGGAGATCGGCCTCCTCCGGTAGGGGTTGCCTCTTCAACGAGGTCGGCCCTTAGGCAGATAGCAGAGGAACCAGACCCAGATGGCCCGTCTACTAGCGGGGCCCTCCCTGATGAGAAACGATGAAGAAGCAAAAGAAACACGTCTCTCCCCGCCTCCAGCAGTACAAAGAGGAAGATACATGTACATTTCTATTAATTCAGGTGAGAGGTGCAAAATAGGGGGGCGTCCGGACCATGATCATGACACTTATCTCCCCATCTATCAAGAAAATGTACAGGCACAGCTATATGTGCACCACAGAGGAGTGCCGACGAGGAGACCATAAATTCGGCCTGGGGGCCATTCATCCTCGTACCACATAGTGAAATGGGCAAGCCCGCCAAATTTACCAACGCACCAGAACTAAAAACGATTGTAGAAAATAGCCTCCTTGTCCTGTAAAATGGATGACAGCATTTATACAGTGATCTACAAGTAAATAATATCTTCTCTCCTTTATTGATTGATTGATTGGATTGTTTTACGTCCAAGTGTGCTATGACGCCTGGGACTTACTCAAGAGTTTATCGGACTCTCGGTCCGTTCTTTTCTCATCTAGGTTGCGTTTAAGTGTGTGAGTGCATGTACGCGTGCATGTGTTTATGAGTCTACTTGTAGCAGTGGGACACGGCTCGTAGCGGTGGAACAATGCTCGTGGCATCGGGCCCCTCTTTATTGTGCTGCCTCACACAGATGCTGTGCCGCACACTGTTGACACCTCATCTGACCAGTCCATTATCCTGACACTGGCGGGCCAGTCGCAGCTCCATACCAATCGGGCCAGCAGATCAGGAACTGGCGAGTATGAAAACTACTTTCCATCTGGCCAGAGATCATTATCTCTAGCTTACCGGGCCGAGTCTCAAGGGGGGGGGCCTGTTTTCCCCCTCTTACATCTTTTCGAACATCTTTGTTTCCCGCAGGAAGGTCAGGAGTTCTTTCTTCACAGTGTTGGTGAAGACACTGTTCATGGACGACGCGCCACGAAGGTGGTCGTCCCTACTCTTCTTGGTTGCTTGACAAAAGAGCATGAGATGTTCTACAGTCAGAGGTACTTGACATCGCTGACATACCGGTTGGTTTTCACCCCTCATGAGGTGTCCGTGTGTCAGCAGCGAGTGACCTATCCGAAGACGGGCCAGTCTTGTCGATTCCCTCCTGGTCAAGCCTGTATGGTTGTGTCTTTTGCCTATCGAGGGTTCGATGGCTCTCAGTTTGTTATCTTGGTCAGAGCTCCAGCGTCTCTGCCACTCTTGGTTGGTATATTCTCGACAAATCGGGAGGAGGTCATGGGATGCAAGCTGAGCTGGGTTTCAGACTCAGGGCTTTCTTAGCTGCATCGTCTGCAGCTTCGTTCCCTTCTATGCCAATGTGGCTGGGCAGCCAACAGAGGACTACCTCCTTTTGGGTGTCTGTGAGGTGTGAGACCAATTGCTTGATCTCCTGCACCACAGGGTTTTTGGGGTCATGTTGGTGTATTGCTTGCAGGCACGACTTGGAGTCGGAGAAGATGATGAAGGCCTTTCGGCTTGACACCCTCATCCACTCCAAAGCACTCAGGAGAGCATGGGCCTCAGCAGTGAAGATGCTGCTTCTTCCATGTAGTGCTCCTTTGCGGGTACCAAAGGGTGTGTATGCAGCAAAGCCAACACGGTTTCCATCTTTCGAGCCATCCGTGAACACCTCAGTGTGACCTTGGTGCCCACGGCTGATTTCTGTCAGTTTTTCCATGTAGGTGTTGGTCTGGGTTTCCCCTTTCTTGTGTTCACAAAGGTCAAAGAGGATAGTTGGACCTGCCTGTGTCCACGGAGGGGATCGAGCAGGTCCTTCCTTGATGACCTTTGAGATTGGAATGCGAGCCTCTCTCATCAGGGTTCTCACCCTCATAGAAAAAGGCTTTGTGGCATTCTTCTTCCTACGGAAGACGCTGTGGTCCTCGTTGAAGATGGTGTTGTGAGTTGGGTTCCTCTCATTTGCCCCCACCCTGATGGCATATTGGAGGGATAGTTTGTCCCGCCTGAGATCCAGTGGGGGGACTCCAGCCTCCACTTGCAGACTGTTCTGCGGTGAGGATCGGAAGGCACCAAGGCAAAGCCGGAGGGCTTGGTTTTGAATTGGGTTTAGCCAATCCAGGTATGATCTGCCAGCAGATGCATACACCACCGATCCGTAATCCAGGCGTGATTGGATATACGTCTTGTAGATTGTCAATAGAATCTCCCGGTCTGCTCCCCACTCTGTGTGGGAGAGCATCTTCAGGAGGTTCATGGGTTTTTGGCATCTTTTCCGCAGGTATTCCACATGGGGTTTGAAGGAGAGGATCCGGTCAAACACTAGTCCAAGGAATTTAACCTCCGTTTCAACTCTGAGCGCTTTCCCGTGGAGTGTCAGTGCAGGAGCCTCCGCACATCTTCGCCTTCGGCAAAAGTGCACACAGGTGGTCTTGCTTTCTGAGAACTTGAAACCGTTTTGCAGGCTCCAAGCCTCCAGGCGGAAAAGTGTCTGTTGAAGCTTTCGTTCTATGGTTGCCGTGGACGTACCGCTGTAGCAGATGACAAAGTCATCTACATACAGGCAGCAATCCACATTATACCCGAGGGTTTCAACAATTTCGTTTATTTTGATGCCGAACAGTGTCACCGAGAGAACGCAGCCCTGGGGGACTCCGTTCTCCTGGTCAACTTTCTTGGATTGGGTGGTGCCAAGTCGGACGTTGAAGGTTCTGTTGCCGAGAAAGCCTTCCACAAATAGTGGCAGTCTGCCTCGCAGTCCCATTTTCTTCATGTCTTGCAGAATGCCAAATTTCCACATTGTGTCGTAAGCCTTTTCAAGGTCAAAAAATACGGCAGCAACGTGTTCATTGTTGGCAAACGCTTTTCTGATGTGGGTCTCCAGACGTACTAGATGATCAGTAGTGCTGCGACCCTTGCGGAAACCTGATTGGTATCGGGTCAGGAGATTGTTTGACTTCCTTCTGCATCATGTAGCAGTGATATCAATCTTCCGATGCACAGTGTACAGCTGGGGGGATTTCCTCAAGAGTCCTTCTAAAAACAGCCTCGGGTATTTCTGCTAACAAATGACTGTATAAACCAATAATCTCAATGTTTTTGGTTTATTAGGACATGATATCTGGTACAGTTTGTGATTATCTACAACTTAGTAATAGGACTTCATTGTCCAAAATAAGTATTTCCTTGGAGAAAATGACTCTGAAAGTTGATTGTAGGCTAAGTTCTGCTAGATTTAGACGCGTCACGTTCAGTGCATAGTGAATGACAGTGTTGGCCTTGCTATCTGCAGTCACAAGGCCCCATTTGTAAAGCTTCTAAGATCACTTTATATCAATCAGACAAAAAATTCAAGAGTCACATGTAAATCTATGTTATATCATACCAGGGTCATCAACATAACCTGCCACAGTTTCCCGACCACCTTCGCCTTCATCAAGCGCCTGGTAAAAGATCTAAAGGCGGACTATCCGTGGATCAATACCATTCACTTCGTCACGGATAGTCAGAGTAGTCAATATCGGAATCGATACACCATACAGATGCTCCTCCGGTTCCAGACGCTATTTAACATTCCCTTGCAGATACATGCTGTGGGCAAAATAAAAACAATGCTACTGTTTGCAACAGTAGGAATTGTGAAAATATATCAATTGTGCCATGTTTTAAAGTACATGGGGAAGAGGCAGTAACGAAGGGGGACAACCCAGAGATAGGAAGGAAAGTATTATCGGATAAGGCAGTGAATGGGCTCTCGTCAGGGCATTCAGATCCAACAAGCAATAATCTCAACTATCATAATACCCTGAAAGTGTATCAGTGTGAAAGAGATGAATATAATTATTTCATATCTATATATATATATTGACGTCAGGAAGGCGTTTGACTGTATATGTCATAGTTTATTGCTACACTATTTAAAGATAGCTGAGGTTAACTATATTATGTATTCATGCCTATTGCCAGCGTACTAAGGTAGACGGTAGAGTATCCAGTGAAAGAAAGGTTGAATTTGGCGTTCCGCAGGGGTCCATCTTGGGGCCTGCACGGACTCTTGGCGGGTTTGGAATACATAAACCGACCCCCCCACCGATGAGCATCTCAACAGGAAGTTCTAACACTACACGAGATGGTCTCCTGAGGGTCGTCATCATAAAAGGCATTATTCTCCCCCAGAGCAAAAGGTACTGATGAGAGCCTGTTTGACCAGTCTAATTGTCTTGATAGTGTAGAGGCTTTGTCATTGTTAAACGCCAGAACTGTAAAGGTGTTGCTGCAGCAGGGAGAGACCGCTGAGGTGGTTGTACCTGTGCTGGAACATGTCGAGATGCTGGCGGAGAAAGCTCTGACACGTATATCAGCGATGTAAGTTAGAAGAGGTGAAAAACCATGAAGTGCTCCCGGCCAGCAGAACGGCCGTCCCAGTGCTCTTGACGCCTTCCCCGCCTCCCCTGCAGTCCCTCCCGGCCAGCAGAACGCCCCCTGGACGGTCTCTTTGGCCCTCCTGGAATGTTCCCAGTGACTCACTGGGAAGATTCGAGGAGGGCCAAAGAGACCATCCAGGGGGCGTTCTGCTGGCCGGGAGGGACTGTAGGGGAGGCGGGGAGGGCGTCAGGGACCACAGGAGGCCGTTTTGGGCTGTTCTGCTGGCCGGGAGCACTGCAGGGGAGGCCGGGAGGGCCTCAGGAGCACTGGGGCAGCCATACTGCTGGCCGGGAGCATTGCAGGGAGGGCCAAATATATTTGAATATAGAAAAGTTCCCTAAAGTGAAATTCCAGGAATTCCTGGAATTCCAGGAAGACTTACATCCCTGGTATATATAGACCTTCCGCCTTAATTGGGTTTGATGAGTCAGTGAGGGCTAGAGCCAATGTGGAGGGGGTGGAAGCCTTCGGGAATGTGAAGAATGTAGACGTTCTTCGCCATTTTAGTTTTGATGCCACTGTAGTAGCGAGTAAAGGGAGTAACCAGAAGAAGAATTCGGCTCATAACAAGACTCAGGAGGGTAGCAAGAGGATATGCTTCATGTATAACAGAGAGGAGGGGTGCAAAATGAATCCCTGTAAATACCCTCACATTTGTATGTTTTGCTACTCAACATCCCACGGTGCCACTACTTGCTCGGTCACCAAATCATCCAGTTAGGAATTACTGATCCAAATGAGACGTTATTATATGACCCATACTATTACAGCATCACTTGATCAGTGAAGCAAAGACACCCAGGCTACAGTATACTATGTGATGCACTATGTGACGTGCTTTGATTTTGCTTTCAGAAATAGATGTAGAGGACCTTTTCAACAAGAAAATATGCTTCACGCTTTGGGACCAGGCGGCATTACACGATGTCCCAGTCGGTTCCAGGGTTTATGTACAAGATAGCCCATTGTATGTTAACGAAATGATGCAACTATGTATCTGTTTGGAACCAGGACGACATCATTAAAGTTTTCCTTATTAATACGATTTGGCATTCAGGAAATGGACTGGATAATGAGTCAACTACAACAAAAAGGAGACTTTCTCAAGTTTAAGCTTGAAGCAGGACATGGCAAAGGCCCATGTGATGGTGCTGTGAATAAGACAGCGTTGGTAAGAATAAACTCCCATCGCCCAACATTACATGAAAAAATATTTTTTGAATATACAGCAAAATCAATTACAGCATCTTAACCAGGTACTTACGAAATGTTTCATGTTCTATCGTGAAAACCAATCCTCTCCGTATTTTGTGCTCAGCATCACACACTAGCTTTTTTTTAAAAAAAGAACATTACAACATAGCCCTAGATTTTGCAGTGCGCCTTTCTACATCAATTGTACTACCATTACTTTCCAAAGGACCTCTCTCAGAAATGAAAGACACCGGATCGACTGCTGATACAGGATACACGGAAGCTGGGGTGTCCAGCCCAATTTGTTGTGCGGTACATTATTATATTCACAGGTGTTACGATAAGTACAGGATAACTCAATATGTGTTTCATTTAACTTGACAAGAAGGTGGGTAAATACTTAGTAGAAACCTTGCACATTGCTGTCTTGAAAATACTGAAAGATACAATCAGACCACCTGTCGTGCTACACTATAGTTTTCCCAGAAATTGTTTCTTACATTATTTTACATCATGTGTCCTTTTTGATATTTTCTTATGGATATCGTATAATAGACCAGGTCTGTCATTTACAAATTACATCTTGTATCTTAAAAGGGGACCAGTGAAACGGACAGACGCACAAAGATGAATGCGCTAAAGACTGCATTGAAGAGCAAAGTAGCAGTACAGCATGAACATCGGTACTACTGCTATATACCACAGACTGGCGAGCACATGTACCATAAGATGGGCATTGTGAGTTACATTTATCTTTATAAAGTGTAATATTTCATCTTCAGCAGGCCCGCTTTTCCTATTTTGCGTTAGCCCAACTTTCTGTCTTGACTCGGATACCGGAACTATATGATATACAGTAAAATCACGTTATAAGGAGCACCTTTCAGCAAGGCAAATTTGCTCGTTGTAACCAACCTTCCTTGTAACCAATTTTGTTTAATAATACATTAAAATTTGGCTATGATGAGCATGGATGTACTGTGAACGTATATTTTCGCTCAGCTAGCATAAAACCACATTTTCGCGGAGAAGAGAGTATATTATATTGGAAGGAGGCGCACGAAAGGTAGTAGAATTCCAGTTGATCAACGGAATTTCCTCAGACAAGGACAACGACACCGAGTCGTTGGGGGTGATTGATTGATTGATTGATTGATTTGTTTAACGTCCAGACGTACATCAAGTACCTCACGGGACATCTCAAGTTGGCAAGGAGTCATCCACAAATAGTGGTAGTCTGCCTTGCAGTAATAGGACAGGTATTTATATGCTGCTTGCCTAATACAGCAGTGACCGCATCTATGGATGATCGAATCTATGAAATGAATGACCGCATCTATGAGGTGAGGGAGAAAACCGCTACCGGGGCACGTCCCCTACTCTTTTCGAAGGATAGCAAGTGTTCTTTTATTTGCCTGGCCCTACATACCTGGGCGAGTACCATAGTTGGCAGGGCCAGACAAACCACGGCCTTTGATATCTCAGACGTGGTTCACTGAGGAGGGATCCCATGCCAGACCACCAGCAAGTTGGGGGTGACGTGGCCGGACGGCGTTAAGGCAAGACTAGGGTTTGGGGCTGGCAGAGGCAGGTCGGACCACATCGGAGTACCTATAGAACCAAAGGGACACCCCACCCCGCCCACGACACCGGTACAGGAGACGCGGACGGTGACCATGGGAGGGCCGGTAAACCTGGAGGGGAAACGAACGGGCCCGGAGCACAACAGCAGCCGGGAGTCCTCCTCCCGGAGACGACACTCCAGGTCGCCCCACAAATCGGGGAGGAGCCCGGCCGTAGGGAACGCTCGGAGAAGGAGAGAAGGGGGCGGGGCCGCTCCCGGGAGGGAAACCGGACGTCTCACCCAGACCGGTAGATCCTGATGTTCATCTTGTCCTTGTGGGTGCGGAACAGCTGGACGTTCTACTGAACCGGCCCAGGTCTTTCCGGGCTGTCCGCGACACCCTTGGACTTGAAAAGGACTGGGGTGGTGCTTTTCTCAAATGTCTTAGGGAAGGGGGGAGTACCTGGTACTCCATCATAGAAATTTCGATTATTCGCAACTACTGAAGATATTAGACTCGCTTGTACTTTTGTAATATTTACAAAGCTAGCATGTAATTTTTGTGTTCTGTTTACTGCACTGTATTTTCCCCCACATGTCTATTTACCTAATATTACATGCATTTGATATAGTAGGATTGCATCTGTTGCCATTTTGTCATGTTTGACAATGGAGAATGTCTTTTTTGTCTGCTGTATAATGAGCTTAGGTTGCTGCAAAGTAGTTGAGTAACGTGTTGTTGAATTAATTGAAATAGTTGTATCGCCTTTTTTGGGTTCATGTTAACGTGTTATTACCTTAACTCAGATAGGTTTATTGCCTAATTTGGATGTTATATGTACCAATACTCCTTTCCAACTTTGTTGTCTGCCTTCTGAGCTGTGCTTCCCCCCACATATATGTATGTGCACTGTTGTTGAAAATATACTTACCATAGGAAATCATTGGAATATATCATGGGCATATCAAAATCAGGGTTCCCACAGGCTACACCATTTGATTTTTATCTTTCCAAAAGATCTTGAGATGGTAATACACGGAATTCCAGTTGTCAGCAGTCAGTTGTTTCTAAACGGATCAGTTAAAATAAATTTGTCTTTTCAAGTCAGTTAACTTTCAAGTAAAACTGTCAGTTACAAATAGTGGGAACCCTATAAATATTTTGTGACGGAGATAGAACAGGGGGGGGGGGGGGGGACGTTGAGAGAAGGATTCATGATTTTATATAGTACTAGGTTGGCACATAGTGACATAGCGCAATACAATATACTGCAGTATAACATTAGGTTAGAATTAATTACATCCTATAAACAGGGAGGTCACAGGTGTTGTATTCCTGGACTTCACAAAAGCGATAGTTTAAACCATTCTATATTATTAGGTAAGCTAAAACCGCTAGGGCTAAGTAACGCAACTATAGCTTGGTTTAAAAGCTATCTTGAATAGAGGAAACAGCGCACAAATTGTAATGGGGTGAAGTCTGGCTCGAGGGATGTGTTTTACGGTATTCCCCAGGGGTCCATATTAGGCCCTCTACTTTTTATCATATATGTGAATTCAATGCCAAAACTCTTACTAAAATCCACACTGAAATTATATGCGGATGATACACTGATAGTTTGCTCTGCGCCGAGTACATTGCTATTAAACAGGTACATGTAGTCGGATCTAGACCTAGTACTATTCCCTAGTGTGTGACTTGACAATTCCAGAACTAGAGGTTTTGATTGATTGATTGATTTGTTTAACGTCCCAGCGTACATAGACCCTATGGGACTTCTCAGGTTTGATCGGACAATAGGTCCTTTCATTTCTCATCTTAAAGTTGCGCATAAGTGTGTGGATGCATGTGCGCGTGCGTGTGTTTGTGAGTCTGCTCGTAGCAGTGAGATACTGCTCGTGGCATCGGGCCCCGCTTTATTGTGCTGCCTCACACAGGTGGTGTGCCGCGGACTGTAGACACATCATCTGGCCAGTCACATTATCCTGACACCGGCGAACCAGTCGTAGTTCCATACCAATCGGGCCAGCAGATCAGGGCTGGCGAGTATGCAACTACTTTCCGTCTGGCTAGAGAAATCTTCTCCAGCCTACCCTACCGAAACATAGGGGGGCCTGTTCCTCCCCTTTTACATCTTTTCGAACATCTTTGTTTCCCGCAGGAAGCTCAGAAGTTCTTTCTTTCCAGTGCCAGTAAAGACGCTGTTCATGGACGACGTACCTTGGAGGTGGTCGTCCCTACTTTTCTTTGTTGCTTGACAGAAGAGCACCAAGTGCTCCATGGTAACTAGAGGAAAGGTTGAACGCCATGACACATGAACTTCAGCTTCTCACAGTGAATATGTGTAGACCACTGAGGATGAACCAGTGATGATTCTGCTGTATTATCCTAGGATTACATACACAAAATAAGTTTGATTGAGTTATATGGAGTAATTATCAAATATATCCTAAGACAGCCTACAACTAAATATCCTGATTATATTTTTTGTGATTGAAAAAAAACTTGATTTCAGGGAAAAACTTGAAGACTTTTATCCCTGAAAAAGGGAGTGGCGGGGTTCTTGGAGCCCACCAACATCCAGGTAATGGAACATCATCCTGAATTTGAGGACATCTGCAGGCCAGATGTAGAGAGCCTCCAACAGGTACTTTGTTGCTGATTGTGAATTGTTTCATGCTTTGGTGATCCAGAGCAAGAAAAGACAATTTTGTAAAGCAAGGAGATTAATGTAGTTGTACATGGGAATTGCTTATGTTTTGGAACATACATAGTTTATCAGGTTTTAAGCACCCTTCTTGTACCGCCGCTGCTGCCGTCCCTCCCAGGGCCCCTGCCACTGCCTTCGGCGCTCCTCCCAGGGCCCCCGCTGGTCCCTTCCACTAGGTACCACATTTCCAGATTTTACGTCTTGGAGTCACCCGATTTCTGCAGACCGCTAGGGTTATACCCTAATGTGCTGATGGAGCTCCAAGCATTGGGACTGCTGGGCAAAGTGCTTACTAATCCGTACATGGCACTATTCTACACCCCTGAACGTGAGAAAGGAAACATCAACTTCTTGGCAATGGCAAACTCGCAGTATGCATGACAAGCCTGAACAGGTGCAAGGGGAACCCTCTAGCCCTGCTGACGACAAAGAATTATGTGTTATGCAATTGGCCAATCCATAGACGGTTTAATCTCACTTGTTTTGCTCGTTTTAGCTTTTTCCTCATTGTAACTCCTTTCAGTTTTGGTTGAACCTCTCGCCTCATGGCACTTGGTGGCGCTGTCCTCTCCTACGCTATATAGGCTCGTTGCTACTATGTTAATTCCACGTATTACAAGCAGGATAGACACTGATCATGTCAAAGGTAAGTTGGGTATTGGATGTGAAGAATATGGAATGAGGAAAGGAATGAATGAGCATTGGCTGATTGTTAGCTAGTTTAACATCCAGGGGCCAAGTTGCATTTTGCATTCCTGACACTGCACATGCTGCTATAGTCCGTGGCACCAAGAAAGGGACTGCCAAACTATGTTTGCCCTTTTGCATTTCATGTAATGACCCACTACCTTGGCACTAGTAGTCGCATCATGTTCATGTAAAAAACGTTTTTTAGCCAAGACTCTGTAACTTAAGGTTATGACAATGTCATGTTTCTCTGGAGAAATGTGGGTATTTGTGAAATTTGTAAATACCCTAGAAACATTTCTGAAATGTTTTTTTTTTGCTGACTTTGATTTGCATTAGCACCTATAGAAATTGAAATACACTGTCAGAGATGGAATTATTCATCAAATAGATGAGGGAACAATTTTTTCTTCACAATGGTACCATTTAGAACATTCTGGCTAAAGAAATGCAAATGTGAGCCTTTCCACAATGTGAGATCGAAATATTCAAAAATTGCTTAAAATCAGCATTTTGGGGAAGTTTTGATGATATTCCCTATACTTCCAGTGTGCAATAAAGAGTGTTTACCAATATTGTCGTGAAACTGCACTATACAAGCAAGAGAATGAACAATTTCCCTGATTGTAAACATTTATTCTCATGTGTATGTGTTTAGCTCTTCATCGGGAAATATTCTGTGCCCATTGGAATTGTTTCTACATGCTATTTCACATAGAAAATAAGCCTAATTCAATAGTCCCTTTCTTGGTGCCACGGACTGTAGCAAAATATGTCACAGACTCGCGTCAGTATACTTCATCTGCACATCAACAACTGAACCATTGATAATGACTGATGATGAGAGGGATCCACCAGGCTTCATGCGTGGTTACATTCAACCTTGCCATCCACATGAAAGCAAAAAAACATCAAATCAGGGGACCCGTGTATAGTACCTACCACGATAGAGCTCCTCCTGGGGGCATAGGATGGAGTCTGCCCCATGCAACTGACGGTGGAGGGTGACCCCTGTCCCGTCCCACCCGCAGGAGAGAACGGCCACCCCCCACGTCCGCGACCCCCCACTCGCAGCCGGGCCTCTTCGACGACGACGAGTTAGCAGCACTGGCGACCGTACTGGGGGACTACTTTGTTTTGCTATGGGCAATAAAACTGTCAAATGAATGATTTTTCTTGCTCCAAAGAAAAATAATTCATTCCGTGCAATCTATAGACCAAGTGTTTTTTTCATGTGGCTATAAATTGACTATAAAGGAAGAATTTAAGAGAGTATTCACTCTCTAACTGGTGAATTGATTACAGTAAATGAACCTGCTGACTCAGGTGATCACCAAGGAACGAATGGTGAAGGGGACTTCAGCGCAATTGAAGGTAAGTATGTTCATCACTATTTCGAGTTGGGAAGTGGGTAGCAGCAATGCAATTAAACTGGTGAATTGATTACTGTACAACTTGCAGGGGATGAACCTGCCGACCCAGTACACTCAAGTATTATGACAGAGCACATAGGTGATCACCAAGGAACCAAAAGGAAATTGAGGTAAGTCATAGTATCAATCAGATGGAGACATATATTCTGTAATTATTTAGAAGGAAAGGCTAAGGAAAAACCTTTACACTTTCTGTCAGATGAAATCAACTTAGATCACACAATGGACAATAAGAGAACTAGAGGCTGTACTCAACCACAATGAGTATTGTGTCCAGAATGACGATCCTACAGACAACAACATGCTACTCCTTCATGCCCCCATCATGAAGGTCCCCACAAACACAGGGATTGGTCACCTCCCTGCAGACAACTGCAAAGGCCAAAATAAAAACAATGCTGTCACATTGCATCCAATGCTTGTGGAAGTAAGAGGTCAGAATTGATTGCTTTTCTTTGGGTAGTTTATTGTCTATTTTCTTGTCCATTACCCAAACCCTGCTGTTTCACATATATTTATATGGTAACCCTCTAATCTGCTAACTCATAATTTTCTTTTTTTTAATGGACTTTTCATGTTTTCCCCTTTTAGATACCAACATCAGCTCTGCTACTTCCACATAAAGCAGCGAAGGTTGAAGTGGCTGGAAAAGCCCACACATCACATCCACGTTGCCAGTCGTATCCCTCTCTATGACATAATGTGTCGGATCGGGGATGCTGCTACGGTTCCACAGATGGAGGCCGCTATCAACCATCTGAAGGCTTCACCTATGTATCGCAAGGTACTTCCAGCAGACATGGCGTGAGTGAAAGGAGGTGAAAATACTTTCTTTCTACATAACCCTTTACACCCATATACGGCCAAAACGGCTGTATCTCAGGTCCACAGCCTATGTCGATATTTCCAAACTATTTTGTATCTCATCTGGTATCCGTAAGTTTTCATTTATTGGTCAAAGTTAACTGTATCTATAAATGAGATTGAGTAAAAATTTATTGTGGGGTGAATAGAAATTATTTCGTCCAATTTGTGTTCATTTCGGGCATAAAAACTGATTTTGTCCTCTCTCTTGGGTGTCATTAAAAATTCACCGTTTAATTCTCCATGTCTATCATATCTTTTCTACCATATGCAAGCATCATTCCTGTGACCAATATTATATATCAATCATTCAATAGTCCCAGGTTTTTAAATGCTTGCTCGCCCCTAATATCACCAATTGCAGACAATTTCTCCTCCTGGCCCCCGAAGAAGGGGAAGCATTACTTGAAGCAGAAAAAGATAAAGGGAAACGTCAAGGCCTTGGAAATCTGCAAGAGCTACCTAGGTATGTATAGCTGTAACAATTTGGCCATCATCCAAAATAGGGGAAAGAAAAAAAACTAGGCTATCTGCGAGTGTAGTTCTCTACCATGTTCCTTTTCATCCCTGGGCATAGCAAACATTGTCAGTGTGGTGATTTCACATGTTGGAAGGACTTAAATTTCTTAAAATTCAACATCAGTCATTTCGCTGGCCTCAAAGAATTTTTTCTTTTGATTTTGCAGCGGACGATAAGAAGCGAGGCGGCTGAGAGTGTGAAAATACCAAAATTAAAGATTGTGAAAACACCAATATTAAAGACTGTGAAAACATGATAAGGACATGGTCCTACATGTGCTCCTGCCCTCAGCCATGGTAGGCGTCCTCGCTCCCCGAGACATACCACGCGCAGAGATAGAGCGGCGACTGGAGGTCTCGGAGTGGGGATTGCGGCCATGAACCTGAAGATCTTGGAGTGGGAGAACGTCCTTCCTCTCTACTTCTCGCCAGTCACCATTGAGGAGATGGGGATAGGGGGGATCTTCATGGCGGAACTCGGCTGCATGACCCCAGAGATAGTGGCGGACCGGGTGGAGGACTTCTTCCAAGGAGTCTCCGAAACCGCTGGGGAACTTCTCCTAGACTGCAGGAAGTGGGGGCGGTGTAAAAGCAAAGCCGCTCACTATTACCCAGTTGGGTGATGTTTCGAAAGGAACGTCCCCCTCTTATTAAGGAGGCGTTGCAAGAACGCCTTCTTCATACGTTTATTGATGTGGCGAGAGCAACATCATTATTACAATAAGAGATACAATTAAGATTATAGTTGTAGCTTTCAGAGATGTAAGTCGGGTATCGACAAAATCCCTGAAAAGGTACACGATTACCCTTAAACCGGTATTTTCAGAGAATATTTTAACATGTAATCTTTAACATGTAATCTTTAATATGTATTTTCTTATATATTCTCAATTGTATTGGAGTTTGTAACCCCCCTTTGTACATCTGTGAATTGGATGATAACATGCCATCTGATTTTACTTTCAGGTATCTCTACCTGAATTTGGATGCCAAGTCTTCATACAAGGGATATGATGATGACCTTCCCGACTTTGTCTCGGATCGACCACCCGATTTCGTCGACCATATTAGACTAATGTATGTCTTACATTGTTCCACATCTTACCTCAGTCTCCCATGACCTTCAGGCCATTGCAAATGCGGGGGTGGTGGAGGCCATTGATTGGGCGTACAGCTTCAACCAAGCTCGACTGGTCCCCACCCCACCTCTGGAGTATCCCATGCACAGGTTCATAAGAGGCCAGTGGGAACACAACTACACCCATATAGAGGATGCAATGTTCCCCACAGCCCCGCTCATTACAGCATGGGCTGACCTCCTGAATGGCTTCTTTGCCTCCTTCCCCTGGGAATTGGAAGCCCCTCCAATGTCCACTGAGGATGATTTAGTCACTCTAGTCTGTCATTTCTACTGCACGCCAGATATAATTTATTTCCAGTCTATTTTTAGTATTCATTTCTCTGCTTTGAATTTAGATAGGAGTGCTGTATATGCCTGTACGCCCATGTTTCAGGACGGGGGTAGAAATCCTACCCCAATATATTTTTCTGATAAGGATTGACATGAGACTGATTACCTTAAAGACACTGAGGTGCCGGTTTTACCTCGGTCTTCCTGAAGAGATCGGCTTGCCTCTGCACACCGCACACCAGCATGGGCTTTATGCTCGAAGCGATACCCGGGTTGTCTAACTCAACCACCGAACTGACCACCCTTAGTGAGGAACAGGTTGAGGCAGGACTTGCCTCCCTCACTGGCATTGACTCTGTGCAGTTAAGAGATTCAGGAATACATTAAGACAGTGAAGAAGAATGGCCAGAAAAAGAAGGTGTCATACACTGTGTCACACTGCAGGCTTCTGCGAGTCATGTCCCTCAAACAAGCACCATTTCTGAACGTGTTTGTCATGCTGGACCATATCATCTACATGTTCAAATGTATTTTTGCTGTTCCGTTGTTCCAGTGCTCCAGAGAAATACAATGAGACTTCTGATGATTATATCCCTGGCGAGTCTGCAACTACTTTCCATCTGGCCAGAGATTTTTTTCTCCAGCCTACCGGGCCGAGTCTCAATGGGGGGGGGGGGGGGGGGCCTTCAGGAAACTGGGCCAAGGAAGAAGAAAGATTATACCGTCATGCGTAAAGGCCAAAATCAGATCTCAAAATGTTGAATCCTGCTACAGAATGAGTCCTGTTAGAGAAAAGAATAAGAGGCTTAGACCAATGATGGCTAAATGCGTCTTAGACAGAAGCAACAGACATTCGGACTGATAGGCAACTGGGTCAGTTTCTTACCTTCCAGGGAAGTTGAACACCAGGGCTAACAGGGCATCTAGAAATTTCAGGGACAACTTGGGAGTGGGAGCTGAGCCCGGCTGTGTACGCTAGAATACATTTTACACATTACCAGGCTCGGCCCGAGTAAAGAGGCTGACTTACGTACAACAGGCCGCACCCATACCCAATGACAATCCGAATGACAACCCACAGGACGGCGCAGTTGCCCCAGTCCCAGATTTAGCTGCCTTCTTTGACGAAAATGTGTCTGAGGAGGCTCTCAAACATCCGTTGTTCCTTGGTGTAAGAAAAGCAAGCCAGACAACCAAAAGAATTGAGTTCATGGAGGACTTCAAGAACATTTGAAGGTACAGTCCCCTTTGGCTAAAGAAAGAGATGATGAAGCATTGACATGAGAAGAAGAAACATGGCAAAAAGTCCAGGACAGCAAGAGCCATTCAACTGTGCCGAAATAGCATGTACCCACCCCCGTCAGAGAAGATCACCACTCGACGCAGAATGGCCGAGGCCAATTTGAAAGCGGTGGATGAGTTCCTACGCCGGCCCGGTAACTGCTACACGCTTCCAGACAAGAAGCATTATCGGAAAGACGTTGGAATGTTCATCGCTGTAGTGGCTCTGGTTGACTGCCTACGTAACTTACACCAGAAGTTTGTCACCGAGACTGGAATCACCTCATCATTCTTGACGTTCTGCAAGGTAGGAGGACAATCAAGTGTTCCATCTTCCTCAAGAGATGGGTTTGTCTGTGCAAGCCACATGCCAACATGAAACTGATGTTGGAAGTTGTGCCTGGCAAAAGGTCAACAAGGGAACTGGTCGAATTGAGTGAGGACGCTGTGAACACTGGTCTTGCTATTATCAAGGCTCAAGTACAAGACCTGGCACAAGAGCGTAGTGAACTTTGTTAAACCTGACTGAACAATATATCCTTTCTTTTCTCATAAGTTACATGAACATGAGGAAGTGATGAAGCAACTCCAGGTCTGAGATAACCGACTGACAACACTCATTTCTGAAACGAAAATCCTTTTAACATTTTGCTTTGCTTTTGAACTTTTTCTTTGAAAGCGGGATTTTTTTTCAAAACCACTTTTTGTATTCTAAATTCAATTTTGACCCTTTTGGGCCATGGTAGTCACGGAATGTCAGGAAATCTGGTGAAATATTAGCTTCAAGTAAGGGAAAATCCACAAACACCTTGGAGGACCACGTCACAGCCTTTGTCGTCGAGGAAACCGAGGATGATAACGGAGTTTGGGAAGAGTCCCAGTTATGTCTCCATGACTTTCTGGATGACCTTTCTGGCAGTTGAGCTGAAAGCCCTCTTTGAGATGAAGGACAACGAGGACCCGGCCTTCATCCAGCCCTGCTTCCAGGACTACGAGAGCCTGAGGGTTGTGCTTGACTGCACAAAGTTGGTTGCTGAGCAGTCATCCACCCTTGGTGGCAGGAAGGCAATCTGGTCAAATTATAAGCAGCGAGACACACACTTTCAAGTTCCTCATGCCATGTCAAAGACGCATTGCAAAACTTTCAAGACACCCTAGAAGAAGCTGGAACATGCAAGGACTACCACTACTGGAGGGAAAGAATCTCTCAGAATGCAATGCCCCAATCCATGTTCAACTACATGGACAGAGTAGAAGATTGTTGCTGCTTCAAGAATGGCTGGCAAGCAGTTGGCTCACCGTGTTGGCTTGTACATGGATTAAAGATAATCTGCTTTATTTGATACCAAACACAGATATATAGGGTGCTGCATATGCGAGTTTCTTTTAAAAGAAAACCATCTAAAATTGTGACAATCAAATCCAAGATCCGGCTTACATATTCTCCTAACCAAGGGTTCGGCTTCTATACAAGACTTGATGGTAGTCACATCAAGCCAGGTTTTGGACAAAGCTAATCCTAAATACTCCTTTCTAGACATAGAAGGCCATGAGGGCGGTTTTTTGTTTGTTTGTTTGTGTAGTTTAACGTCCCACTGACTATGCAGGTGAGACTTCCTCAAGTTTCCGTTTTTCACAAGTAAGAAGGTAGGCCGAAGGCCTACCTCCGATGATTGTATCCAGGATGATCGAATCTATGAGATGAGCAAAAAGATAGAAATCCCGCTCCTACACATTTACCGAAGCAAGGGTTCTTTAACCTCCGACACCACATAGACATGGTGTGAGAGGGACAGGCCTTTGTTACGCTGTAAGTCTACCACAGCATGGGAAAGAGCAGCCATAGGTATAGTCGGGAAGCAATGAAGAAGACACATCCAAAAATGTTGGTAGAGACAACTTACTGTGACATGTGGGGGGGGGGGGGGGGGGTGGTCAGCTGATACACAGTTCTAAATATGATGACAATTCCTATTCAGGCAGAAACCTACACGGGAAACTCCTTGTGAAAACTCGGGATTTTCTAAGGGCAGCAGATCAAGGTGACGACTGCACATCCAGCACAGAAGCTGCTAAGCAGAACAATCCAAGGGACACTATGCTGGGAAGAAATGCCAAGCTATCGGTGTAGTAACAAGCTGCTCTCCGTTCCCTTGGTCTGATCTTGCTTCTCATCACCCTCTGGCTTCTGATTGTCGAGGAAGGTCACGTCAGTTAGGTGACTGATATCTTCCAGGGCTTGGTGAAACACTTCCATATCAGAGTGGGAAGCAGGTAAGTTGTTCTGACATAACCCCTCTTTAGAAGGCGATACGGTATGGCCGGTCACCTCCCTGTGATTTTCACATCATTTGTTTTTCCAGCATACACAGTCCCTGGGCGTCTGAGCTCTAAGGCTTACATTGTTACAAGTGAGGAGATCCAACGTACGATCTCCGGGATCTTCCCAACTCATCAAGCTTGGTACCAACCCCCATCTTTTTTTGTGTTTTTGTAATGCGCTGGGCTATGAGGGCTAGTCTGGGGAATGATGAGGTCCAATTCAGACCAACAATCGACAACGTAGGCAGAGGGCAAGATGTGACAATCCCTCTCACTTCTTCTCAGAAACAACGGATAGTGCTTCACAGGGGACGCATCTTTGATGATTTAATCAAAATGGTTCTGTCTAAAACTGAGTTTGTCTAGTACAACGCCTCCTCTTCCTGCTCCAGCTTAATTGATGGATCGCATGTTGTGGAAACAGCACACCTGTCTGCAATTGAAATTGCGTTTGGCCTATCAATGGACAAACTGCCTGTTTAGGTATCATATAGATGATTTATTGCAGTATAGGGACTTGCTTGGTCGGTACGGCAATGAAGTTTCAATGATGGATGGCACCTATCGGACGAATCGCTACAACTTGGCACTGTCGGTTCATGGTGGCAGCTGCGATCTTCACCAGCAGCGAGTCTGGCACGGCGTTAATCCATTGCCTCCATGTCATCCGACACTTCAACCCGAAATGGAACCTGGCCAAGTTTATGTTGAACCGTTCGGCATCAGAAAACCTCGCCATAAATGAGGATTGGGGAGTGATGAATACATTATTATTATCCTAGGGGGTCTTTGGGGCCCAGAAGTCAACATGGACGGGGAGATGCAGACAGTCCTCAAGGGCGGGAAGGGCTTCTTTTTACCCATTTTCCTGTCTGAAATTGACCCTGTGAGTATCGCCCTCCCCTCCATCTCATCTGTACCGTGCAATTATATTTATCCCATGTTCACTTTTCTTCTCATTTTTTGTTCATGCCCTTTTTTGGTGGTTTAAAATAGATTGAATTTACCAATGCAGTTTAAATTAAACTACTTGTGTGTGGTAAAGACACATTTTGTAGACGATTTCCCAGTTGGTGATGGCAAAGTGCTTCAACTCAGCCATACTATGCACATCGGCCGCAAACCTCGGAACATCCTACCCAACAGAGACTACGAAAACCGGTTCCCGAGAGGCGTACCCCTCCTTATTTTGAAACTTTGTTCATTACATTACACAGTATAAGAATGTCAAAGATAGACCAAAAAATAAAGCGTTTGCCATAGATATGAAGGAGAGGGTAAAAGTGGAAAGGCGGGCACTGATCCCTCGCTATAGATTCTTGACGGCTCATGATGGTGAAGCATTTTATCATCAGCAGCTTCTCTTGAAATTCCTCTTAAGGTCAGACAAAGATTTGCATAGTGAAGACAATGAGTCTAGAAAATATAGGAAAGAGTGTTATGCACAGGAAGTTTTCAGTGATGAAGATGAGTTAGATGATAATCTTTCAGGGAAATGAAACATAGGAACTTCGATCCAAAAATGATCGCTAGGATAGCCAAAAAATGCTCGATGAAGAATTAGCTGACCGCAAGACACTAGCCAAGAAAATTGCTGATCTAGAGTATGGGGAAGAAATACCATTTGAAAATTCTGAATTAGAGTTGTATCAAACAGTTGGTGCTGAGGATGACATAGTAGGTAATCCAGATATTCAGCATTTAGTGCTGCATAACAGGATGGAAATTCTAGCAGAAAGAAAAGATCTTCAGGTTAGGATTGGTCAGTTAACATCATGTCAAAAAAAGGTGTTTGATTATACTTTAGAATCATCGAAACAAATTCTAGGTTTTGTGACAGGTCCAGGCGGTTGTGGTAAAAGTTTCCTTCTCAATATTCTTATGAACGTAAGAGAGGTTTCAGATGTTAAAATGTCAAACGTGTGCCTTTGATTTAAAGTTGAAATTATATTTGTGAATGGTACAATGTAGGCTACAGAGTGACATTCAGTGTAGCCGATCATGAGGAGATGCCAAAATGTGTCCACCTACCACATTCCCTGCAAACATTTCTGTGCTGTATTCCTCAGGTAAGTATGTAACTAATGTGAATGTTTTTGTTCTCCACCATTACACATGGTTGTAATCCTTTTGTTAAATGTTGGCAATCAGAGAGCACATGTCTTATCACATTGGTATGTATACATTACCTTCCCAACATGGGAGCTTGTAATCCATGTATTAACCTACCGTATCCACATTACCATTGTTCATTGGGCTGCACACGTCCATTACTTCATCTACTCATTTCATTAAAGCGTGTATTGTACGTGCTGTATGTTTTATAATTTTGGTCCTGGCTGCAAAGTACCGATGCTCCCCACACAATTCTAATCACTATTGAAATTCCCTCCAGGGACGATGCATTACCCTGGGGGGCGCAAGTTGGTGGGACTAAGTTGGATTTCGGAATTACTGCACCGTATCTGGCTGTCATTTTTCTTTCTATCATCATTCTGCATTTATACACAAAGATTCGTCCTGTCACACGGGAAGGGAATTTGGAAGACAAGATTATTCTTCTGAAACATGTTGATGAAAGCTTGCTTGATCATGGATTATAGTAAGGATTTTCAAGTTCCAATGATGAAAGGTTGCCCACATAAATTGTAGAAGCATAGAACAAAAGTTAATTGAGATCAAGCAGACTCTAAATAATGTTGACTTTATTGCATGTACAGAGTCCTGGTTAACCCCTACTTCTGATGAAGCACTCATTGCTTGGTCCGGAAAGAGCTACCACAGATTAGACAGGAACGGTAATGCTGGGGGAATAATATGTTACCTCACTGATCGAGTTCTCCTATATTTCTGCTGACATAGAATGCTTGTCCATTAATATTGACATTCCTAATAACAGGATGATGACCATGATAACAGTCTATAAGCCGCCCAGAGCAACGGTGACTAACTTTATTGAATGTCTCAAGAAACTACACCAAAAAAAGGGAAAACTGGTTCCTAGAGGATTTTAATGTAAACTTCCTAGAAAATGTAGATGGCGTGACCGAGGCTCTCAAGAATTTCTGTAGAGACTATAATCTAAAGTGGCTTTTCTCTGAAATTACTCGTCCCAATATTAATGGTGTCAGGAATGTAGGAACTTGTATTGACAATATTTTTACCAACTCCAAATATGTTCTTTCTAAGCATGTGGCTCCTATACTAATAAGCGATCATTAACCGGTATACGCATGCAGAAATGAGGGTAGATCGTATAAGAATTACAACTAGGACTCCTTTCAGGAATTTCTTCTAAGTCTAAATTGGCACAGCCTGTACACTGCTATTAATATAGATGAAAAATGGGATATGGTCATAACTAAAATCAAAGAATTTCTGGATGAGGTTGCTCCTATACGTACTATTGAATATAGGGATTATAAAAATCAATGGATCGACAAAGATACGCTAAAATTAATTGAGGAAAGAAATGCTTTTATGCAAAAGTTTATTAAAGAAAAGAATCTACAAGATCTCCATTCGGCCAAAGCACTCAGGTGTCGTATTACCCCTATGGTACGCAGGGCTAAAGGCAAATACATTCAGGATAAGCTAAACACAGAAACAACCCAAAAAAGTTTTGGGCCATCATGAACTCATTCTTTAAGGCGCCCAAAACACACCCACCGCCTGCTCTCATTGACAAAGATGGCAACAGGGTAGATAATAATGCAGAATACATTGATAACTTTTTTTAGTAATATTGGCAAGCAACTTTTTGAAGCCAAAAATATACATGTTGAACCTTTCATCGATCCTGGTGAGGATTACATAGACATTCAATTGGATGACACTTTTACTACATTTGATGAGGACGACGTGAAACGGCTAGCAAAAATTGATATCACTAAACCTTCGGGTGTAGACACGGTTTCTGCTAAAGTTCTTCGCAATGCCATACTCATCTGCTCTGCTCAATTTCATAATTTATTCACGTACTCTGTAATGTCTGCTTCCCTACCGAAAGACTGGACAAACGCTATAATCTCGAATTGGGAGACCCATTTCACTTCTCCCTATTCCTAGTAAGATTCTTGAGAAATTGAGTCAAAAACATTTTACCAGTTTCCTCAATGAGAATGACTTATCATCCAGTACACAATATGGTTTCAGACAAGGTTTTAGTACCGCCGAGGCAATGTATGACTATGCAAAGGATCTTTTCACGGCTTGAGATAAACATAATTATATAGCTTCTATTTACATCGATGTGAGGAAGGCTTTTGATTATATAAGCCATAGCCTCCTCCTACATCACTTACAAAGATGCAAAATTAATAGAACAATGTTATTATGGTTTGAAGCATACTTAAGCAACAGGCGTCAAAGCACCAAGGTAGACGGGATCATTTCTAATAAAAAAATAGTCCATTTTGGCGTTCCACAGGGTTGATTGATTGATTGATTGGATTGTTTTACGTCCAAGTGTGCTATGACGCCTGGGACTTACTCAAGAGTTTATCGGACTCTCGGTCCGTTCTTTTCTCATCTAGGTTGCGTTTAAGTGTGTGAGTGCATGTACTCGTGCATGTGTTTATGAGTGTACTTGTAGCAGTGGGACACGGTTCCACAGGGTTCAGTCCTCGGCCCAACACTATTCATTTTCTTCGTAAATAATCTAATGCAGACTCCTAAGCACTGCTCAATTAAAATGTATGCGGACGACGTTGTCTTATACACGGAGTCCAGATATCCCGCGGTTGCACTCAGAAATCTGCAAGCAGACGTAAACATCCTAGACAATTTCTGTAACAATTTAGGCCTCACAATTAATCACAATAAGACTAAATTTGTCTGGCACTGTGCTGATCATAACTACAAGTACTGTAGAAACAGGCACATTTATGTAGGTGACAAGTTAATCCAAGAAGTTAATTCTTTCTCATATCTCAGTGCTACAATAGACACCTCTCATTTGCAAAACTTAGGATTACTCTTTCAGATGAACATGCAACGGAACTATTTAAATATGCAGTCACGCCTCATTATGACTACTGCTCTTTTCTAGTTGATGCTTGCACTAAAGATCGAAAAGATAAGCTACAAATCACCCAGAACCGTATGTTAAGGTGTATACGACGTGTCCGTGTATGCGACAGCATAATGGAGAAGATTGAACGCTCAGTGGAGTATCTCAGGAATAGACATTCAAATACCCTGATTCATTTGACCAACATCACGGGGGTGGACATTTACAAGTCATGCTCCCAGTTTGCTGGTCCGAGACCCCAAAAGGTCTTGAACAACATAGTTTGGATTTTGAACGACTACATTGAGGGCATAAACTTAGATTATGGCACAACCACCCCAGATCTGGCGTCGGTAGTCCACACGGGAGTCCAGCCGAATTATGATTTGTTAAATGGCAGTCCATCAGGAACCATCCCCTGCCAGAAGTACTGGGCACAAGAACTGCTAAGTCATATGAAATCACACTATTAGGTAAATGATGACATAATATTTGACAATTCAATATAACTTTTTCTGTAACAGACTTCAAAATTATTTAATATGTGGCAACTCTTATCTTAGAACTTATGATTGAATACCCCTTAAGCTGGACTAGGACCTGACACGGATCCACAATGTGTATGTGTTATATATACCTTTATGCATTAACACTGACGCTTTTAAAATTCTGACAATAGGCTGGCTGCAGAGAGACATCCAGACGACAAAGTTATGGGAGCAGGCGGTAGTCGAGAGGTGAAGTCAAAAAGGGGCGTGGCAGTTATCGACGAACAACATTCCTACTACAGCTAGCACAGGTGTCGACGCTACCGTTCAAGCCAAGACTTCAATTAAACCCTTACCTGCTTTGTACAACATGAAAAATGGACTAATATGCTAATATGGTTTCATTTATTGACTACTATGATGGATACCTATTGGCATAACTGACTTACTTGGAATATCTCTGGTACTTGTCATTGTCTGAGTATTCTGGCGACAAAATTCAGGATATTTCGCAGAGAAATCGAGATGGATCCTGACCATGCTGCTGAAATAGTCATGGCTTGTGTTGTTCTACATAATTTTCTTGAGCAGGGAAAAAGCAGCGGCAGCGTACACCCCCAAGGTCAATTAAATGACCAAACCTTTATCTTCAGATGGGAGCTTTCCAAGACTTCAGACGATCTACAAGGATGCCTCCACATGTGTACCAGGAGTTGCAAAAAGTAGAACGGTTTAAAAATAAAAATGAAATGACAAAAACATGCATCCATGTATGTCTTGCTACATTTCCCCCCACCCCCCCCCCCCATTCTGCACACATTTACAAGGAACTGTTGGAGCTGGTGAGACCGATGATAACTTATCAGAACACCAATTTCTTATTTCTAGCAATGTCAAGATCGTATCTGAGATTTGCAGGAAGACCGGGCACTGCTTATTTGAGCGTACATTGGAAGTACCTGCTGAGGCCATGCCATTGGTCATTGGAGCTGTAGGTCTTCACACATGAAAATCTGTCTTACATTCATAATATCTATTTGAAATTGATATCACATAACATTCCCATTTTAGTAGGGGCAATGATAAGCCAAGTCCTACACCATCTGGGGAGGGCGACCTCTGCACCAATCTGATAACAAGATCGAAGTATACAGCAGTCTACTTCTTTCTTTCTTTTGTAACCGTTGCGGATAAGCAGGTTCTGTCCTATGAAGACGGTGTTGATCCTGACGTTGAGGAAGACGCAACCCCAGATAGCCTATCTGAGGCACCTGCCCTATGAATGAGATTGAGTAAAAATTTATTGTGGGGTGAATAGAAATTATTTTGTCCAATTTGTGTTCATTTCGGGTATAAAAACTGATTTTGTCCTCTCTCTCTTGGGTGTCATTGAAAATTCACCGTTTAATACTCCTTATTTTTGTAGGGAGACAGGCATGGATCGTACTCACCATATTGTGATAAGCTCCGACTCAAGTTAGCCCACTGCTGAGGCCCATGCTCTCCTTAGGCTCAGCCTAACTAGTTAGTGTATGAGCCACACCCCTAACTTTGGGTCTAGAATCTGGATCTGACTAAATGTAATGTAAAGGATGTAAATTCAAAAGTTTGATAGTTTGCTTAACTTAAGGATTGAGACTGATAAGAGGCACTACTGTATAAAATGGTTAGTAGCAGTGCACGGCAACAATAAAGACTGAGGAGGAGGAGGTTGGCAGGCCGTTACAGCAAGGGGCACGAAAAGTAGACGTGAATCAGAGGAAGAAGATGAGCTGGATACTTCTATAGAACATGGAGGTCGGACAGTCTGCAATTGCTGTATGTTTCTTTGTTTAGGCGTTTCACATATGAGGATCAGGTGTTGGATAGTGCCTTGCAGGATAAGATAAGTGATCTTTCAGAACAGAACAAACAGAAGATGTGGAAGAAAGAGAGCTGATTGCTGCCCTCAAGGAGGAAATTGAACATAAAGCGGCAATAGAGAGAGATTCAAAGGAGAAAGCAGAAATGTTAATGCATGAGGCTGACGTCCTGAAATACCGAGCTACCATCGACATAGACCCATAAGAGAAGATCAGAATGTTTCTTTTTGTCAGTTTGGTTGCCTGAGGTAATGTGGGAAAGCTTACTTCCCAGTATCATATGCTCAGTTGATAAGGCTGGGCTTGACCCATGCCAGACCACCAAGAACCCATACTGCATAGGAGGAGCAACACTGCAAAAAGTTCAAGCGAAAACGACGATCAGAGGAAAATGGCTGTGTAAGCCAAAATGTCTGTGTGAGTGAGTCCTGAGTACATCTGTTAATCAGTGGACTTTTATTTATTGATATCGGCTGCTAAGGTCCACCAGACCACGCGATCTGCCATATGGATTATTATATGCGGAGAACTTGGTCCACATCCTTCTTTTTGGAAATCCAGCATGCCTTCTTCAGCAAAGACCAGATAACCCTGCATCCAATGGTTGTATAGAGCAATGGTTTGGGCTATAAAGACAGGTTCAGAGGCGGACAAAGAAAGGGCGAGGGAGTACAGAAATTTGGCAAATTGTAGTACACGGAAAGCCAAGGGTCTTAGATCTCAACTCCATAAGTATAAAAGCAACCCCAGAAAATTCTGGCATTTCTTTGATCTAAAAAAGGCTTTCGATACAGAAGACCACAAATGTGGCAAAGGTAAGTGGTAAGAATGTTATCTTTGACACTGCAGAAACCATCAAGAGTGTTCTAGCCAAGCAGTACTTTACAAACAGGGCACGGCTGAAAGCAAGACAAAATCTCAAAAGACTCTTTTCTACTAGGAACAAAAGGGTCAGTAGGTTGATTTATTTCACTTAACCCACCATCGGGCCTCCTACCGCAGGTAATGCAGCAGCCTATAGTGACCACATCTCGCTGATTGGGCTTCTCACCTTCCTGCCTCCACAGACTCACTTCAGTATAAAGTTCATCCTCATATCTATTACAGTATGCAGGGTATGTCGACAAAATCGACATAATTATGATAGCATAATTCAACACAGCAACTGGTTCAATGACTTCTCCATGTTAAAACTTTATCTAGATGTTCTATTCAAATGTTTTACTCACTCCTCACGTGATGTAGTTTACCCTTCCATATCTTCCCCTTCTACTTCACTGGTCGGTCGGTCGATATATGTAACAGAATATCATACATAAACCGGAATTTGTGTATAACCTGTATCCGCCACCAGGAGGTAACAAGGCAATGTAGTGGATCTAATGTACGCTATAGCCCGAGCCAAGGCATTGTATAAGGATTGTAGAATTACTATAGACTTTGATATACATCTGTTTAATTTAAGCATGATCTGTAACACATAGTTTTCCATGTTGTTGTTTTTTGTATACGCTGGATCACCTCAGGCGTGATTATACGCAGAATTGTGCGAGGCTTCTCCAGAACTTTTTAAGACCCAATACGGTAACTTTTTCCTTATCCCCATGGATAAAATGGTTGACTTTGACACAGTTGCTGAGTATAACCGGCTGGAGGACTTTGCCCTGGTGTAACCGGCAGAATATTTCCTTGGATTGGTGTTACAAACCAATGATGGCGTCATGCAGGTAAAGCAGGTTGGAGATATCTCTTACCCCCAGGGGTTAATGACGAGTACAGAGAGTGGAAGCAAGGTGTTGCAGAGTAGGGGGCGTTTACCACCATACTGCCTAAGATCTGCACCCTAGTGTGTATGGCATGGATGAAACAAGTTGCCCAGATCAAGTTATTTTAAGTCATGGCTGTACCTGACTGATCGCTATCGTTCTCAGTGATGGAACGGGCCAGCAGGAGAAGGGAGGGTGAAGTGGTGAACGAATGTGTTGAGGAAGAGAGCTCCAACGATGATGACCTGATGTTGTCAGTCGCAGAATTTCTCCGGCAAGCACATAACACTGTTCCTGATCCAGCAGTGTAATGTCTTCCTTTCTAGTCAGAGTGCACCAACTGTGCATCTTTCATATAAAGCAGCGCTGGACTGCATTCATGCGGAAGCCAACTAGCCGCATCCCATTCCACACCTACGACGCTCTCTACCACATGATGAGTGCAGTATGCGGTGCAGCAACGAAGGATGAAATGAACAGAGGATAACTCAATATGTTTCATTCAACTTGACAAGAAGGTGGATAAATACTTAGTGGAAACCTTGCACATTGCTGTCTTAAAAATACTGAAAGATACAATCAGACCACCTGTCGTGCTATACTATACTTTTCCCAGAAATAGTTTCTTACATTATTTTACATCATGTGTCCTTTTTGACATTTCCTTATGGATATTGTGCAATAGACCAGGTCATCTTGTATCTTAAAAGGGGACCTGTGAAACGGACAGACCCACAAAGATGAATGTGCTAAAGACTGCATTGAAGAGCGAAGTAGCAGTACAGCATGAACATCGGTACTATTGCTATATACCACAGACTGGCGAGCACATGTACCACAAGATGGGCATTGTGAGTTACATTTATCTATTATAAAGTGTAATATTTTATCTTCAGCAGTTCCAGCTGCTAAGGTAAAGGTCTATATGAACTATACATCAACAGAAATCAGGTGCTATCATTTAACAATGAACAACATGCATATGAATGATCTGTGTGAGATATTTCAAAGGCCACATCAATCCTGAATGATATTTCACACTATTTAAACCAACTCAATGATACTTGCTCTTGTGTATCAGGTAATAGAAAGCCTTACAAAACCTACCACCTGCTAATTGATTGATTGATTGATTTGTTTAACGTCCAGACGTACATCAAGTACCTCACGGGACATCTCAAGTTGGCAAGGTGTCATCCACAAATAGTGGTAGTCTGCCTTGCAGTAGGACAGATATTTATATGCTGCTTGCCCAATACAGCAGTGACCGCATCTATGGATGATCGAATCTATGAAATGAATGTCTAACTATATTTTTGTATAATGACCCAGAGGGATGAACTTCACAGAACTTGACAGAAGTTCAGATTCACTATGATAAGTACTGTGTGCTCCAGTGCAGAACCAATTTCTTGTCTTCCAGAATCCTCATGCAATGAACTGGATTGAGGTAAGACCATGATCCTTGACAATGCACTTAAGTATGAACAACACCAAGACCTGAAAAATCTGCTGAAAGAAACAAAAGGATCCTTAATTTTCTGCAATTATTACACCTGCTGACACATTTTGTAGGTGATTTCCGAGTTGGTGATTGCAAAGTCCTTCAACTTAGCTTCGAGATGGGAGATTTGGAGGAGGATGTTCAGGAACTGCAGGATGGTGAACCAGAGGGAGAGCCAGAAGAAATAACTTAGAGATGTTTGTTTGTTTGTGTAGTTTAACGTCCCATAGACTTTACAGAGTAGACTTACTCAAGTTTCAGTTTTTCACAAGAAAGTTGTTCTTGGATCTGCTGGAGGATCCATAACACATCTACAATGCAGACGAAACAAGATAAAAAGTAAGTGAAAGATTTGGATGGCATATCATGATTATTGATTGATAAACATTTAAGAGTGGCAAGGCTTGAATCTCACCTGTCCTTGAGGTTTCGGCTGGTCTTTTGCCGACCACTGTATGCGTGTACTAGTAGATTGAAGTGTAGGAAATGTGATATTGCACTCCTTGTATCCAGCGGGTAACATTGAAAAGTATTACGTAAAGTCAATATAGTTACTGACAACATGCAAGTACTAGCACCGGCCGAAGTAAAAGTAAATTATGTATAGAATGGCACCTCTGCTTCTTCCATCTAAATTGCCCTGATGAACTCAATGACCCCCTGAATAGTCTACGCACCCCTGTGTCCTCCATTTTAATGCCCCCGAATAACTCAATGACCCCCTGAATAGTCTACGCACCCCTACGTCTTCCGTGACCACTATTTATTTTATTAAAGGACTGGTTGAAGGAACTGCATGACGAACTGAAGGAAGAATTTGATGAAATCACCAGGTTGACTAAGAATTCCAAAGCAAGCGTAAGTTTCCATACTTTCCCACAAATTCCAGTCAACTCGCCCACTTACCAAGTCGTCCACTACCGTGTCGCAGACTGCTTTTCTTCCAGCAACTGGTGTGGTCGCCTCCACTGGATAGCAGTGACAGTGACAGTGCAGAAGAGCCCCCCAAGGTAAAAGATGGCAACTACATATTAATCATCAATAATAAAAACATGTTTCTCTTCCAGTCACCTCCCCCATCCCCACGGGATGAGACTTGACGGTGAGGCTAATGCTGAAGAGGAATACGATTTCTCCCAAGATGCCCAGCGGTGGAAGGGGGGAAAAACAAATGAAAGATATCACTTGTCTTCTCCAACTGCCACCCAACACAGTTTTTATTATAATATGATTACATGTCGTCTTTTGCTAATTTAGAAATCGGTTTCATCTCAGGAAACATGTAAACATAAATTGAAGAGGTGCATTGTAATCAAATGTGTGCGCATGCAGGTCGTCAGGATTTAGAGGCTAAAACATTTATAAGATAGAAAATTAATCAGCACATTTTTATGGATTTAAATGAATTCCCACATTGAAGATTTTGCACTGATCCCACTGATTTCTTTTTGTGCTTTCCCTTGTTAGGCCTACTTCTGGCGCATCAATGGGACGAGCATCCAGAATTTTGTGGGCCACCTGGCAGAAGTTCTGTGGCGGCACCAGCAGTGCTATGTTAATGCTTACTGCACAATACTATAGCCAGCAGCGGCCACACAGACCAGCACTGCGATGAGGTCATCTTTAACGACGATGGACTACAGTTTATTGTCAGCGATACGAGGAATCCAGGCTTCTTTTGAGAGACCCACTTGTTTGATGAACTGGACCAAGCTCAGACAGCATCAAACGGTACTGTGAGAAAATCCAACGAGAGCTGTACTACATGGTGGACATTACTGGGGTAATGTAATAGAATATTCACTTTTTCTTTTAAATATCAAGTGCCAACACTGCTACTTTTCCACTGTATTGCCCTACCATGCCACCTTTAACTAGGTAGCTATTTATTGATATTTATTTTAACCCATGCATAGGCACAAGTTGAAACCCCACAGCGACCAAATTTGAATTCAACGGTAGTCATCTGGCCAATGCCCTGGGGGCATCGTACATAGGGCCTACTACTATTAATCCCCTCAGGGTCTGTATGTTATTTAGTCAGTTCAGTCTTTTGAGTCTAGGCCAACCCCCGAGGGAATGGTGCTATTGTGAAGAAATGATGGCTGTTAGATTATTGCTAGCCTTCCTTTTATATAAAAAAGTCTCCATTTATTACAGAGAAATGAAGTGCCTAAAATGCATTGATTGATTGATTGATTTGTTTAACGTCCAGACGTACATCAAGTACCTCACGGGACATCTCAAGTTGGCAAGGAGTCATCCACAAATAGTGGTAGTCTGCCTTGCAGTAGTAGGACAGGTATTTATATGCTGCTTGCCCAATACAGCAGTGACCGCATCTATGGACCACCTGTCGTGCTATACTATATGTTTCCCAGAAATTGTTTCTTACATTATTTTACATCATGTGTCCTTTTTGACATTTTCTTATGGATATTGTATAATAGACCAGGTCTGTCTGTTACAAATTACATCTATCTTAAAAGGGGACCCGTGAAACGGACAGACATTCGTCACTGAATATAGAAATCAAAATCTAGTGCGGGATTTGAATGGAATAATCGGGGAATTGGGAATATGTCTCTCCCCCTACGACATAGACAGCCCAGTGGGCACAGAACATTGAATCAACATTGAAAACTGGTTGACAATGTTGATTCCATGTTGATTCATTGCTGATTCAACATTGAACTGAGTTTTGTGCCCACTGGGAGTGCGCACAAAGTGGGCACACCCGGGAGGGCGCCTAAGCCTATTATTGTCTCATTCTCCAGGAAGGCAGTGCGTGATAGTCTTGGAAGAAAGAAAGTGGCTTAGAAGAACGAAAAATTGCTACGCCATTTACATTAACCCGGACCTCACTAACACACACCAAGGGGGATTGCCTTTCAGAGTCAGTATAGCTACCTGTCTAATTGGTATGTCACCCCCTTCACCCTGGAAGAAAAAAACTGGGTCTCAGTAGAACACTTCTTCATGTAAAAGAAAGCGGAACATCACACCAGAGAGGCTGAAATGAATCTCATCCTGTATGCAACTGATTCTAGGACCATAAAGAGAGTAGGAGACTCCTTTGTGTCCGACCGAGAGTAGGTTGACAAAGAGAGAATCCCATTGATGGAGAGAGCAGTTTATGCCAAATTCAGCCAGGGGAAGGCCCTCAGTGATTACCTGAAGGCTAGTGAAGGATATGACTTAATTGAAAGTACTAGGGACAGATTCTGGGCAGCTGGGGCCACATTGTTCAGCAAAAAAATGAAAACAGGAAACTGGAGCAGTCAAAACAAGCTTGGAAAGATATTACAAGCTGTGAGGGAAAAGCTACTCCAGGAAGGCAAGGAGATCAACCAGGACACCCCTGAAGATAATCCCCAACCTCAAAATGTACAGGAAGGAGAGGACGCGCTGCAAGAAGGGGAGGTACCATCCACCCCCCCTCCAAGTAACATTAAGATAGCTGACAGTGTCCTACTTACTACTTACTCCCTTGACTTTTAGCTCCAGTCCGCCCATGTTCAACATTTGTATATAATAATTTTAAATTGTATTTGTATTAACTGTTCACTCATTGGAAATGTGTTACAGGTAGTACAGTATTGGGGCATACTCGGACAGAAGCAGTGTTTGCGCACCATGTTGAGTTTGCTCTATTTGCATCGACACCGCCCCAAGGGGCCGAGTTCTACGCCAGCTGCCGTAATAGATCTCTAATATTGCTTGCTTAGATTGGTGCCTTAATATGCTTCAGTAGAGGGAGTCTGGGAACATTCATTAGAAAGAAGAGAGGAGACATCGGTAGGGCGGAGCCTCCCGCCGCCGCCTCCCCCAGCCAATCAGCATCCAATATAGCATGATGGACAGTTGGCGCACGGCGGTCAACAGAATCTAACAAAAGCACGTGGAGTGATCCACCGAATCAGGTATCGAATACTGTCGTCGGGATGCCAGCCGACCAATCCCGTATTGAATTCTTCCCTCCCGCCAAAACCCAGAATCAGCGCGCCTTTTTCCACCGATCACAGTGCAGTATCCAGGTGCATGCCCACACTTCTCAACTTGAACTGGGTTTAAATGAACCACGTTGCTTGATACACACGGTCAACAGGCCAAATCCTCTTACTATCGCTCAAAATCCCCGCACCACTTTAAATTTGTCAGCAAAATCAAAACAACTATTTACTGCTTAGTAAAATCACAGAACGATAACTTCACCTTTAAATATAAGAATAGGATGGGAGGATTTCAACAAAATATGACTCGCATGTACGTTATCACGGATGGTAGGGAAAATAGACTGAATGAATGCTTGGTGGAACATGCAACCCCAAGGATTCGACATAGGGGGGTAAAGCATTACCAGGGTGCGGGGCTGGACATTTTAGTGAGAGAAGCCATTCACTTCTCTACCATACACCCAGACCATTACGTCACAGTAGCAGGTGGGTTTCATGACTCTTGTTGGATTAGGCAAATCAAGAATAAAATAAATCCTGAAATAAAGTTGGTGTATGAGAATCAGACCGACTTAGTGACCACGTTACTGGAAACAGTGAATTCAGCAGATTGTATAATTCAGGAATTCATGGAGGAGGAGTCGCCGATCATTATTGCTCCGTTTGTAGGTGCACGCCTGTCCTCTACGCCACCTCTAGACCCCCCAATAGCCCAGATGCATGTACAAGGAGCGTATGAGTGTGCCATAATTCAAGTAAATGCTTTGATAGACCAGATCAATAGTAGAAGGGTATTACCAACTCCCAGATTAGACAGGCAAGTCCACGGCAACATAGAAAATTCCTTGCAGCATTGCTACCAGCATGTCACAGGGATATCTGCCAGATCTCTGGATGCAGCATAAATGGTTTGATTGATTGATTGATTTGTTTAACGTCCCAGCGTACATAGACCCTATGGGACTTCTCAGGTTTGATCGGACAATAGGTCCTTTCATTTCTCATCTTAAAGTTGCGCATAAGTGTGTGGGTGCGTGTGCGCGTGCATGTGTTTGTGAGTCTGCTTGTAGCAGTGGAACACGGCTCGTAGCAGTGAGATACTGCTCGTGGCATCGGGCCCCGCTTTATTGTGCTGCCTCACACAGGTGGTGTGCCGCAGACTGTAGACACATCATCTGGCCAGTCACATTATCCTGACACCGGCGAACCAGTCGTAGTTCCATACCAATCGGGCCAGCAGATCAGGGCTGGCGAGTATGCAACTACTTTCCGTCTGGCTAGAGAAATCTTCTCCAGCCTGCCCTACCGAAACATAGGGGGGCCTGTTCCTCCCCTTTTACATCTTTTCGAACATCTTTGTTTCCCGCAGGAAGCTCAGAAGTTCTTTCTTTCCAGTGCCAGTAAAGACGCTGTTCATGGACGACGTACCTTGGAGGTGGTCGTCCCTACTTTTCTTTGTTGCTTGACAGAAGAGCACCAAGTGCTCCATGGTCAGAGGTACTTGACATCGCTGACATACCGGTTGGTTTTCACCCTTCATGAGGTGTCCGTGTGTCAGCAGCGAGTGGCCTATCCGAAGACGGGTCAGTCTTGTCGATTCCCTCCTGGTCAAGCCTGTATGGTCGGGCTTTTTGCCTATCGAAGGTTCGATGGCTCTCAGTTTGTTGTTTCTGTCAGAGTTCCAGCGTTTCTGCCATTCCTCTCTGATAAACTCTCGGCAAATCGGGAGGATGTCTGAGGAAGGGATGCAAGCCGAGCTGGGTTTTAGTCTCAGGGCTTTCTTAGCAGCATCATCTGCAGCTTCGTTCCCTTCTATGCCAATGTGGCTGGGCAGCCAACAGAGGACTACCTCCTTTTGGGTGTCTGTGAGGTGTGAGGTCAATTGCTTAATCTCCTGCACCACAGGGTTTTTGGGGTCATGTTGGTGTATTGCTTGCAGGCACGACTTGGAGTCGGAGAAGATGATGAAGGCCTTTCGGCTTGACACCCTCATCCACTCCAAAGCACTCAGGAGAGCATGGGCCTCAGCAGTGAAGATGCTGCTTCTTCCATGTAGTGCTCCTTTGCGGGTACCAAAGGGTGTGAATGCAGCAAAGCCAACACGGTTTCCGTCTTTCGAGCCATCTGTGAACACCTCAGTGTGACCTTGATGCCGACGGCTTATTTCGGTTAGTTTTTCCATGTAGGTTTTGGTCTGGGTTTCCCCTTTCTTGTGTTCACAAAGATCAAACAGGATGGTGGGACCCGCCTGTGTCCACGGAGGGGACTGGGCAGGTCCTTCCTTCATGACCTTTGAGATGGGTATGCGGGCCTCTCTCATCAGGGTTCTCACCCTCATAGAAAAAGGCTTTGTGGCGTTCTTCTTCCTACGGAAGACGCTGTGGTCCTCGTTGAAGATGGTGTTGTGAGTTGGATTTCTCTCGTTTGCCTTGACCCTGATGGCGTATTGGAGAGACAGTTTGTCCCGCCTGAGATCCAGTGGGGGGACTCCTGCCTCCACCCGCAGACTACAGGCTGGTGAGGATCGGAAAGCGCCGATGCAAAGCCGCAGGGCTTGGTTTTGAATCGGGTTCAGCCAATCCAAGTAAGACCTTGCAGCAGATGCATACACAATCGACCCGTAGTCCAGCCGTGACTGGATATAGGTCTTGTAGAGTGTTAGAAGAATCTCCCGGTCTGCTCCCCACTCTGTGTGGGAGAGCATCTTCAGGAGGTTCATGGCTTTTTGGCATCTTTTCCGCAGGTATTCCACATGGGGTTTGAAGGAGAGGATTCGGTCAAACACGAGTCCAAGGAATTTAACCTGCGGTTCAACTTTCAGTGCTTTCCCGTGGAGTGTCAGTGCAGGAGCCTCCGCGCACCTTCGCCTTCGGCAAAAGTGCACACAGGTGGTCTTGCTTTCTGAAAACTTGAAGCCGTTATGCAAGGTCCAAGTCTCCAGGCGGGAAAGTGTTTGTTGGAGTTTTCTTTCAATAGTTGCCATAGAGGTACCACTGTAGCAGATGACAAAGTCATCAACATACAGACAGCACTCCACATTGGCAATTTCGTTGATTTTGATGCCGAAGAGCGTTACCGAGAGGACGCAGCCCTGGGGAACTCCATTCTCCTGGTCAACTGTCTTGGACTGGGTGGCACCAAGTCGGACATTGAATGTTCTGTTAGCGAGGAAGCCTTCCACAAATAGTGGTAGTCTGCCTCGCAGTCCCATTTTCTGCATGTCTTGGAGGATGCCAAATTTCCATGTCGTGTCGTAAGCCTTTTCAAGGTCAAAAAATACGGCAGCGACATGTTCGTTGTTGGCAAATCCTTTCCTGATGTAGGTCTCAAGACGCACAAGGTGGTCTGTGGTGCTGCGACCTTTGCGGAAACCTGATTGGTATCGAGTCAGGAGATTGTTTGACTCAAGATACCATACAAGTCTGTTGTTGATCATCCTCTCCATCGTTTTGGCCAGGCAGCTGGTCATGGCGATGGGTCTGTAGCTCGAAGGTATAGATGTATCCTTCCCTGGTTTCGGGATAGGCACAACTATGGCCTCCGACCAAGATGGTGGGTGGGCCAAAGAACTAGTCTCACTCACAAGTAACCTATAATACTAGCCTGGTCATGTGAAAGGATTTATGTACCAACCAGTAATATGCTAAAATACAATTTTGTGTCCTTATAGACTGCAGTCATGATAGTCACGGTTTTCACTGATCTGAGAAGACGACACATACTCGAGGCACTCCAGACCCTAGGCCTACAAGGGGTGGCCTTCAATAGGTTCCTGTTCTCGTCGGGTGACCTAGATCTACTAGTTCACAATGCGGTAACCTACTGTATCCTACACCCTACACATTATGCAGTTGTTATGGGAGGTACAAGGAAAAGTGTGGATTAGTGTTCTTAAATTGTACAAACGCCTTCAGCTCCTTGAGTACTACTAAGTAAGTTAAAACCCTTATGTCTATGTGTGGACACTGTGGTCGTTCAGAAGCTACCTTGGAGACAGGGTCCAGTGTGCAATGTGTAACAGATTCAGATCTTCCTTCCAAGAAGTCCATATTGGGCCCTTTGCTGTTCATAATCTATGTAAACTCGATGCCTGAGCTCTGTGTAAAGTTCACTTGAAAATTGTATGCGGACCACACCCTACTTTCTGTTCTGCCCCCACTGTACAGCGCCTCAATGTAGACATGCAAAATGACTTGGATATGGTTCACCAATGGTGCATCCAAGCAAATGCCATTGTTACCGGTAGAGGGTGAAGCACTAAAACTCACTATAGAGAATAAAAAAACTCGAATCAGTACAAGAATATAAATACTTGGGCATCAAAATAGCCACTATATCAAATTCAACAAGCTTCCCAAATCAACAAGCTGCCCCACTTCAACAAGTGCCACCAGCTTCACCTGCACACATGCCAGCTGCCTATGACCTGGGGATAGCCAATGAGCCAGCAGCATGGACATGGAATTGGATATGTATAGACACTTCTCACACAAAAGACGTCGCCACAGCGCAGGAGGAAATACGTAACTTGAGAGATAGGAAAGTCCATCAGGCTAAAAGTCCATATCTAAATGGCTTACCAGAACACCCATCGGCACTTCCAATAGACACAAACATTCCATCCTTATACAAGCCGTTATTTGATAACCCTTTCGAAAACGATACTTTCTTGGAAGTTTTCAAAACCTTACAGAGGAGGACGGGCCCTCCAGCTCCTGCCTCGCCGACCAGGAGGGAGTGGTGTGGGACGTGTAAACACATAGGATAATTAATTCAGCCCTGCCGCCCCCCGGCCCACCACCCTCACCCCCGCAGCGGGGGCGGGAACGGCGATGGAAATGGGGATCCCCCTACCGCGCCTCTCCAGCTGGGAGTATGCCCCGCAGACGGTGGGGGTACCAGTGGCTCCCCCGCATCCGGGTCTCGTTCTCCTCGACATTCATGCCCCAATGATTGACGTCTCGAGTCGGCTGGGTCCAAAAATGGCTCGAAAACGCATAAGTGTGTGGGTGCGTGTGCGCGTGTGTGTGAGTCTGCTTGTAGCAGTGGAACACGGCTTATGAAGATGAAGAAACTTTATTTGATGACGTAAAAATTAAAATATATAGTGGTATTACCTACCTGAGAGCCAGACATAGCCATACAATGATTCACTACACGACAATAACTGGAGCTGAACTGTCACATGCTTGCTCTTGGACTCAAGGTGATATGCCTCAGAAGGTCTTGAACAATGCAATCAATCTTACATTTTTTGTTCACTGGGCAAGAGTCAGAGTTGGAAAACAAAATTGTGTGTGCTTGCATCCATGTTGAAAGAGCAAATGAATCGAAAAGTGTTTACCATACAACAAGCTGGACCAGAAAGAATTAATGTTGTACAGGCTGATCTAGTGAACCTGATTCAGAGGAGATTTACTCAAGTTTACGCTTTTCCTGGAAATGGCTTGAAGAAGGACATGGCAAAGAACCCTGAGAATGAGACAGCGTTGGTAAGAAGGTGAGAAAGATAGTTTCTAATTTAGAGCAGTTTCTGATGTTCATCCCACTTTACTATGGGCACTGCTATGGGTTCCATATAATAAGAACGACCAATGTCAGTAAGGTAAGTTGCAGATTCTGATTCTCTTGAACAGTCATGGTTTAAAAAATGTGTAACTGAAGTGAGTGATGTCCTCTCTAAATTTCCTGTTGGATATAATGTTGATATTGACTATGGCTCAAATGAAGCCGCTGGCAGAGAGGTTCTTGCTGCGACTGAAATACCAGTTCCTGGGTAAGTAATGAATCTTTGGACTTGCTTGATTCCTTCCGCTGTAGCCTCTGAGCACAGTGGCACCTGTGGGGTGTGCAGAGCCGGAAGTGGTGGGGAAGCAGCTGCCGACAATGCAGCCAAGATGCAGCCAGATGTAAAGCCACCGAGGCCAACTAAAAGACCGCAGGAAGTCGACGAAGTTGAAGATGACAAATGTAATAGTGCAAAGAGCAAGCAGCATGGAAAACACCAGAGGCCAGCTAAAAAACCACGCCATTTTTTCTAAACCGTTGGCACTTATTTTGAAAAGTTCTGATTGAATAATACTATTCTTTCTTTATATGAAGGGATGTTTGCCACTCAACTGATCTACCAAGGATTTTATGTTGTAGAGATCGTTGCTATCATAACAGGAAACCTGTCAAGTAATCAGGCATGGGATTGGGTTTTGAAGAAAAATCCAAAAAGCAGCCAAAAGCTGTGATCTGCGGGGAATTTTGTATGATTTACATGGCATAAATCCCTCTAGAGACTAAGACACACCCCCCTTATTAATGTTAAAATATTTTTTCATTGGATCTGCACAAATCACATGGATGACCTTTTTGGCCTTAAAAATCCGGAAATCCGGAAGAATCCCATGCCTGAGTAATGCATTCAGTCTCCTTCAGGCTACAAAACACCCACCTATTCTTTCATTAAATATATAGAATTTTCTTTTGAATGCAAATTTTCAGAGGATCCTGGATGGTGCCATGCCCTTGAACCCTGCCGATGAAGACCGGGAATTCATACAGGGACAGATAGAGCGGAGAAAGAACTCAGTCACCAAAGTCTGCCGCCGAATCACCACCAACAACACCAAAATCTCCACCAGTCAAAACGGAGGTCAGCCCCAAAGAACTCACAGACCAAACCACTACCAACAACACGAAAGTCAGCCCCAGGACAACCCCGAAAATGAAAAGCGCAGCCAGAGGCAACACATACATCACGCCCGAGGAAGGCAAAGAAGGCACCGCCACCTACACCACCTTCGACACCTACACCACCTTCGACACCTACACCACCTTCGACACCTACACCACCTTCGACATTGTTGTAGCTTCAACGATTGAAGGGAAAGCCAAGTCACCTGGTACAGCTGGGGGGATTTCCTCAAGAGTCCTTCAACAAAGCCATACCCGGAATCACAAAATTCCAGCACTTTAAGTACAAGAGGTGGACGAGATTGTTGAATCTTGGTTGGTTGATTGGTTGATTGGATTGTTTTACGTCCAAGTGTGCTATGGAACACTGGCCACGTATGTGCCTGGCATCATTACCATGCACCAATAAACATTCTACAACGGTGATCTGTTGATGAGGGAAACTTAATGTTACCAAGACTGCTAAGAGGACCTTGCCCCAGAGTGTGCTAAGTGGTGTACCCCCAAGCAGTTCAAAGCTTGGAAGAGGGCAGAAAATCACCGAAGAGCTCAAGCCAAAAGAGGAAAAATAACTCCTGATGCTACAAAGAATCCACGGTGAAACATACATCAAAAGTTTGTGGAAAAACATCTTCGATAAAAAGCTGATGAGGTCATAAATCATTTTTTTACACAAATAGGAGGAGAGTTGGCAGGGGCCCTCCCCCCTATCTGAGGTGGGGGCTGAGGGGGAGTCTGGGTTTGAGTCTCTCCCAGCGAGACTACTAAGGGAATCCCTTTTGGTGTTAAGCGTGCAGTTTACTCACTTGCTAAATATCTCAATTGTAAGAAAAACTTTTCCCGACGCTTGGAAGGCTGCTATAGTCGCACCTGTGCCTAAGATCCCCAGCCCAAGTAAGCCATCTGAGCTCAGGCCTATATCCTTGCTTCCAGTCACGGGAAAAATATTAGAGAGATTTGTGCATGACCAGCTCTATACCTTTTTAGAAAACATCAATAAATCAACGCAGGGCCAAACCAGGTTCAGGAAATCACATTCCACGTTGGACACAGTGTTCTTAGTGATAAATATTGCCCACGAAGCCCAGATAAACAGGGAGGTCACAGGTGTTGTATTCCTGGACTTCACAAAAGCGATGGTTTAAACCATTCTATATTATTAGGTAAGCTAAAACCGCTAGGGCTAAGTAGCGCAACTATAGCGTGGTTTAAAAGTTATCTTGAAAAGAGGAAACAGTGCACAAATTGTAATGGGGTGAAGTCTGGCTCGAGGGATGTGTTTTACGGTATTCCCCAGGGGTCCATATTAGGCCCTCTACTTTTTATCATATATGTGTATTCAATGCCAAAACTCTTACTAAAATCCACACTGAAATTATATGCAGATGATACACTGATAGTTTGCTCTGCGCCGAGTACATTGCTATTAAACAGGTACATGCAGTCGGATCTAGACCTAGTACTATTCCCTAGTGTGTGACTTGACAATTCCAGAACTAGAGGAAAGGTTGAACGCCATGACACATGAACTTCAGCTTCTCACAGTGAAGTAAGTCCTCTAACAAGTTTCTGAAGACAACATCAGATATTTCATATACTATGACTTGCTGTACATACTCATCACTCTCTCTCATTTTTCAACAATTCATCTTTGAATGTTTATATCTCTAATTGTATTGAAACCTCCTTCATTGCTGTCTTTATGTTTTAATGGAGAGGGAGGAGGGATGATGACACTTGTTTGCTCCTCGGCTAATGAATAAATTTAGTTTTTTTACAGCAAGAATGGAGTGAGTGAGTGAATGAGTAATGAGGTTGATTGATTGATTGATTTGTTTAACGTCCAGACGTACATCAAGTACCTCACGGGACATCTCAAGTTGGCAAGGAGTCATCCACAAATAGTGGTAGTCTGCCTTGCAGTAGTAGGACAGGTATTTATATGCTGCTTGCCCAATACAGCAGTGACCGCATTTATGGATGATTGAATCTATGAAATGAATGACCGCATCTATGAGGTGAGGGAGAAAACCGCTACCGGGGCACGTCCCCTACTCTTTTCGAAGGATAGCAAGTGTTCTTTTATTTGCCTGGTCCTACCTGCCTGGGCTAGTACCATAGTAGGCAGGGCCAGACAAACCAAGGCCTTTGATATCTCAGACGTGGTTCACTGAGGAGGGATCCCATGTCAGACCACCAGCAAGAGGGCCCGGGCCCGCGCATATGGGCAGCGGTTGCCAAACAGCTTACGTGACTGATCACAGCAGTAAGGCACGAGACCCCTCAAGTCTTGTCGCCTTTTACGAATCCGGTATGCCCATTGGTATTATGGAAGGCTCCCGATGAAGTTATTCTACTCCTTCATGCCCCCATCATGAAGGTCCCCACTCACACAGGGGGAGAGTAATGAGGGTTTAACGCCATTTCGACAGCTAGGGTCATATTCATGGCGAGGAAACTACATTAGAGAACAATTTGTTCCAGGAACGAGTGTTGGTTCAATGAGGGTGACGTGATGGTGAAGGGCAAAATCATGGTAGATCAAATGATGTCTTTTGTCTGTTTGGGTGTAAACCTATTGATGGATATAGAAGATAGAAAACCCGCTCCTACACATTTACCGAAGCAAGAGTTTAACCTCCGACACAACATAGACATGGTGTGAGAGGGACAGGCTTTTGATGTGCTGTAAGTCTACCACAGCATGGAAGAGGGCAGCACAGGAATGTCAGGATACAGCAAGAATGGAAGAGAGACTACCGAAGGCCTGTCCGGCTTGTGGGCCCGCCAACCTGAACAGCCAGTGCCCCAGCACGTGTGGTTGGTGCTGCGCCAGCTTTAAGACCTGCTTGGCACGGCCCCGGCATTTTAGCGCCTCAGCATGCCCGGAATGTTCGAAACTGTATAAGAGATGAGAGAGTTAGTAATTTGTCACCCGGTCAAAGACGATGCAATTGTTACAAAGTCATGAGACTGAGCCAACTATAGAGAAATGCCCAAGGTATCAAAGAGTGGTGCCATTTGGTGTTTGGAATGTACAATTTCCGGATGTAAAGATTGGCTGTTTTAAGATTGGAGAGATTTCCCTTCTCTTCAGGACAAGCAGGAAAGAGATGTTAATGTCTCTACTATACAGTAAATCTAAAAAATACTTCGCCGTGAATACCGCAAGGTCAGCGCTTTCTAATTTGCTTCCTAAGTTTGGCGGGAAGTCGTTTGGGTCAGTTCACAAAGTTACGTTAATATGCAGAGGGGCGGGGATGATTGACTCCTCAATCCTCCTCTGGTTTTGTGTCATATTCGGTCAAGCCAGGGTCCAACCCACTCCTCATCTGCCCTTCCTCCCCGACCTCAAGACTATGGCTTTTGACATCCAAGAACCTGCATACCTTGCTGGAATGCAGGCACTTGGTATTGTAGACAAAGTAATCACTGGACCATACTGGACGCTGTTGGAATCAGATGGGAGGTATCTTGTCCCTCAACAAACACCTTCTCCAGATGAAGATCAACTCGGAATTCTGGTCAAACGATGTTTCGGATTTGCTCAAACGTTCCTGTTTGAAGAGAATGTAGCTAAAATACACAAAGATCACTTTTAGGAGAAGCTGCTGGAACCAGCAACCCCCGAAATCGATGCTCCAACTCTGGTGGCACTATAGCTCTTGATGACAAGTCTAATGGCAGTTTATTTTGGCAATCCCGTCTCCTAAGAGTCTTTATTTGCTGTAGGGGCTGAGTAGCTTTCTCGTTAAGGAAGAATATAGTTATTTGCTGGAGGATCCATCACGCATCTACAATGCAGATGCAACTGGCCTACAGTTGCAGCCAGAATCTGGAGCTGTACTGGTTAAGCAGGGTGCGCGTTTATGAGTCTACTTGTAGTTTTTTTAGTTTGGTTGTACGCAGTTGTAATCTTCTGCAATGAGGATGAAGCCATGGATGTTGTGCCCACATCATGGTTAATTGATGAGAATGGCATTAGGCAAGTGATGTGGCCACACCAACCGAGAAGCCTGAGCCACATGATAAGAAGAGGAATGCCTCTTCAATCCCACAGCACCACATTGCACCCTGTACACATTCTGCGCACTTCGGTAAGTACTTGAAATTTATCTGTAATCGGCTTCATGCGTTTATCCTGCACCTACACTTTGAGGAATTCCTATAATTCTTATCTAGCAGCATCAGGACAGATGAAAAGCATGCACCAAACCGAAAAAGCACAACGTGGGCTGGCCTAAAGAAATGAGCTTTGTTCAGGTCACCTGAAATAACCCAGTCAACACACTGAAAAGACTTACTCAAGTTTCAGTTTTTCACAAGTAAGAAGGTTGGCCCATAGCTGGGTTTCCTTCAAGAATTTTAATACATTTTCGTCATTAGTGGTGTTGAAAACACTGTACATAGATGTTGTGTCTGCAAGATGTTTTCTTCTCTGCAGTCCTTCTGCAGTGGAGTAGAAGATGCGCCACTGTCAGACGGGTACTGCAGTCTTGACATCTTGGTTCATATTCCCCATTCAGTCTGTACAAGTGTGTCAGTTTTGTGTGGCAGATCCTTAAGACGGTTTAATCTCACTTGTTCCAGCTATGCTTGTGGAAGTAAGACGTCAGGACTATTACCGAACCCATCACCACAGCCTTTGATATCTCAGACCCATACCCATACCCCTTGCTGTAAGTCTACCACAGCATGGGAGAGCTTTTTTAATTTTCCATTTCATATTTTGTCCCATAGTTGGGTTTCCTTTAAGAATTTTAATTTCCATTTTCGTCATTAGTGGTGTTGAAAACACTGTACATAGATGTTGTGTCTGCAAGATGTTTTCTTCTACTTTCTGCAGTCCTTCTACAGTGGAGTAGAAGATGCTCCACTGTCAGACAGGTACTGCAGTCTTGACATCTTGGTTCATATTCCCCATTCAGTCTGTACTTGTGTGTCAGTTTAGTGTGACCGATCCTTAGACGGTTTAATCGCACTTGTTCTGCTCGTATTAGCTTTTTCCTCATTGTCACTCCTTTCAGTTTTGGCTGAACAGAGTACATGGTATTATGGCCCTTTTCTTTGTTCCATGCAGCTTGCCATTTTGCTTTCATGTGGCTATCTATGGATGGTAACAGGTCAGTGTATGGAATGGGAGTTAGGCGAGGTCTCAGACTCAGACTCAGACTTCATCTGCTTCCTCATTTCCTTAATGGCCCTCTTCAAGAGGAACTGGGACGGGAGGTCCAACCTGAGTCTTCAGACGGGTTGCCTCCCGGCCCCCGGCTCGGGGGACCCGTGCATAGTGGCTAGCCACATCCTGCCTCCGCTCTCCATGGGGGCCCACTACGAGGCAAGAGAAGGGGAGGTAGGCAGTCGCCGCATAGACAACGGTGACGATACCTTGCAATAAAACCCCCCGAAGAGGTTATGACTGATTAAGGTACAGGAAGTCATATACTTTCAGAATCTTGACGATGCCCGGCTGGCATCGTTGAGCGTTTTCCGAAATTCAAGATGGCGTCCAAGATGGCTGATGAAAATGTTTAAAGTCATAAATCGGTCAATTCTTATGTGATTTGCATGTTTGATACCTCTAAATTGGGGTTTTTGGGCATGCCTGATTGATTAAAACAGTCAAAAAGTTAATTGAATAGGTATCCATGGTGATAGCGTGTTTCTATAGCAACTAGCATGCTGATTCTAATACAAAATATATATTGTTATAGGAAATTTGTCATTTCTTAACCCATGTGCAGGTAGACAATGTGTTTATCTTGGTATATGTAAATGGGCTTGTATGACAGTTTTGTATTTCGTGAAATATATTGATTTGAATGACAGAATATAGCTGAAATAAGGTACATTTATATTTGGAACCCCCTCCCCCCTTACCCCTCCCGTACCATCACACCTGTATAAGATACTGCACTGGGAGATTCCCCCTTGGCGGGGCGGACCGGCGGCGACCCTTATCTCTCCGGCGGCCCTTATCTCTACAGAGATAAGGGCAGGAGGCCGACCTGGGGGCTGCACTAAGTAAAGGAAGATTTGCCCTTGCTGGAAGAAACTCCCCTGTAGGCTAATATACCTGTAATAGTAAATGTCCCGGATTGTCCAGGCCTGTTTAGCTACTGTGCTGTCATATGAGGAAAAAGTGGTACTTGGGAGACAGGTCACAGGGATCCCCATCAGAGGTGACAAACTGAAGTTGGAAGTTAATTGATTGATTGATTTGTTTAATGTCCAGATGTACTTCAAGTACCTCAAGGGACATATCCCAAGATGGCGAGGAGTCAGTCACAAAAGAACATGTATCTTTCCCCAAGCAATGGAGGTGTCTTTGATTGATTGATTGATTGATTTGTTTAACGTCCAGACGTACATCAAGTACCTCACGGGACATCTCAAGTTGGCAAGGAGTCATCCACAAATAGTGGTAGTCTGCCTTGCAGTAGTAGGACAGGTATTTATATGCTGCTTGCCCAATACAGCAGTGACCGCATCTATGGATGATCGAATCTATGAAATGAATGACCGCATCTATGAGGTGAGGGAGAAAACCGCTACCGGGGCACGTCCCCTACTCTTTTCGAAGGATAGCAAGTGTTCTTTTATTTGCCTGTTCCTACCCACCTGGGCTAGTACCATAGTGGGCAAGGTCAGACAAACCACGGCCTTTGATATCTCAGACGTGGTTCACTGAGGAGGGATCCCATGCCAGACCACCAGCAAGGAGGCCCGGGCCCGCGCATATGGGCAGCGGTTGCCAAACAGCTTACGTGACTGATCACAGCAGTAAGGCACGAGACCCCTCAAGTTTTGTCGCCTTTTACGAATCCGGTATGCCCATTGGTATTATGGAAGGCTCCCGATGAAGTTATTCTACTCCTTCATGCCCCCATCATGAAGGTCCCCACTAACACAGGGGCCGCAGACTGTTGAAGATGAGCCAAAGACAAAAATCCAACTTGCAATTCCCGTTTTAATGAAATCATATCCATCTTGTAAGGTTGTTTGTTTGTGTGTTAGGGAATGTTCATTTATTAATTACATGGGTGTGGAGGTACGAAATGATTGATTGATCGATTGTTTAACGTCCAAGCATACATAGACCCTATGGGACTTCTCAGGTTTGATCGGACAACAGGTCCTTCTTTTCTCATCTTAAAGTTGCACATAAGGCTGTGTCTCACGACCTTGGGACAATGTTTTTGTCTCTGACCAGGTGCCGTCTCTGACCGGGTGCCGTCTCTGACCGGGTGCCGTCTCTGACCGGCTTGGCTTGATAAGGTCAAAATACTTAGAGCAGGAGGCTAATTATAATTATAACTATGATTATATAACAACCGCCATAAAGTTTTTCCAAATCCCTATATATATGAGTATAATTGTTTTTAAAACACCTTTTTCTGACACCTGGTCAGAGACGGCAGCCGGTCAGAGACGGCAGCCGGTCAGAGACGGCAGCCGGTCAGAGACGGCACCCGATCAGAGACAAAAACATTGTCCCAAGGTCGTGAGACACAGCCATAAGTGTGTGTGCATATCTTTGTGAGTTTGCTTGTAGCAATGGAACACGGCTCGTACCAGACCCGCTTAGTTGCCGACTTTGGGCCGCCTGCTGCAGCTTTTGAGACGACCCCCATGCGTTGGTTGTTCCCGTGGTTGTCCGGCCTCAAGCTACCGAGATTGATCGATTGATTGATTGATTTGTTTAACGTCCCAGCGTACATAGACCCTAAGGGACTTCTCAGGTTTGATCGGACAATAGGTCCTTTCATTTCTCATCTTAAAGTTGCGCATAAGTGTGTGATTGATTGATTGATTGATTTGTTTAACGTCCCAGCGTACATAGACCCTAAGGGACTTCTCAGGTTTGATCGGACAATAGGTCCTTTCATTTCTCATCTCAAAGTTGCGCATAAGTGTGTGGGTGCGTGTGCGCGTGCATGTGTTTGTGAGTCTGCTTGTAGCAGTGGAACACGACTCGTAGCAGTGCGATACTGCTCGTGGCATCGGGCCCCGCTTTATTGTGCTGCCTCACACAGGTGGTGTGCCGCAGACTGTAGACACATCATCTGGCCAGTCACATTATCCTGACACCGGCGAACCAGTCGTAGTTCCATACCAATCGGGCCAGCAGATCAGGGCTGGCGAGTATGCAACTACTTTCCGTCTGGCTAGAGAAATCTTCTCCAGCCTGCCGTACCGAAACATAGGGGGGCCTGTTCCTCCCCTTTTACATCTTTTCGAACATCTTTGTTTCCCGCAGGAAGCTCAGAAGTTCTTTCTTTCCAGTGCCAGTAAAGACGCTGTTCATGGACGACGTACCTTGGAGGTGGTCGTCCCTTTGTGGTCTTTGTTGCTTGACAGAAGAGCACCAAGTGCTCCATGGTCAGAGGTACTTGACATCGCTGACATACCGGTTGGTTTTCACCCTTCATGAGGTGTCCGTGTGTCAGCAGCGAGTGGCCTATCCGAAGACGGGTCAGTCTTGTCGATTCCCTCCTGGTCAAGCCTGTATGGTCGGGCTTTTTGCCTATCGAAGGTTCGATGGCTCTCAGTTTGTTGTTTCTGTCAGAGTTCCAGCGTTTCTGCCAATCCTCTCTGATAAACTCTCGGCAAATCGGGAGGAGGTCTGAGGAAGGGATGCAAGCCGTGTGGGTGCGTGTGCGCGTGCATGTGTTTGTGAGTCTGCTTGTAGCAGTGGAACACGGCTCGTAGCAGTGAGATACTGCTCGTGGCATCGGGCCCCGCTTTATTGTGCTGCCTCACACAGGTGGTGTGCCGCAGACTGTAGACACATCAAGCTACCGAGGTGAGGTGCTCCCCGCACCGTCCAAACTCACTGACATTCAAGTAACAAACACTACTCACGTACATCAGCATTGGAGATGGGCACTTTAGCTCAGAACCTTCATGTGTTTGCTTGTCGCCGATTTCCGAGCACGCTTGGCCACGTACCCTACTTCGCCCTCCCCTACCCGTTCCTCGGGGTCGGGGTAGAGCAAGGAGAGAGGGGTGTTGGTCTCCCGCCCCAACATCATCATGTTGGGGGTTACTCCTGTGCTGGAGTGGACAGAGGATCGGTAGGCCGACATAACCATGGGCAGGTGTTCGTGCCAATCCTTGTGATCCTCTGCCACCACCGCCGATAAGAGTGCCTCGATCGTGCGGTTGGCCCTTTCCACCAGTCCGTCAGAGCGGGGATTGAAGGCACAAGTCCTGGACTGCTTCACCCCCAACAGCTCCACTACCCGGCGGTAAAGGTGCGACTAGAAATTCCGTCCCTGGTCCGAGTGGAGGCTGGTGGGGGATCCTAAGCGGCAGACAACACTCTCCACGAGCACCTTCGCCTTGGTCGCCGCCTCTTGGTTTGGTATGGCCAGGGCTTCCCCCCACTTCGTGAAATAGTCGATGATGACTACCACGTAGCGGTTGTCCCGTGGGGTTATGGGTAAGGGACCCATAACGTCGATAGCCAGCCTCTCCATGGGAAGACCCACACCTATGTGCCCCATGGGGGCGCGCCATGGATGGGGGGGGGGGGCTTCCGTTGTAGACACTTCTGGCAGGTGGCTGTCCAGTAAGTGACGTCCCGACGGAATTCGGGCCAGTACCATTTCTCTTGAACCTTCCCGTCCGAAATGGCCTATCATTCCTCCTCCGTGTGCCGACTCCCAGGCCTCCTCCTTCCGTTTCTCTGGCACGAGGATCTGCAATGCTTGCACTGTCCCTGATACGAACCACCATCTCCCCAGTAGGCCACCTAGTTAGATTGGAGACCTAGATTTGGGATGTGATTATTGTGTGATTTACTGCATTGTTTCCTAGAATATGTCCTTTTTGTCAACAAATTGAACATGACTGAACATACCAGAAGGTACCAACGTATGCCATCTCAATCTCTTATTTGCCAAAGTGACGCAGCAAGGGCAGTGGATAACAAGCTTGGAGATCAACAGATTGAATGAGGCACTCGTATCAGCAACACAGAACGAGTACGGGAAGCTAACAGCTGACAACATAGATGTCCAATGTTGCTCTGGTAATTCTTTGCTTCTGCCTGATCTGATACACAGCATGACTGGAAAGTGGGAGGAGGTGGCCAAAGTATTTGTGCTAGGGTTTGTGCAAATCAAATATTGGCCTGTCCGTATTGCACCAGCATTTCACACTGTCTGCCTTTAGCGGCCACTTAGTCAGCAGGAGGTAATGTTTTGCTTCCAGAGTTATTCCGCACAAAGATTTGAAATTCCTTGAGAACATTACCACTCCAGAGAAAAGTGCTGATATGGATCAGTTTATAGCAGACTACAGTATACATTTACGTATACATTCGGAAAGGACCCACTTCAAACGCCTGGAGGGCACATTGCATTCCAGACTGTCCTTGGGTTAAGTTTTTCACAAGTAATGGTGACTTGTCCATGGAAAAGGAAGAACAGTAGGAAGAGAAAATGAGGAAGAGACCACAAGAGAAGGAGAGGAATCTGCCTATGTACCATCAAGAAAGTCAAAAGCAAGAAAACATTTGCCTAGGAGGTAATGGCCTCACAGATCATGAAGACCCAGCAAGGCTTAAAACTGACAGCAAGAGAGGGGTGGTTTACCCTGGTGCTTATACACGCCAGGCGCTTATTCAAGATCTATATTTAATGCTTGAGTTATTTCAAGATCTTTGCGCTCATTCAAAACGGTACATTAATAGTGAAGCGCTGATTCCACTGCTGTCAACTGACGGATCCGTCACTTTTTTTAAACGGATCCGTTGACGGACGGATCAGTGAAAGCGGATTTTGCCGTTAAAATAAGCAAAAAAGTGTGCCGCTTCCATCAAATCCACTTCCACTAATCCGTCCATTGACGGATCCGTCAGTGGGCGGATCAGCCGCACTTCAAGTTTGTTAAGATTCGGATCATGGCGTGTTTTATACGTCAGACTTTATGGTGCCTTTCATTACAACAGTCCTGTTATTGTTTCTTCTGTGTTCTGCATGTAATGATATCTATATGTACTATATGTACAGTTGTTTTTATTTTCTAAAGCTTCTGGAAGAGTTTCACCGGATGCAACCTGAAAAAGACTTAGGCCAGGCCATTATGGGCTTCCTCAACACTGCAGGACCACAAATACTGCAGTCGAGAGGGATCAGGTCTGGTCTAGAGACAACTTGCAGGCAACAGGCCATGAGGGTCGTATCCCCGGACGAGAAGAGTTTGTTTTGTTTGTTTGTGTAGTTTAACGTCCCACTGACTATGCAGGTGAGACTTACTCAAGTTTCAGTTTTTCACAAGTAAGAAGGTAGGCCGAAGGCCTACCTCGGATGATCGTATCTAGGATGATTGAATCTATGAGATGAGCCAAGAGATAGAAGAGAGGTGAGTGTTTGTTTGGAGAGACCATTATGCAAACCCCTCCCACAGTGCTATCACACGACCAACCCTCATATAAGATATGACTGAAAGTGTATGCATGATAACAATATGATAATTTGGTTTGGACACCTGAAATAGAGATAACCCATTGTTAGCAGCAGAAAACCATCCACCAAAGATGTTGTCATGGTGCTACTTTATTTACGTTTGTGCAGAACTGATGTACTAGCCCTTGCTTTTCAAGTCTGTTTGACACATATTTCAGCTCTTATGGGATATGCAGCGTTCTTTGGGCTAACAAACCTGAGCATAAAGGCGTTGATCAGCTTGTGGAACTGAATCCACAACAAACATTAGGTTATCCCATATTGTTTGCGTCACTGACATTGCTACATACGGTGCCGACATGTTGGTTCATATTCCCCAGTCTGTACTCGTGTGTCAGTTTAGTGTGGCCGATCCGTAGACAGTTCAGTCTCACTGGACTTACTCAAGATTGATTGATTGTTAGGTCGTTTAACGTCCGGAGGGCAAGTTGCATTTTGCATGCCAGACTGCAATTAGAGAGTGTTCATTTATTAATTACAGGGGTGGGGTGGTAAATAATAAATGAACACTCCCTTAGGTTGATATAAGTTTTACACACATTCGCAGACATGTAACGCCTTGGGGACCAGTGCGACCCCATCACAGTGCAGTCAGGTCCTCTTCTCTCCTCCAAAGCAGAGTACGAGTATACTAAGCTGCTCTGTACTCAATGTTCCCATGTTCATACTTACCATGTGAATGTTGGCGTATATATATATAAAGCGGAGGCCATTGAGCAGTGCCCAGGGGCCCTCACCGCAGAGCAGCATGCAGAATCCCTCACCCCATATATTAAAAATTCAACAGACTACTATTTATTGGTCTAAACCCTATAAACGTATCAAGAGTGATGGCGTTTGTTTGTTTGTTTGTGTAGTTTAACGTCCCACTGACTATGCAGGTGAGACTTACTCAAGTTTCAGAGTGATGGCGTTGAGATGATCATGTGCCTATTTGGACGTCGGTAGTTAGTGAGGAAGCTATCCACAAATAGTGGTCTTCTGTGTATTTATTGTGTTGGTGCAATTCAATGAACTGTTCCATTTCTGATCAAAGTGTCTGAAATGATAGCTACGAGGTTGATGAAGAGGTGTTCGCAGCTGCCTGTGGTGGCCCAGGAGAAAAACTCTACAAGATTATGGGTGCCCATGCCCAACAAGTTTCACCACCCTGATCGCAGACGGGGCCAGTTCCGGAATACCCAACTCAATCGGTGTCCATGGCTCCAGGTGGTGATTACCTGAACATCAATATAAAAAAGTTGTTTGGAGGGATAAACTAATTTTTATTAGTAAATTTTTTTTTTTTAATTTAAAAAAATCTTTTTATTCCTCCAAACAACTTTTTTAAATAGCCGGTCATAGATGGCCCCTGGTCATAGACGGCAGCCGGTCATAGACAAACACATTGGCCCAAGTTCGTGAGACACAGCCTTCTGCTGTCTGATCAGTGGATTACTGTGGTGTATGTGGGAAGAAATTCAGTGATGAAGAAAGTAGAGACTGAGGCAAGTCTAACTTCTTCTGCAGGGTAGGCACAACTGACCTAGTTTGCCGCGCTTTTATTGACTTCCGGTTTCGTAAGGTATCACAATGCTATTTCCAATATATGTTACATCCCTCCACCTTTAGTTTTGTACTCATAAGTCCAGTCTGGTAGGTGGCTTTATTACTCGGGTAGACTTTCTAATACCAACTGGAGCAGGGCTACTTGGTCTTGGTGTAGGAGGCGTAGCACTAGGTAGAGTAGGCACATGGTGGTCTTGTGGAGTCGCTGGAGTGGTACTTGGAGGAGTACTGGGCTTCGGCATTGCAGCTGGCACTGGGATCTGAGGTGCAGGTGCAGGTGCAATGTAAGGCGGTATTGGTCGATTCTCCATGGTGCGACCGTTATCACGACACTCAGGCTCAGTTGGGACACGAGCTCGAATGTGGTCCATGTGGCGTCTCCACACTCGTCCATCGTCAAGACGCACAATATACGTGACTGGACCAGTCTTTGATTGGAGCACTCCCGGCATCCACTTGGGCATACCAGCAAAATTCACGACCCACACGGCATCGCCAACAAAGAAGTCACGTGGGCTGACTGCAGGCTGATGGTACTGCCGTGCATAGGATTGTCTATCCATAACCTTACTGGACAGAGACGGATGAAGTACATCCAACAGGAAACGTGGCTTACGTTTCATCAGTAACTCTGCTGGTGCTTGTCCAGTAGTCGTCTGTGGAGTAACACAGTATCTGGAAAGGTAGCGTATTACCTTAGTTTCCAGATCTTCACCTGGCGTTTTCTTGATACCTTCCTTAAGCGTCTGTACGGCTCGCTCAGCTAAACCATTACTGGCTGGGTGGTATGGAGCAGTACAGATATGCTTAATAGCATTTTTCTTACAAAACTCTTGAAACTCTGAACTTGTAAAACAACTTCCGTTGTCACTCACAAGCACAACTGGAGTTCCATGAACAAAGAATGTTCGTCTCAACTTCCTTATAGTAGCTTTGGAAGTGGATGTCTGGGATGGCGCTAGGACCTTTTATGGGTTAGCCAGTCTGGCGAATTTGAGCCATATTTGATTAGCCAGATTGTTAATGGATTCGCCAGATGAAATTGATGAAAATAGTATGCAAGATTGAATGTTAATAATATAGGTATTTTTTTCAGTGGAAACCACCATCTGAAGGCCAGACCAAAAAAGAGTTGGTCAATGGATTTCGCACACCTAATTTTCAGAAACTGTCAATGGATTTTGCTTGCCTCATTTTTTGAAAAAAATTGAGAAAAACTTGTCGCTGGCTTCACTTTTCCATGACAAAAATCCATTGACAAAAAAAATTCTTGGAAAAAAAAAGATTTCACTCGCTCGCACCATTTAACCCATTAAGGGCGAATGTTGACCATACTCTACATCCATCTCAGGCCGGATGTTTACTATTTACTGCACCATGAAGGGCAGGATGTCGACTATACTTGACTTAACTATATGGGATTTAGTAAAAACCCGTCCCCAGGGAAAATTTTTGAAAAAAAATCCGGCCCCCTGGCTTAAATAAATTTTCTTTGGCCGGCCTCAATGGGTTAAAAGAAAAGAAATCCATTGATCAAATTTTGGCGTAGTCTTATGGCATATTTTTCTAACAGCTGTAGAATATTTGTTAGTGTTTGAAGGGGTATGGGAGAATGTTTCCTTGGAGAATTCTTTCAATTTGGGTGGGTGGGCGAAAAGATAATGCTGATACTTTTGCTATTTTCTTTAAGAAAATTAGGAAATTTCAGGTTCTTAATATATCAAAGTATGATGTACACGGCTATTTCTCTCTCGATCTCAGCTTTCCAACGATATATTACACCAGGTATTGCAAATCATGAAAATGCCATTCTCATGGGGAATTCGCCAGTCTGGCGAATTTTATGAGAGATGGGATCGCCAGATTGAGTTTTAATTCGCCAATAGCGATCTGGCGAGCGGCTAGCGCTAACCCTGGATGTGTTCATGACATGAGCATCAATGTACTTTGAATGAGCATCTACAATCACTAGAATCATTTGTCCATCAATTGGGCCAGCATAGTCTATATGGATCCTATGCCAAGGTTTACCAGGCCACTCCCAAGGATGGAGCTGAGCATGCGGCGGAGACTTGGATTGGACTTGACACTGCTGACATGATTTCACTTTAAGCTCGATATCAGCATCGATTCCTGGCCACCAAACATAACTGCGTGCGAGTGATTTCATCCTAACGATTCCTGGATGGCACTCATGGAGTTGCTCAAGAACACAGTCACGAGCTTGTGGTGGTATTATCACACGCAAACCCCACATCAAGCAACCTTGTTCTGCACACAGTTCTTCCCTCCTGCGAAAGTATGGTGCCAGTTCTTCGGACACGCTATAAGGCCAACCCTTCAAAACAAAGTTTTGGACGGAAGCCATGATCGGGTCTCGAGCGGTCCAAGAAGCAATTTGAGTACATGTCAAAACCTCAGAACACGTTAGAACCTCAAAAGCCAACACTGTTTCAGCAGGCACAGGCACGGCGAAGTACGGTGTCGTTAAAGGTAACCGGCTTAGTCCGTCAGCATTGCCATTCTCCCTGCCTGGCTTGTAACGTAAACGATATTGGTAATTTGACATTGTCAGTGACCAACGCTGTAAGCGGGCAGTAGACATAGGACTGATGAGTTTGTCCTCTTTCAGCGGGCCCAACAGCGGCTTATGGTCTGTTTCCACGGTGAATTCGCGACCATACACATACTTATGAAACTTGGTCACACCGAAGATTACGGCGAGCCCTTCGCGCTCGATTTGTGCATAGTTCTTCTCAGCGGGAGCTAACGATCTGGATGCAAACGCGATTGGTCGGTCGGAGCCATCCGGCATCCGATGAGAGAGTACCGCACCCAGGCCGTACGATGACGCATCACAGCCAAGAAGCAATGGTAGAGCCGGGTTGTAGGGAACTAACACTTGCGAAGATTGCAATAGTTCCTTTGATTTAGCAAACGCCTGTTCCTGTTCTGGCCCCCACTTCCACGGAACATCCTTCTGTAGGAGCTGATTCAGTGGTGCGAGTGTCGAGCTGAGGTTCCTCAGGAACTTGTGGTAGTAATTTACCATTCCCAGGAAACTGCGGAGTTCACTCACATTGGTAGGAGGTGGTGCGTTCTGAAGAGCTGCTACTTTCTCGGTAGTCGGGTGAATTCCTTCTGCATCCAGCTTGTGACCTAGATAGACACAGGAATCTTGGAGAAACACGCACTTCTCACCTCTCAGACGTAGTCCTGCCTGCTGCAGCCGACCCAGTACCGTCGTCAAGTTTTGATGTGCCTCCTCCTTTGTGTGCCCCGACACCAAGATATCGTCCAGATACACTGCTACCATGGGTATACCCTGAAGTACCTGCTCCAGAACTCTCTGGAAAATACCTGGTGCGGAAGATACCCCAAAACACAAGCGTGTGTACTGGTACAAACCTTTGGTAGTGTTAATTGTTGTGAGTTCACGGGAATCCTCACTGAGAACTACCTGAGTATATGCATGACTGAGGTCCAACTTGGAAAAACAAACACCCCCAGCCAACTTTTGGTACAAATCATCAACATTCGGAATTGGATATTTGTCCACCTTTGCTGCTCTGTTGACAGTCAGTTTGTAATCACCACAAATGCGAATGTCACCATTCGGTTTCATTACCGGAACGATTGGAGCAGCCCAATCTGCAAATTCAACTTTTACTATGACCCCGTCACGTTCGAGGCGATCAAGTTCAGCCTCGACCTTTTCTCTGAAAGACCAAGATAGTGTTCGCGCCTTGAACTGACGTGGTTGCGCATCAGTGTCTATATACAGTTTCGCTTCGTAACCCTTTAACTTACCAAGCTCGGGTTTGAATAGGTCAGGGAATAGTTTCCTGTAGTCCACATCTGAAAGAGAATGAACCGCGGACCAATCAAGATGCAACTCGTTGATCCAGTCTCTTCCGAGAAGACATGGACCTTGACCATCGACAACTAATGCATCAAGTTGCAATGACTGACCTGCATGCTGCACATTCAATGTTACACGACCAAGTGGCAATAGACTTGCACCTGAAAACATCTTAAGTACAGGTAAATTGGTTTTACTTAACACCAGACCAGGATTACACTTCTTGACATTGTCATACTGAACCTTGTTCAAGATTGTTACACCAGAACCAGTATCAATCTCCATGTTTGTGGCAACACCATGTAAATCTACACATACAATGTAGGGTTTGACCCTTTTACTAGGCATGGCATTGGTATGGAACAAATTATACTGATACTCGATAGCATCGTCACTCAGTGGTGCTGTGGTAGCACCTTCGTCAGTCTCAACAAAGTTTGTTGATTGTCTACAAACTTTCCCAAAATGATTGTATCGGGAACACTTGTGACAAATTTTCCCCCATGCGGGACAGTCGCGTGCTCGCTTGTTATGAGATGCGTCCCCACAACCAGAACACGTGCCCGTCTGGTCGGAAGGCTGCCGATGTTGTTGCTGTTGACGTTGTTGATGTTGTCTGCGTGGCGGTGAAGACTGTCTCCTCTTGCCACGACCCCAGGAGTTGGGCTTTGACATCACCTTGTGGACCTTTGACTCCACAGGAGCGGTGGGCATAGACTGCGACATCACCTTGCTTTGTCGTCCCGTAGACTCCTGAGTGCGTGCGAATTTTAAGAGAGCCGCCAACGTGACGTCTGGCTCATCGAGTCCCTTTTCGCGCACTTTCGGCCATCGACATTTCTGAATAATCTGAGATTTTATCTCACCGTCCTCATTATGAAACTCACAGTACTTAGCGAGACTCTTCAGCCGAACATGGAACTGATCAATCATCTCGTCATCTCTCTGATAAGCCTGCCTGAACTCATATATCTGATACTCTTTGATGCATTTAGGGGCAAAGTAATCAGTCAATTTGGTAGTTGCTTCATCAAAAGTTGTGGTAGCATCAATGCCTAGAGATGTAGCAACATCCATAGCGTCATCACCTAAGAGTAACATCAATGATGCAGTCTTTTTTGCCTCATTGGTGATGCCTTTGTACACTAGGAAGTGTGGGAATTTTCTAAGCCATCTCTCCCACCTCTTAGCTGCAGACTCCACTGGTTCCAACTGGAAAGGGTGCATAATGAAGTCCCCCATTGTAAGGCAAAAAGCAGGCCTACAACAGGATGAATAGGTCTAGGCCACCTAAACAGCAAATGTTCCACAATGCAGATGTGAATGTTCAGACTGTTAAGACACAGCTGGTGCAGATCCAAAGAGCCTAGATCCACTGCCACTGGTGATAGGAGTGTGTGCCTGTGCAGAAAGTGCCAACACATGGACTGAGGCTGACTGACTGCACAACTGACCCAAAACCACTGCCCTGAATTTTCCACCAAAGTTCACCAAAGATTACAATCAAAGTTCTCAAAATGGAACAAACTCACAGTTTCCAAGAGATTCCAGGCAAGATTGTCCACAGGGTAAGCTCCTTCGTCGCCAATTATGTGGTGTATGTGGGAAGAAATTCAGTGATGAAGAAAGTAGAGACTGAGGCAAGTCTAACTTCTTCTGCAGGGTAGGCACAACTGACCTAGTTTGCCGCGCTTTTATTGACTTCCGGTTTTGTAAGGTATCACAATGCTATTTCCAATATATGTTACAATTACAAACACAAAATAAGTTTGATTGAGTTTATATTGAGTAAAAATCAAATACTGTATTCGACGTAATAAGCGCCCTCCCCCTAATAAGCGCCCCCCCCCCTCTTTTTGAGGCATTTTTAGAATAGAACAATGGGTCAAATTTCGCGATTACGGGGACATTTAAGGTTATATATTTAAACTCTGAAGTACTAAAAACGTCATAAAAATAATTTTATAAGCGCCCTGGCCCTGGGCGCGTATTACGTCGAATACGGTATATCCCCGGGGGTATATCCTAAGCAGGGGTGTGAAATTAAAAAAATGGTTTCCTCTGAAGATGCTCCTTGAGTGACGATGTGACCCCAAACCCTTGCAAATATATGCTTTAACATTACTAGAGGGGTTTGGGGGCATGCCCCCCAAGAACATTTTAAAAATCTAGAAGCAGAATGGTGAAATTTCATGTGTTTTGGTGTAAAAAACTTGATTTCAGTGAAAAACTTTTCACAAGTGATGGTACTGGGTGGGAAGGGGGGGGGGGGGCTATGCAGGATGATCGAATCAATGACTATGAGATGTCAGATGCGCCAAAAGTGCGGAGGTAAAGAGAGTCTCAAATCACATCAATGAGGATGGGGCCCTTTTGCCGGGCTCTTATGCCTATAGCCTTAGGCCTATAAGTTAGTTTGGAAGGTTTAGGAAGCAACAAACACTGCAAGCGGGAACCGACTTCGTTAAAAGGCTGAGGCTTGACGATGAGGATGAGACGTAGAGGTCAGACTCAGAGACAATGACATTGATCAATCAATCAGACATGTCAAAGCGGAGAAAACGTCAAAGAAAAACACCTGAATGAACAGTAAAGACACAATGAACCAATAAGGCCTCTGCCAGTCATAAAGAGAAAGCGCAAAATGCGGGGCAAAATGTTTACAAATGTCGGGTTTCTTGCAAAATTCCCGAAAAATAGAGGCCACATTTTAAAACACGTCCAACGTCGTTGTCTCCAGAAATTAAATAAATTTTCTTTGGCCGGCCTCAATGGGTTAAAAGAAAAGAAATCCATTGATCAAATTTTGGCGTAGTCTTATGGCATATTTTTCTAACAGCTGTAGAATATTTGTTAGTGTTTGAAGGGGTATGGGAGAATGTTTCCTTGGAGAATTCTTTCAATTTGGGTGGGTGGGCGAAAAGATAATGCTGATACTTTTGCTATTTTCTTTAAGAAAATTAGGAAATTTCAGGTTCTTAATATATCAAAGTATGATGTACACGGCTATTTCTCTCTCGATCTCAGCTTTCCAACGATATATTACACCAGGTATTGCAAATCATGAAAATGCCATTCTCATGGGGAATTCGCCAGTCTGGCGAATTTTATGAGAGATGGGATCGCCAGATTGAGTTTTAATTCGCCAATAGCGATCTGGCGAGCGGCTAGCGCTAACCCTGGATGTGTTCATGACATGAGCATCAATGTACTTTGAATGAGCATCTACAATCACTAGAATCATTTGTCCATCAATTGGGCCAGCATAGTCTATATGGATCCTATGCCAAGGTTTACCAGGCCACTCCCAAGGATGGAGCTGAGCATGCGGCGGAGACTTGGATTGGACTTGACACTGCTGACATGATTTCACTTTAAGCTCGATATCAGCATCGATTCCTGGCCACCAAACATAACTGCGTGCGAGTGATTTCATCCTAACGATTCCTGGATGGCACTCATGGAGTTGCTCAAGAACACAGTCACGAGCTTGTGGTGGTATTATCACACGCAAACCCCACATCAAGCAACCTTGTTCTGCACACAGTTCTTCCCTCCTGCGAAAGTATGGTGCCAGTTCTTCGGACACGCTATAAGGCCAACCCTTCAAAACAAAGTTTTGGACGGAAGCCATGATCGGGTCTCGAGCGGTCCAAGAAGCAATTTGAGTACATGTCAAAACCTCAGAACACGTTAGAACCTCAAAAGCCAACACTGTTTCAGCAGGCACAGGCACGGCGAAGTACGGTGTCGTTAAAGGTAACCGGCTTAGTCCGTCAGCATTGCCATTCTCCCTGCCTGGCTTGTAACGTAAACGATATTGGTAATTTGACATTGTCAGTGACCAACGCTGTAAGCGGGCAGTAGACATAGGACTGATGAGTTTGTCCTCTTTCAGCGGGCCCAACAGCGGCTTATGGTCTGTTTCCACGGTGAATTCGCGACCATACACATACTTATGAAACTTGGTCACACCGAAGATTACGGCGAGCCCTTCGCGCTCGATTTGTGCATAGTTCTTCTCAGCGGGAGCTAACGATCTGGATGCAAACGCGATTGGTCGGTCGGAGCCATCCGGCATCCGATGAGAGAGTACCGCACCCAGGCCGTACGATGACGCATCACAGCCAAGAAGCAATGGTAGAGCCGGGTTGTAGGGAACTAACACTTGCGAAGATTGCAATAGTTCCTTTGATTTAGCAAACGCCTGTTCCTGTTCTGGCCCCCACTTCCACGGAACATCCTTCTGTAGGAGCTGATTCAGTGGTGCGAGTGTCGAGCTGAGGTTCCTCAGGAACTTGTGGTAGTAATTTACCATTCCCAGGAAACTGCGGAGTTCACTCACATTGGTAGGAGGTGGTGCGTTCTGAAGAGCTGCTACTTTCTCGGTAGTCGGGTGAATTCCTTCTGCATCCAGCTTGTGACCTAGATAGACACAGGAATCTTGGAGAAACACGCACTTCTCACCTCTCAGACGTAGTCCTGCCTGCTGCAGCCGACCCAGTACCGTCGTCAAGTTTTGATGTGCCTCCTCCTTTGTGTGCCCCGACACCAAGATATCGTCCAGATACACTGCTACCATGGGTATACCCTGAAGTACCTGCTCCAGAACTCTCTGGAAAATACCTGGTGCGGAAGATACCCCAAAACACAAGCGTGTGTACTGGTACAAACCTTTGGTAGTGTTAATTGTTGTGAGTTCACGGGAATCCTCACTGAGAACTACCTGAGTATATGCATGACTGAGGTCCAACTTGGAAAAACAAACACCCCCAGCCAACTTTTGGTACAAATCATCAACATTCGGAATTGGATATTTGTCCACCTTTGCTGCTCTGTTGACAGTCAGTTTGTAATCACCACAAATGCGAATGTCACCATTCGGTTTCATTACCGGAACGATTGGAGCAGCCCAATCTGCAAATTCAACTTTTACTATGACCCCGTCACGTTCGAGGCGATCAAGTTCAGCCTCGACCTTTTCTCTGAAAGACCAAGATAGTGTTCGCGCCTTGAACTGACGTGGTTGCGCATCAGTGTCTATATACAGTTTCGCTTCGTAACCCTTTAACTTACCAAGCTCGGGTTTGAATAGGTCAGGGAATAGTTTCCTGTAGTCCACATCTGAAAGAGAATGAACCGCGGACCAATCAAGATGCAACTCGTTGATCCAGTCTCTTCCGAGAAGACATGGACCTTGACCATCGACAACTAATGCATCAAGTTGCAATGACTGACCTGCATGCTGCACATTCAATGTTACACGACCAAGTGGCAATAGACTTGCACCTGAAAACATCTTAAGTACAGGTAAATTGGTTTTACTTAACACCAGACCAGGATTACACTTCTTGACATTGTCATACTGAACCTTGTTCAAGATTGTTACACCAGAACCAGTATCAATCTCCATGTTTGTGGCAACACCATGTAAATCTACACATACAATGTAGGGTTTGACCCTTTTACTAGGCATGGCATTGGTATGGAACAAATTATACTGATACTCGATAGCATCGTCACTCAGTGGTGCTGTGGTAGCACCTTCGTCAGTCTCAACAAAGTTTGTTGATTGTCTACAAACTTTCCCAAAATGATTGTATCGGGAACACTTGTGACAAATTTTCCCCCATGCGGGACAGTCGCGTGCTCGCTTGTTATGAGATGCGTCCCCACAACCAGAACACGTGCCCGTCTGGTCGGAAGGCTGCCGATGTTGTTGCTGTTGACGTTGTTGATGTTGTCTGCGTGGCGGTGAAGACTGTCTCCTCTTGCCACGACCCCAGGAGTTGGGCTTTGACATCACCTTGTGGACCTTTGACTCCACAGGAGCGGTGGGCATAGACTGCGACATCACCTTGCTTTGTCGTCCCGTAGACTCCTGAGTGCGTGCGAATTTTAAGAGAGCCGCCAACGTGACGTCTGGCTCATCGAGTCCCTTTTCGCGCACTTTCGGCCATCGACATTTCTGAATAATCTGAGATTTTATCTCACCGTCCTCATTATGAAACTCACAGTACTTAGCGAGACTCTTCAGCCGAACATGGAACTGATCAATCATCTCGTCATCTCTCTGATAAGCCTGCCTGAACTCATATATCTGATACTCTTTGATGCATTTAGGGGCAAAGTAATCAGTCAATTTGGTAGTTGCTTCATCAAAAGTTGTGGTAGCATCAATGCCTAGAGATGTAGCAACATCCATAGCGTCATCACCTAAGAGTAACATCAATGATGCAGTCTTTTTTGCCTCATTGGTGATGCCTTTGTACACTAGGAAGTGTGGGAATTTTCTAAGCCATCTCTCCCACCTCTTAGCTGCAGACTCCACTGGTTCCAACTGGAAAGGGTGCATAATGAAGTCCCCCATTGTAAGGCAAAAAGCAGGCCTACAACAGGATGAATAGGTCTAGGCCACCTAAACAGCAAATGTTCCACAATGCAGATGTGAATGTTCAGACTGTTAAGACACAGCTGGTGCAGATCCAAAGAGCCTAGATCCACTGCCACTGGTGATAGGAGTGTGTGCCTGTGCAGAAAGTGCCAACACATGGACTGAGGCTGACTGACTGCACAACTGACCCAAAACCACTGCCCTGAATTTTCCACCAAAGTTCACCAAAGATTACAATCAAAGTTCTCAAAATGGAACAAACTCACAGTTTCCAAGAGATTCCAGGCAAGATTGTCCACAGGGTAAGCTCCTTCGTCGCCAATTATGTGGTGTATGTGGGAAGAAATTCAGTGATGAAGAAAGTAGAGACTGAGGCAAGTCTAACTTCTTCTGCAGGGTAGGCACAACTGACCTAGTTTGCCGCGCTTTTATTGACTTCCGGTTTTGTAAGGTATCACAATGCTATTTCCAATATATGTTACAATTACAAACACAAAATAAGTTTGATTGAGTTTATATTGAGTAAAAATCAAATACTGTATTCGACGTAATAAGCGCCCTCCCCCTAATAAGCGCCCCCCCCCCTCTTTTTGAGGCATTTTTAGAATAGAACAATGGGTCAAATTTCGCGATTACGGGGACATTTAAGGTTATATATTTAAACTCTGAAGTACTAAAAACGTCATAAAAATAATTTTATAAGCGCCCTGGCCCTGGGCGCGTATTACGTCGAATACGGTATATCCCCGGGGGTATATCCTAAGCAGGGGTGTGAAATTAAAAAAATGGTTTCCTCTGAAGATGCTCCTTGAGTGACGATGTGACCCCAAACCCTTGCAAATATATGCTTTAACATTACTAGAGGGGTTTGGGGGCATGCCCCCCAAGAACATTTTAAAAATCTAGAAGCAGAATGGTGAAATTTCATGTGTTTTGGTGTAAAAAACTTGATTTCAGTGAAAAACTTTTCACAAGTGATGGTACTGGGTGGGAAGGGGGGGGGGGGGCTATGCAGGATGATCGAATCAATGACTATGAGATGTCAGATGCGCCAAAAGTGCGGAGGTAAAGAGAGTCTCAAATCACATCAATGAGGATGGGGCCCTTTTGCCGGGCTCTTATGCCTATAGCCTTAGGCCTATAAGTTAGTTTGGAAGGTTTAGGAAGCAACAAACACTGCAAGCGGGAACCGACTTCGTTAAAAGGCTGAGGCTTGACGATGAGGATGAGACGTAGAGGTCAGACTCAGAGACAATGACATTGATCAATCAATCAGACATGTCAAAGCGGAGAAAACGTCAAAGAAAAACACCTGAATGAACAGTAAAGACACAATGAACCAATAAGGCCTCTGCCAGTCATAAAGAGAAAGCGCAAAATGCGGGGCAAAATGTTTACAAATGTCGGGTTTCTTGCAAAATTCCCGAAAAATAGAGGCCACATTTTAAAACACGTCCAACGTCGTTGTCTCCAGAAACGCACGAGGACGCGAAAGCGCGCGCTTGTTGGTTTGTTACGCGAAGCACTGAATGATTTCGCATTCAAAAATGGATAACTCTTAATTACGGAGAACATTTATATCCATGCTTGTGTTTTAAATTTTTATATTTATTTTGTCTTTACTTATGACAAATACATCTAGGGTATAGACATTATTTATATATACGAAAATATCGATCTACCGCTAAGAAGCCTGCATACGCTCATACCCACAGATTGCCTGACGTGACCTACGCTGTGGCGCCCACTGAGTGCCGGCTGTGCGCTGCACGAGGTGGCCCATATCATGGCATTTCTCAACCTGACCCCACAGAGCCTATTCATATAACATGTACCCGGCCTGGGACCTGCACCATGTAGCCCATGGGGTCCCTTCCTTTCACCATAGCACCCAGTCCCTCAAGGTGGCCCCTCCCTTGCACAATATGACCCATATGGTCCCCTCCTTGCACCATACGACCCATGCCAGAAAAATGGTCCCAGCCTTGCACCATATGGCCCATGGGGTCCCAACCTTGCACCATAGGACCTATTCTATTCAAAGTCTCCCCTACCTTGCACCATATGGCCCATGGGGTCCCCACCTTGCACCATAGGACCTATAGGCCTACCAGGAAAGAGTCCCCTCCCGGGGGGGCCACTCTCATATTTATCATTTTTATGGATACCATGTGCGTACATCACCCTGAATTGGGACCCCTTTTACCGGGACAAAAATCCACCAAAACATCCCCCTTTTGGCGGGATTACCCCCTAAAATGTGAAAAAAACAGCCCCCTTTTAGTGGGACACCACCTTGAATTGGCAAAAACTGACCCCCTTTTTACGGGATACTCTAAAATGGCCAAAATTGGAACCCTTTTAGCGGGATACCCACATAAATTGGGCAAAATTGGACCCCTTTTGGTGGGATACCACCCTACATTTGGGCCAAATTTCAGGAAAAACATACCCCTTTTAACAGGAATTTCTGGACTTTTTTGGTTGGATATTCTTGGCCTAAAAACATACTCCTTTTGCCCCAAAATGGCCCAAAAAGGACCCCTAATGGCGGGTCCGGCCGGACCCGCCAGTGGGGCCCAAAAGGCACCCCTTTCCCGGGATTTTGTGTACGCACATGGTTACCATAGATCATACCGGGAGTGGCCCCCCCGGGAGTCCCCTACCTTGCACCATGTGACCCATGGGGTCCCCACCTTGCACCATAGGACCCATACCAGGAAAGTGGCCCCTACCTTGCACCATATGACCCATGGGGTCCCCACCTTGCACCATAGGACCTATTCTATCAAAGTGTCCCCTACCTTGCACCATATGGCCTATGGGGTCCCCACCTTGCACCATAGGACCCATACCTGGAAAGTGGCCCCTACCTTGCACCATATGACCCATGGGATCCCCACCTTGCACCATTGGACCTATTCTATCAAAGTTTCCCCTACCTTACACCATATGACCCATGGGGTCCCCACCTTGAACCATAGGACCTATACCAGGAAAGTGGCCCCGATCTTGCACTATATGGCCTATGTGGTCCCCACCTTGCACCATAGGACCCATACCAAGAAAGTGGCCCTGATCTTGCACCATATGGCCCATATGGTCCCCACCTTGCACCATAGGACCCATACCAGGAAAGTGGTCCCTACCTTGCACTATATGGCCCATATGGTCCCCATCTTGCATCATAGCACCTAGTCCATCAAAGTGTCCCCTACTGTGGCATCCTGCTTTGCTGGATGTCTTAATACTTTGTATTATTATAAGTGATAACAACTCTGAATCTTGATCTCAGGATGTATTGACCAACCTCCGGTGTATTGCATAACACGCACGATGCACAGACAATTCCCAGACGCTTAGTACCCTGTAACTCGCAAGGTGGCGCCCCTGTAGCGCTAGTAGCGTGCGTGAGGGTTTGCCGCCACTACCACGACATCTCCCTTTTTTAAGGAGTATTATGTTAAGACATACTTAGTAGTGTTCTTGAAGTGTTCATGACATAATAGTTACTATGAAGTTACTCTCAAGTAAAGATATATATATGTATATGTATGTCTCTGGAAATAAGTCAGTTACATGTTACTCAATGTTCAATGTAATAGTCAATGTTCAAATGCACTAGTCAATGTTCTTTTGTCACTTTAGAATATTTCTGACTTATTAATGTATCTGAAAGGGAATAGTTATTAAACTTCTTCAATCAGTCTCTTTGTCGCGACTCTAGGTCTCGACGACTTCCTTGGTCCCGGATCGGGCACACGGGGTGTGGCACCTCGATCAGGAGTCGGTGGAGTCGGTGGAGGGACCACTGGAGGTATATCAGTGATCTCCACTGGAGGCACATGATCACTAGGCGGTGTGACCACTTTGGTTAGTATGGTGGTCGGATCGATGTTGTCATTTTGTCCGGGCCCGAGATTTCTCGTCATTCTACGGTTACGTCTCACTAGTCCATTCGGTGTAGAGATTATATAGGATCTCGGTCCGGGGGCTTTTCCTATGACCTTCCCTTCCACTCGTAGGTCGGGTAGCCATGCTCGGTCTCCTGGTGACAGTTCGTCTGCTTCTGTGACACGGTGGCGTTGGTTGTAGTTCACTGCCATCTGCTTCCGGTATTCCTTCTCCTATCTTCGAACCAGCGCTGCATCTGGAATGCGCGGTTTAAGTTCATCCGGGTGACACGGCACCGGTGATTTTAGTCTGCGACCAATGTTCAGCTGAGCCGGGGAGAATCCTGACAGTAGAGGGGTGTTGCGATAAGAAATAAGGGCAAGGTACTCATCGTCAGCCTTATTAAGGATCGCTTTGATGGTTTGCACCGCTCTCTCTACTTCTCCGTTACTTTGTGCGTATCTTGGAGATGACGTGATGTGTTCAAATCCGTATTCTGCTGCAAAGTTTTTGAACTCCGCTGATGCGAATTGAGGGCCGTTGTCGCTGAACAGTATGTCGGTTATACCTTGATGGAAGAATGCTCTTTTCATCTTCTTTACTGTCTCAGTGGTATCAACGTTCTTGCCAACTTGGCACACTTCCACGTCTCTAGAATAGTAGTCTATGATGAGGAGGTACATGGACCCCTTATGGTGGAAAAAGTCTGCCGCGACTCTAGACCACGGTCGTTCTGGGAACTCCGTTCCTTTCATCGGTTCGACACGTTCACGTCTGTACTTTTCACAAATGTCACAATTTTTCACTGTCTTTTCGATGTCTTTGGACATTCCTGGCCACCACACTGATGCGTTGGCATTCTCACGGGTCTTAGTGATGCCCTGATGCCCATCATGTAGATGGCGTAAGACGTCAATCCTCAGACTTGCTGGGATCACAAGCTGTTTTCCTCGAAAGAGTAGGCCATCATGAACTGTTAGGTTGCCCTAATCGTTCCAGAACTTAACCAAAGGTCCATAGACGTCACGTCTGTTCTCCGGCCACCCATGTTCAATATGGTGTATCACTACCTTCAGGACATCGTCTTTCTTTAGCTCTGACCGTATCTCGTCGAGTCTCTGGTCAGATGATGGTAGACAGATGAGTACTGCTTGTACGTATGCGTCAGATTCCTTACGTAGCTCTTCTTGCTTATGAAGTTCTTCGCTCTCCAGCATATGCTCACCAAGAGGCGCTCTTGACAAGGTATCTGCGGTCATTAGACTTTTACCTGGCACGTGACTGACTGTGAAGTCGAACCGCATTAATCTCAGTCGGAATCTTTGGATCCTCACTGGCAGTTCGTCGATCAGTTTGGTTGAGAATAGTGGCACAAGCGGTTTATGGTCAGTCTCCACGTGGACTCGCATACCGATAACTAAGTTACTCCAGTGTTCGAGTGCCCATGTGGTCGCTAATGCTTCCTTCTCGATTTGCGCGTATCGGCATTCAGTCTTTGTCATTGACCTGCTGGCATATGCAACGGCTTTCAGTCTTCCATCTTTTTGACGTTGTCTCAGAACTGCTCCAAGACCGTAGCTACTTGCGTCTGCTGACACGATCGTTTCATGTTCAGGGTCATACAAAGCGAGGGCTTCGTCCGAAGCTAGTTCCTGTTTCAGTTTCTCAAACGCTTTCTTTTGTGGAAGATCCCAAGTCCATGCAGAATCTTTCTTGAGGAGATCTCTGACTGGTTTGGTGATTTCGGCAAGGTTCGGCAGGAATTTCATCTGTTGATTCACCATGCCGAGGAATCGTCGGACATCTGGGACATCTTTGGGGTCTGGCATCTCTATGATGGCTTTGACCTTTGCTGGATCCTTCCTGATGCCATCGGCATCTATCACCTGGCCAAGGTAGCGAAGCTTGGTTGTGGAGAACTCACACTTGTCTTGGTTTAGAGTGATGCCGCTCTCTTGGAGGCGGTTCAGCACTTTCGCCAAGCGTTCATCATGCTCTTGTTTGTCCTTTCCAATCACAAGAATGTCATCCATGTGACACAACACTCCTTGTAGTCCAGTCAGTTCTTTGTCCATTCTCTTTTGGAAGTGTTCAGGAGCAGATGATATACCGTAGGGAAGTCTCCTGAACATGTACCTTCCGAACGGTGTGATGAATGTCGTCAGCTTTGCACTCTCTTGAGTCAACAGTACCTGGTGGAAGCCAGAATTTGCATCTAGCTTGGAGAATACAGCTCCACTTGAAATACACGCCAGGGTCTCCTCTACCTTTTTCATCTGGTAGAGTTCACGTCGGACGCCCTGGTTGAGTCTTGTCAAGTCCACACACAGCCGTAGGTTCCCGTTTGGTTTATGTACAACCACCATGGGTGCACACCAGTCTGTTGGTTCGTCCACGGGCTCGATAACTCCTGACTTTACTAATGCTGCGATTTCCTGCTCTACCTTTTTCATCAGAGGCTTTGGCACACTGCGTGGAGTATAGAGGCAGAATGGTTTAGCAACGTCTTTGAGTCTTATAGCATATTCACCTTTCAGCTTACCGAGTCCTGTAAAGAGCTTCCGGTAAGCTTTGACCACTTCGTCCTTCGTGTCCAACTTTGGGATTTCACTGTTCACGGCTTTGACCCTATAGGCGCCAGGGATGTTAGGTATCAGTCCTAGTTTCTCGATTGCAGGTTGTCCGAGGAGAAGCGATTTCACGCCTCGCACTACGTAGACGTCTTCGTGGACGGTAGTCTCTCCGCGACTCAACTGCATACGAGCACATCCTAGCGTCTGTAGCGGATGCTCGCCTGTAGCATACAGCGTCTTTCTTGTTGGTTGGATCTCTCCATAGGACTTCTTGTAGTATGTATCGGGCATCACCGATATCTCGGCTCCAGAGTCTATATACCACGATAGAGTATCGGAGCCAGTTCCGAGTTTTATGTACCAGCCTTTGCTTGAACTCGATTTGTCGTCTGGGACGGATTTTGATGAAGCCGCATTTACTTCGCTCGTTACGCTTCCGATAAATACGTGCAACACTCCGTCATCGGGTATATCGTCTCCCGACTCTTCCTCTGCGACTTGAGAAATCCGCGCTCTTGAAGTACTTGGGAAAAATGTCCTTTTATTTTACACTTCTCACAGGAGTGATTCACTGCGGGACAATTTTTCTTCCCTTTGAGGTGTTCGGTACCACAGAATCCGCACTTGATTTTGTCACCAGTATTTCTCTTTTTCTCGGTTCTGCTCGGGTCCGGCTTCTTCTTGGCCTTGCTGTGGACTACGTCGATATTGGCACTCTTTGACTCTTGGAGCTCATAGCGCGTAGTCTCCTTTTGGTAGAGTATCTCTACTGTTCTCTCCAGCGTAAGACCTGCACCGGCATCATAGAGCTTCGACTTTGCCGACTGGTCGGTACATGAAAATGTCAGTTTATCTCGCACAGCCTGGTCCATATAGGTCTGTGGGAATTTGCATTCACCTGCACTCTTCTTGACTGTTAGCACCCATGACTCCAGAGTTTGAGATGGTCCCCTTTTGAGGGTGAACCAAAACTTTTCCCTTAGTAGCAGTTGGGGGTCCCTTTTTCCAAAATATTCTGTGTACTTCTGTAGCACAGTATGATAGTTATTTGGGTCCTCAGCTGGTATGGGAGCTTGTCCCTGGACTGGATTTGGATGTTGTGGGAGGAATACAAAACTGTCATAAATGTCTATCCCATCATCCCCAATGTGATTCAGTAGGAGTCCCACCTTTTTTTCATTTGGCTCTGTGCTGGAGCCTGTGGCCTTGAGATATATCTCAAACCTTCTCTTCCACAGAGACCATGAATGTGATGGGTTGCCCCTCTCAATTCTGAGGGTGTCTGGTGGTTTTACACTGTTGGTAGCCATTTCAAAATTGTCACTGCTTTTAGTGTAGGCCTACTGACAGTCAATTTTATACACACAATTAACAGCTTGGGGTCTTGGTAAATGCTCCTGGAGGTTTTAGAAAAGTTCTCTACTCACAGATTCTTGAGAAGTTGAGTTCATCACTTTTCAACACCAACTTGAGTGTCTCACTTCAATTTGGCACTTTTCTTGTAGTGGGCATGGAAGATGACCTATTCTGACACCATGTGGCATCCTGCTTTGCTGGATGTCTCAATACTTTGTATTATTATAAGTGATAACAACTCTGAATCTTGATCTCAGGATGTATTGACCAACCTCCGGTGTATTGCATAACACGCACGATGCACAGACAATTCCCAGACGCTTAGTACCCTGTAACTCGCAAGGTGGCGCCCCTGTAGCGCTAGTAGCGTCTGTGAGGGTTTGCCGCCACTACCACGACATCTCCCTTTTTTAAGGAGTATTATGTTAAGACCCATGGGGTACCCACCTTGCACCATACGACCCATACCAGTGAAGTGGCCCCTACTTTGCACCATATGGCCTATGGGGTCTCCACCTTGCACCATAGGACCTATACCAGGAAAGTGGCCCCTATGTTGCACCATATGGCCTATGGGGTCCCCACCTTGCACCATAGGACCTATACCAGGAAAGTGGCCCCTATGTTGCACCATATGGCCTATGGGGTCTCCACCTTGCACCATAGGACCTACACCAGGAAAGTGGCTCCTATGTTGCACCATATGACCCATGGGGTACCTACCTTGCACCACAGGGCCCATACCAGGAAAGTGGCCCCTATGTATGTTGCACCATATGACCCATATGGTCCCCTCCTTGCACCATAGGACCTATACCAGGAAAGTGGTCCCTACCTTGCACCATATGGCCCATATGGTCCCCATCTTGCACCATAGGACCTAGCCCATCAAAGTGTCCCCTACCTTGCACCATATGACCCATGGGGTCCCCACCTTGCACCATAGGGCCTATATCAGGAAAGTGGCCCCTATATTGCACCATAGGACCTATTCAAGGATACTGGCCCCCATCTTGCACCATATGGCCCATGGGGTCCCCTCCTTGCACCATAGGGCCTATATAAGGAAAGTAGCCCCTATCTTGCACCATAGGACCTATACTAGGATACTGGCCCCCATCTTGCACTATATGACCCATTGGGTCCCCAACTTGCACCATAGGGCCCATATCAGGGAAGTGGCACCTATCTTGCACCATATGGCCTATGGGGTCCCCTCCTTGCACCACATGACCCATATCCGGTAAAAGGGCCTTATAAATGCACCGTGTGAGGGAGCCACGTGCTCCTTGGAGCTCTGCGCTCCCTGGAGCGTCATTTATTAGGCCTGCTATAAAAATTAGGATGGGTAGGGGAGACCGGGGCAAAACGGATCCCTTAGGGAGTGGTCATTTTTTAACAGCAGGGGGGTTTGGTGGATTTGGGGGGGGGACCAAAAAAATTTGGACCCCTCTTGAGGGGGGACCAAAAAAATTGCACCCCCTTTTAGCAAAAAAGCCTGTGCGTTACTATAGCTCAAAGGGGTCGGCCGCGATCAATTTCAACTTTCCTGAGAAGGGGGGACCAAAAAATTTTCAACCCAGCCCCTTTAAGCAAAGTCCCCCCTCTGCCTTGCACCAACCTTGCTGCAGGACTGACCTCCATAGCTACAGCACAGTAGAGGAGCAAAATATGACAGAGAACCATGCACAGGTTGCCAGTGTAGGGCCCAGAGTGACGCACCCTTCTTCTATTAATAGTAAGTAGGTCACGGCCCCATGTCAGTTGTGGCCCATGGTTTTATGTGTATAATTTCTCGAAAAAAAGATGTGATATTCTGATCAAGAATCACTTGTTACATCAAATTAATGACCATATAGATATGTGCGGATGCTATCAAATGGTTATGTCTCTTTCTAATTGCCATTTAGATGCAAACAATACATCAGTTTCCTGTCAAACTGCTATGTACAAGGATTTACTCCCTTGAGACGTCATGATCAGGTCATTTTCATGTATCAACGCGAATATGACCAGTAAAAGATGTGCTTTTTACATATAAAGGTGCTAGCTGGGCCAGGTTGCACAGGTTTATAGGCATGGCCACATATTTGTCACAGTTCTGTGAGAATTTGAGCTCAACCCTACAGCCACTTCGGATGCTAACAAAGGATGGTGCAAGCTTCATATGGTCAGACACACAAGAGCAAGCCTTCCAGAGTGCCAAGGCCCTCATCACAGGGGCCGTCCATAAATGACGTCATGCTTTTTTGGACCATTTTTGACCCCCCCTCCCCCCCTTGTCATGTTTCGTCATGCAACCCTTGACCCCCCTCAAAATATGACGTCATACAGAGAGGACCCCCCCCCCCAAGCGTAAAAACAGTACATTGGCAAAGGTTCAAAGCTCCCCCTGGGGTGTATATGTATCAATATCTTGGGCTACATGTAATGTTTGAGGGAATGGACTTGAGTCCATTCATTTCCTGCGACTGGAGGGGGGCTGGTAGTGGGGGACATCAGGCCACACTTTTGGGGAGGGATAGGAAGGTGGGTTCTTTCATTCAAAGTAACACACTATCATTAAATTAACTTATCGGACTTGTTTTCACTCATGTTATCTCATCTGAGGCACCACAAGAATGTCCCAGGTATGTCATCACCAGACTTGGAGAAACAGTTAACCCTTTGATAAGGGAATAATCAGCTCAGGCAGATGTTGGCATGATGCATGAATGCAGCCTTTCTTGGAGAGTAACTTACATGTGCGTATTGAGGCAATGCTGAAGGATAAACATGGTAACCCATTGGTGCATTATGACACATGTTGCTTTAAGGGAATATGCCGTCCTTTAAAGGGGGGCTAGCACTGATCGTAGCAAAGACGGGTACCTGCCCTCTCAGATCGTACAAATACGCACGGGAACTAGCGGAGCCTTAGCGGTGACCTGATTGGTCAATCGGTGGTCACGTGACCTGCTAACACTGGCAGTCTCAGCGGTGCTAGCCGCCCTTTAAGGTATAATGAGGTTTCAAGCTGTCAAGACATATCACCTACTGAGATTATGCCCTCTGTCGTCATGATGCATGCCCAGTGTTAGATGCATGCATCTATGTATCATGATATAGAGGGTTGATACCCTGTGTTTGTTAATAAAATAAAAGAAAGATTTAAGTGCGGCCGGGTGGCCTTGGGGAAAAAAGTCACCCGGCCGCTCCACCGGACACAAACTTTTTTAAAGTTTAGCCTCAGAGGGAAGGCCCCTTGACATAATATTATTTAACTACAAATAAAGTTATTGCCTTATCAAAAGGCATTATGACACGAGATGGCCCTAAAATAGGGCAACAGGTCTTTTCCACAATTTTGTAGCAGTGTTCACCTTTTAGTTTTAACAATTTTCAGAAGAGAGATGGTGGTTTTGATACATCAAAGACCTTTCCCCCATCCTTAGGCCTAAAGTGGTCTAGAAAATATAAGAAGTTAAATGATGTCTGTTTCCCCCCCCCCCCTCCTGCTGACCATTTTGGAAAATCTGAAATTGCGATTTCTTCACTGATATTACCTGTTCCCTATAAATTCACTTTCCTTGATTTCCCTCCTTTCCTATGTTTTCTTTTTATTCACCTTTTTATCAAACCTGACGTCATGCACCACCTGACCCCCCCCTCCCCCCCTTGTCATGTTTCGTCATGGTCCTTGATACCCCCCCTCCCCCCCTGCAGCATGACGTCATTTATGGACAGCCCCACATCAGCACCCACACTCCTGTACTACTGCTTGGACAAGCCTGTCACCTTTAATACATGTGGATGCTAGTGAGTCAGGACTGGGCGCAGCGCTACTTCAACCAAATGCCATGGGCGAGCTACAACCCGTAGCATTCAGCTCATGTCACCTCAGTGCGACAGAAGAACGCTACTCTCAGATGGAGAAACAATGTCTAGCAATATGCCAGGGACTACACAAGTTTGACCAGTGGCTACACGGGAAAGCTGACATTACAGTTCACACAGATCATAAACTACTTGTCCCGATTATGTCAAAACCACTACACAAGGCGCCTGCCAGATTGCAGCAGATGCTAATGACCCTGCAGCGCTATCGCTTCGCACTTGAGTACAAGAAAGGCACCACCCTGCTCATTGCGGACACCCTCTCTAGAGCGGCCCTGCACACCCCAGGCAACACCCTGTAACTGGGTTTGAGGTGTTCAGGCTGGAGTGTGAATTTTCTGCCGGAGCCCCAGGCTGACTGTAGAGACCGAGAAGGAGATAGTCCTACTCACCAATGCTGACGAGACCCTCAGTGTTCTTCGGGACACAATCATCAATGGATGGCCCGACGATCGTACCCTGTTGCCCAAGGATCTTAGGCCATTCTGGGGATACAGAGATGAACTTTCTGTACTGAATGAAGCTATGTATAAGGGGGAGACTGTGTTGGTGCCTCAACAGCTCCGGGCCAAGATGTTAGGCAAGATCCATGCAAATCACCTTAAGGCTTGTTCTGGCCTGGAATGAGAGCGGCAATAAAGGACATGTGTGAGGCTTGTGGAACCTGTGCATTGTACGGCTCAGCCTCACAAAAGGAGCCCATGATGATAACAACCAGGGCTTGGGAGCTACTAAGCCAGGACTTGTGTGCCTTTGAGGGGAAGGACTACCTAGTAATTGTGTGCCACTTCTCCGACTGGATTGAGGTAGATGAGCTGGGGGACACTCTGGCCTCCACAATAGTAGCCAAGACAGAGGCCCATCTAGCCACGTTTGGCGCCCCAGTGAGAATACACACAGACAATGGCCCTCAATTTATAAGTAAGGACTATGCAGATTTGGCAGATCAGAGCAGATTTGGCAGATCAGGTATAACTTCAACCACACAACATCATCTCCTTATTACCCCAAGGGAAATGGCTGAGCAGAGGTGGCTGTGAAGGTAGCCAAAGGGCTACTAAAGAAATCCACGAACATCAGCCTGGCCCTACTCCTTCATCGGAACACCCCCCCAATCTGGCTACACATACTCACCTGCGCAGCGCATGTTGTGTCGCCGAACACACACCCCTCTGCCGACCTCAGACAGACTGTTGGACCCTCAGGTGGTGGACACTCATGTGGTTCAGGAGGAGATTGAGGCTCGGAGAGTGGCCAGCAAGATATTTGTATGACAGGAATGTGGTTAACCATTCCCCACTCTCAAATGGGGACTATGCCTACTTAAAGCCCCCTCGGAAGAAGCGTGGTCAGCCATGGGCTTATGGGCAGGTAGTGGACTGCAAAGGACCTAGATCATACACCCTTCAGACCGACCGTGGGACAGCTAGCCGTAACTGGATTCATGTGCGACCAGCTGCTCCCCCCCAAAAGGACTTTGGATACATACAGGCGCCTCAGGTACTGGTACCTGGTGGCCCACCTCTGGTGAGGGCCCCAGGTCAGCCAGACCTACAAGACAACCAGCTTGAGTCACAACCTGGGGTGACAGCACCTCGCTCTCCAGAGAAGTCCCCAATGGGGCCCACACCGTCTACTCCAAGTGCTGGTGCATCACGGCCTGGTGCTGGTAGTGGCCCAGTTATGAGCAATAAACTGGCCTTTGCACCCAGCCCTTCACCTGCTCGTCGTACAAGGACGAGAGTTCTAACACGCACGGCAGTGACTCCCCCATTGAATGCTATAGACCAAGCTGCGTGACTTGGTCAGGGGACCAAGCACACGCTACTGAATTTGTGACGCGTTTCTAGGTTACCAAACCCTACAACCAATGAGAGGACGTCGTTAGGGAGGCGGCCTGCGGCCCGCTTTGCAGATGATGTAGGAAAGTTTACAGCGTATTTATTTAAAAGTTATATTTCAAATATTTACAGTTTACAGAAAATGTCGCAAATTTTGTATGTGTGGTGAATGAAGAGAACAAGACTTCCATCCCACCTGCAGTGGCCGCTGCTGCTGGCAGGGGGCAGCATGTATATTGAGCATTAGTACTACTGGTCCCCTACAGGGTCTCTGTGTCGTCGCCTATTGCCGCGCGCTAATCGCCAGAGTTGGATATTTTTGAACGGTTGGTGAGGACGCTTCCTCTGACGCTCTGCATGTGCAGGCTTACCGCCCCAACTGTCATTTGTCTGATTTGAATTTATTACCTGAGTTTACCTGGATTATCTGGATCGAGATGGCTAGTGCATGGTGCTATGGCTGTGGGGCCGATCACCCCATCCCCCGGGGGAAAAATTGTAAAAAAAAAACGGTGGAAAACTGGAAGAGACTGCCTTCGAGGAGACGCCCGTTGGTGCATGATCCGGTGGCCACGATGGCTGAGAGAGAGGCTGCTGAACAGAAGGAGCTTGAGACAAGCCTTGCTGAGATTCACCCCGAGGAGAGGTTCCCTTCACCACAGGAGTAAGCTGATTACCCGGAGGAGCTGGATGCTGAGCAGGAGAGACAGGAAAAAGTCGCCGCCCTGGAGGAGAAGGTGCGTGAGAGGGTGCGAGGCCGTCTGCAAAAGGGCGCGAAAGGTGGCGTCCCGGACAAGCCCATCTCGGACAAGCATGTCCCGGACAAGCAGGACAAGCCCATTCGTTCAAGGGACAACTCCCCTGGTCATCACCCACGTTCAAGCACGAGGATCTTTGATCACAGAGACTTTGAAGGTATTGACTTTGCCGCTGATCGGCTCACCAAGAACAGAAAAAAATTTGACTTGAAAAGGTTCACTCGGGGGAGGGAGCCTAAATCTCTTTCCTTCCCTGAGCTTATGTATGTCTCTGTTCAATGGGCGGTTGCTGGTATTGAGGAAGGCACCTTTGTGGAGCTTGACGAGTTGAAAAACTTCTTAAAACACGTTGGCTTCTTGTCATTCAAGGCATCCAGTGAATTATATGATGAGCATGTGTTCGCTGAATATGATGCTGATCTCCGCCAAGAATGTATTTATGGCCGGGACTTAGATGAATTTTGTTTCGGAAATGATCAATTAAATACCCGTCATTTTGGTACAGAGGGCCTTAAGAAGGTCCGTGATGAGGCTAGAAATTTCAAAAAAGGGGGGGGGGGGAGGCCCCACAGTAGAAGCCAGGGTGGTGGGGGACAGGGTTCTGCCCGCTCCTCAAACCACCAGGGTTTAAGGGTAGACGAGTCGGGCCATGTCTTAGCTTGTGACAGGTACAACCGTATGGGGTGTGATACAAAATCATGCAACTTCTCCCATGTGTGTAACAAATGCAACGACCCGACTCATAGGGCTCCAGACTGCAAGAATGTAAAAATGTATCATAGTTAGGGTGAGAGTACACCTGTGGCCTCGTTAATTAAGGTTAATGAGGGTATTACACCTGTTTTGATTATGTGTGATACTCCAGTGGCCGCTGCCAGCAAGCTGTGCACGGGTGAGTGCTGTAGCACTAATTGTATTGACCCACTGTTCATATACCCGGTGGACAGTGGGGTCAATAATCAGCTGCTTTCTGTGGTTAGCAATATGGACTGTGTAAATGTAGGGGAGATACATAAAAAAATGATTGGCCGCAGCCTGATCAATTTGTGAAATTGTATGTCTCTCTACAGGAGTCTATTGGTGACAGGAAGGAGTCATTCATGGTGACCAGAGAGTGTTTTCTGGGGAGTTGTTTATGTAAATACGTCCTGGACGGTCTATTGGTGTCTATGAAACCATGTCGAGTTTTTTGTGAATGCTTCATGTGGGGAGTGGTTGATGTTAATTGGCATTACATTCTAGAAGGCGCAGTGTTTGGTTTTAGAGTAGTAAATCCGGACTGCCCCTGCGAGTATGTTAATGAAAATTATGCTTCTATACTGCAGGAAGGCAGGAGAGATACTATGAATGATAAGCTGCGTAAGGAATTATTTGAAGGTAAAATAATGCTTGCTGATGCTGATAATGCTCCTAAATGTATTCATGCGCTAGGGGCAGTGGTGAAAAAGTCGGAATTTATGGATATTGGGGAAAAAATACGACCGATTACTGATTTCTCACGCTCAGGAAATGACTCTCCGTCTGTTAATGAATTTACAGATGAAATTTGTGAGAAGTTTGTGTATAATTCTTTAGATGATGTATGTGACATGCTTACCCATAATGCATTTATGTGTTGCACAGATGTGTCAGACGCGTACAGAGGTCTACACATACATTATAGTGACAGAATTTATCAAGGTCTGAAATGGGACTTTGGTGATGGTCGGGGGGAGGTGACGATGCTCGACGAGCGCCTTTGTTTTGGCTTGGCGAGCGGTCCCTATATATTCAATACTGTGTCTGACTTCATGGTCAGGTGCGCCAATAGACGGGGGGTTGATAAAATTGTCAATTATTTGGACGATTTCTTCATGTGTTACCCTACAAAAGAAATGTGTATTATTGCCCAACATGTGTTGTTCAGGGTAATTCGTCAGCTGGGATTTTTTATTTCTTATAAAAAAATCTCAGCGGTAACTACTAAAGTAGTGTTTCTAGGTATTGAAGTTAACAGTGTAGATATGACTTTAACTTTGCCCGATGATAAAATGTGTAAACTTCTCCTAAAATTAAAACATGCTAAGGGTAAGTTGAAGATGACTAAGAAGGACTTACAGTCCTTGGCTGGTAGCATTGCACATGCGAGCAAGGTGGTAAGGGGTGGCCGCTGCTTCTCCCGTAGAATTTATAACCTGTGTTATTCTGTTAAAAAACAGCATTATAAGATCAGGTTATCTGGTGAAGCCAGGGCGGATATCCAGTGGTGGCTGGACTTTGCCGAATGATTTAATGGTACTGCAAAGATTTTGAGGCCTTTTGGTGCCCATTTAGCAGTATATAGTGATGCTTCATTTGGAGGTTTTGCTGCTTATCATCAAAGTGATTGGTTGATTGGCAACTGGGAACCGGGGATTAGCCCCCTTCCTACTACATGTGCCCATCATTGGGTAGAGGCGCCTTCAGAGTATGAGAAGAACATTAATGAGTTGGAATTTTACCCTGTATTGTTAGCTGCTTTGAGGTGGCGCCATCTCTGGAAAGACTGTGAAATCACCTTTGTCACCGATAATACCCAGGTTATGCATATGTTGAATACAGGTCGCAGCTCCAATGGTAAATGCATGTCTTGGATTAGAGAGTTGTTTTGGCTAGCGGTGCAGTCTAGTTTTTATTTTAAATCTGTGTACATTAATACTAATAATAATGTTATTTGTGACTGTCTGAGTAGGTGGAGTGAGCCTAAGGCTATTAGTAAATTGTTGTATGTAACTTCTGACATCTCATTGTGTTGTCATTCTGATCTTGCTTCTAGGCACACGTGCTAAACTGGCCAGAAGGCTGCAGTTCCTTTTGGAAAACGACACTTCTGACAATACAGACAAGACCAGGGCGTCACAGTATAAGAAATATTTTGAGTTTTGCACACTTTATGGGGTTGACCCGGTTAGCCCTGGTGTGGAGGGCATTCGTCCATTACTGGGTACTTGTCTGGGGTAAATTATTTTCTGAAATCAAATCGAGCAAAAGAGATTGATTATTCTGACCCGCTGGTTGCTAGGGCCATTAGGGGCGCTAAGAGGGTATTGGGAGATGCACCTGTACAATCATTGGCTATCATGCCGGAGCATTTATTGTTAATGTATGAGAGTTTGCCTTTTTCTTTAGGGCATGAGTGCTTTTGGGCCGCTGCCTTATTTGCGTTTCGTACTTTATTGCGTAAATGTCACTATACTATGTCTGACAGTGTGTTATGTAGAGAGGCGTTTCAGTTTTTCCCATGGGGTATGATGGTTACTGTATCTAAGACCAAGACTATTCAGTTTAAGGAAAGGAAATTGTTGATCCCTGTGTGTAGAGTCAAGAATTTGTCTTTGTGCGCGGTTCACTGGGTGGAGAGGCATTTTGAGCATGTGAAAGGAAGACCGTCCCACCCAGCGTTCATGGTCCCGGGTGAGGGCTGGTATTGTTTCCCCTCGTATATCCTCGCATGGGTTCAGGGCGGGGGGCTCTACTTATCTTGCTAGAGTAGGGGTACATCTAGATGTCATTAAAGAAAGGGGGGACTGGAAGTCTGATCAGGTGCTCAAGTACTTGAGGAGGCCTGTGTCAGATAGGGTCGCATTGGATGGCCAGGTAGCTTCGCTGCTATCTCAGGTAATTTGTGATTGATTGTTTATTGTTGTTGTTGTTTATGTGCTTTCTTGCTTGGCGGTAACTTCATTTTGGGCAGGTTAATCCAGCCATACGCGTAAGCACCATAACATATATAATTGCCTTGTGTTGTCTATTATATATTATGTCATTAGTAATACGGTAGATACAATATTGTCTATGTTAACCGGGGGTTAACATGAGTATATTGGTTAGTAGTCTTCCCCCCCACCTGCAGTGGCCGCTGCTGCTGGCAGGGGGCAGCATGTATATTGAGCATTAGTACTACTGGTCCCCTACAGGGTCTCTGTGTCGTCGCCTATTGCCGCGCGCTAATCGCCACAGTTGGATATTTTTGAACTTACCGGTATTTTGTTGCACTTACTTGTATGTTGAACATGTGCTCTCTGTATTAAAAAGGGCAGGTTAATCCAGCCATACGCGTAAGCACCATAACATATATAATTGCCTTGTGTTGTCTATTATATATTATGTCATTAGTAATACGGTAGATACAATATATACATGCTTTATTTACTCTCTAGATGGCGCCCTCATCCAGCGTCCGTGGGCAGCGTTCCCGCCACAGTGCTGCGTCGTACATAGGTGTGGTAGTCAAACACTACATCTCTCCCCCTGTTTAAATAGTAAGCAGGATCACCATCTTATACAATGCTGCAAAAAAATGGACACTTTAGCAATAACAGTGTAACTTGAGTCTTTGAGTAAATGATGATGGCTCCTTTAACACATCCAAATAAAGTCTCTTTGCAATGTCAATTGTTTTCCTTGAGTCCTTTGATATAAACATATAACCTGAAACACAAAGTACACCTTTCAACAAGGCCAAACAAAATAAGGAGTCATTTCCACTTTAGGATTGTTCCTTTCCTTTCACTTGTAATTGTCAGAATAACCAAAGTCCTTTTGTTAGAATACATGGCCAGAATACATATCCACCTAGGCTTTAATAAGCACAGCCTCCATACTACGGAAGCCGAGGAGGGCCATAGATATACACCATGTCTCTTGGTGATACCAAATGTTGGCTCTAGTACATATGCATGTTTGTATTGCTGTCAACAGCGAAAAGTTGCTGTCAGTCTGTCAAGTTCTGTCTTTGAGCTTGCTGTCAAGGACAGATATTCGCTGTCTGTCTGTCAGCTACTTTTATTGGAGCTTCTGACAGGCATCCTTTAAGCCTGGTAGGTGGGTGGGGTATGGGCAAAGGTATGGACGGGAAGGGCATGGCAGGGGAGGGCAAGCCAGGCTAAGTCAGGGCAAGTCAGGGCAGGAGAGGGCAGGGCAGGGCAGGGCAGGGCAGAGCTAGGTGTGACATGATATGGCATGACGAGGCATGGTAGGGCATGGTAGGGCATGGTATTCGGCTCCTTTCAACTACACTCACCCCATTCCACTGAACTTAATTCACTCCACTGAACTCCACTCACTCCACTCCATTCAACTCACTCCACTCAATTTCACTGAGTCCATTCCACTCCGTTCCATTCAACTTCACTCCCCTCCATTCCATTCAGTTCCATTTACTAAACTCACTCCACTTCATTCCATCCCTTCCCTTCCCTCCCTTGTTTACTCCCTACCTCTTTCCTCACTCTCTCATTCCATCCCCCCTACCACCCTCTCTTCCTACTGTAGTATGTATAGTCTTCCATTCCCTATGCTAAAAGATACCTGTCACAAGTACAGCAAACTGAAATGCAGAAATTGACAGACTGACACCACATTTTTAGCCTTGACAGCAGTACATACACACACACATAGCTTGGCTATATACACAAGTATTAAGGGAGTGTTCATTTATTAATTACAGGGGGGGGGTGGTGAGATTTCGCCCGAAGGGATGAAATTTGTTTACGCCCCCCCTTCGACACATGTGCATGTCTATGGTGGCCCACGTCGGCTTCCATACTACTCCAGCTTAAATAAAACCACAAGTCTCTCTCCCTCTTGAATACCGGTACCGGTAAGTAGTTCTTGGGCAGGGGTACTTCTGGTTCGCCCCCTGATGATGGGTGTTGCCGGGTCCTCCCCGGACTGTTGAACCGAGTATGCTGGGTCCTCCCCGGTCTGTTGAACCGAGTATGCTGGGTGCATCCCCAGACACATACCGGGTATCTCTTGAGTCCTGATTTAACGTTGACTCCCACTGATTGAACAAGACGTCTCCTGATTTAACAAGACGTCACCTGATTTAACGCTCACCCCCACCCCTGCCATAAATAATGAATCTTCCCTAAAACTCAAGTAGGCCTATTAGGGAGCGTTCATTATTTATGGCAGGGGGGGGGGGCCAAGCATTTGGCAAATCGAATACGTCAAAAAAAAGTGCCCCCCCCTCGGAATAGGTGAAAAAAAAGTGACCCCCCCCCCTCGGAATAGGTGAAAAAAAAGTGCCCCCCCCCCCTCCACCATAGATTACTTTAACAAAAACGAAATTGGCTTGTATAGTTGAATGTATGTAATCCTGGCCTTTCAGACACTCACCATCTTCAGATTAAAGGCGCACTGAACCCACGACGTCATTTGCGTACAAAACTCGGCAGGGTTAGGTCCTGGGTTCAGTGCGCCTTTAACATACTGTGGTGTTTATATATCCCCTGGTGCATATAACCTCTCCTGCCGTTATACCCTCTACCAAGCTGTGGGTGCTGGTTGTACTAGGCTTTTTAGAAATACTACAACAGTACAGTGAGGCCTTATTAGTCCAACCAGTCCCGTTGTAGGCAGAAGCTGGTCTGATGTTGAATATGATAGATCATTGAAACATGTGGGTGCTGGTTGTACTAGGGTTTTTAGAAATACTACAACAGTACAGTGAGGCCTTATTAGTCCAACCAGTCCCGTTGTAGGCAGAAGCTGGTCTGATGTTGAATATGATAGATCATTGAAACATATTTGTCTGCTTTGTCTCATGAAATAACCCTCAATGATGATCAATGCTTGTGAGCCTTTGTCTACACATGCAAGTTGGAGGCTATATACAGGAATTTATAGTAGGTCAACTATAAATTGTTCTAGCCACATTGTTGCATGGTGGTGGATAAGAGATTCTGAGAACTGAGACTAACTTAAATGAGTGAGGAATTGGAATCTCATATTGAGGGTGACACTGCATCCAAATGTATGTCTGACTTAACTATCTAGCAGATCATTCATTGCAAGTAGACCAACAACACTTAGAAAAGAACTATTGATGAGATACTCTTTTGGTTGTTCAACCTTCAGACAATCTATAACTCTGAATGTTTTTGCTCTAGAAGACCGAGATCTCAATTCTCAGGGTCTGACTTTGTAGGTGCAGTAGCTTCCTGCAATGGTATAGCTTCCAGATTTGGCCCCCTGGAAATGCTGCAAATCATTGCAAATTACTGTGTCCATGATAATAGTTCTTAAAAGCCTGAGCCCAGACCTCAAGTTTTGATGAATTCCAAGAGTGAGATTTAACCAGAGTGTTACAAAGTGCAGCACTGCAACTAATAGAGGGGATTGTAGGCAGGCATCCCCCAGGATAATTTGAAAAACTGCAGGTTATTTGTTGATTGGAGAAGAATGTGGGAGAAACAAGAAGGTGAGAGTGAGATTACTTCCAAAATGTATGGTGTGCATCTTGAAAGGTATGTCAGCCTTAGAAATAAAGCATGCTAAAAACAAATGATGACTGAATTTACTGAAAGACAAATTGTTCCAAGGGGAAAGCCAGCATTAGCTCTACTTGAGAGAATGCTGTTTACGCGTGCAGGCAGAGAAATGGAGGAATTAGAGTGATTAATTTTTGTGACCAAATATTCTCATGAACAGCCCCAGGCAAGAAGGAATGACCTCTCGGCCCATTCTCCAACATTTACACAAAAAAATGCAGTCTTAAAATGTGAATGATGCGTAGTCTTACAAATAATTGGGGGACTGTGCCCCCATGAAATATAACTTAACATGACTATTCTGTAAATCTTGAGGCACAGGCCGAACAGTCATCCCACCAGGGGTTTGGTGGATCAGCTAGGTCAGGTAGTCCCATGTCAAAATACTTTAACCTGAGACTAGTTCAGTGTGGTTCAAGTTGGATGGGAGGTATGTAGGGGCTGGGTCAGCGGGTTGCCATCCTGTAGATGCATTGGATGCATTCTATCCTTCAACATAATAAGTTCCATTCGAATCCAAAGTGATGCACTGACAGATGAGGTTCTGAATCTATTTGCAGTAGTTTTGCCAGAAGGTCATCTGGGTTCGTTCCCCGGTGAGGGGGGGGGGCACTGAGGTATGTTTTGGATAACCACTGCCACACCTCTCCTGGAGCGGTCGCGGTGGGTTGACAGAGGGGATGAAAAGGAGAGGCGGTCATCGCTTCTTAAAGGGACAGTGTATACGTGAGTTTGTCCGCCATTGCTGGCCGTTTTGGTCGACCTTTGACCCTGTTTTGCATAGTAGATCCCGCCTACAGAATAGTAGATCCCGCCCACAGGGCAATGCAAGTCATGGTATGCAAAATACCCACAGGTATGGGCCGTATATAACGTGACCTCTGTGTGCCACTCCCACCTACCAGTTGATTGCTCCACTCACCCAGAAGTAGGCATATACTGGCTGGTGCTATGAAGTCATGATGTCAGGGTTTGGAGGGTGTAGAGCTGACAGGTTGTGAGACTAAAATAGCACTATCTAAAGTGTATCATGGAATCATTGGCATATTTTATAAATTGGGCATCAGTATCCTTGATCAATGCATATTTCAATATCCATCTATGCACAGATACTTGAATACATAATCAATAATGAACATGTATTTAAAGATTACTGCAGCATATGGAGCACAGAAGAGCTAACGTTGAAATATCGTTCAATATGTGCCCTAAGCCAACTTATACAATATAGACTATCATTATCGAGTTCTGACCCGAAAATACCTGTGTGAAGGGGTTCGAGTAAGGGTCAAGTCATTTTTATGCCAGCTGGGGGGGGGGGGGCATAATGAAAAGCGGGCCCTTGGTGGGGGAGGGGGCAAACTGCAAAAAGCCTCCATGCCGGGGGAGGGGTGAAAATCAAATACAGGGTATTTTGAATCCGTTTTTGATTTTGGGCACATGCGGTTTTACAGTGGAGGGGGTCCAAATAACTTTCAGCTAACTTGTGGGGGGGGGGGGGTCGGAATAGAATTTTTTTGGAAAATCCCCCCCCCCCCACCCCCACCCCAGCTAGTAATAAATGACTCGGTCCTAAACATGTCATTATTTGAACTGTTCAATGAGCTATGACTGCAAGCTACCTCCTACACTTGGCAAATTGCAACAAGGTTGTACTTACCTAGGTATCCCAACCCCCTAAACCCCCCCCCCCCCCCCTCCCCCAATCTCACAATCTGCTCATGGCATATTCACTGCCACTGAATGTGAAAGCAGAGGGGGACGGTTATGTATGCAGCGCTGACAAGGGGGTCGTGGTTAGCTGTCACCTGGTAGAAGGGTCATTGTAATTATCGACCATATTGGTTGAGTTACATAATGATTGTTTATATTTACATGGGATGAGCGGTGGCCAAACAAACAACTGGACTGTGACATTTAGGTAGGGTGACTCTGAATCAGGCAGTAAACGAAATTATATTTATACCAAAATATAAAGTGCTCTAAAATGCTCAATATTGGTCGAAATTGCCCAGAAGTTGTTTTGTTCGATATATGCCTGTCAAAAATGGCATTGTTCCGACTTATATAAGCCATATGCGCAGAAGGGTGTGCGGTAGTCCATTATACAATGGCCTCGACCCACCTTAATACAACATATTGTAAAGTGAAACCTGTGGACCACTGTAAGCCAGATACAATTACAAATAGAGTGAGATGTAATGACCCTGGTCCGTGGCTATCATGGCGAGGTTACCTGACCACGTGTAACCTTTGTTTGCCCACACTGTGACTTAGCAGAACTGTGTATGTAACTTGACCTACAGGAGGGATCCGGGTGGTAGATTGCACCTAATAATAAAACTCTTAGTACATGTAGTAGTGTATATATATAATACAGGGTGATTTAGTGGCTGACGGTGGCTGAACATCGGAGATATGAGTTCCCACTGCTTCTACGTCACAGGGCCAGCTCTTGCAGGCAAACAATCCTGCCAGATGGTTAGGTAGCTGTACCATGATAATCGCATTACCCCTTACTGTACTCTTTTAGATTATTACAAGGCTGTATCCCTATCACTCTTTACTTTTCATTATGATAATAATTATATGGTATATGTATTTATAAGGCAGTATCGCTCTCAGTCAAAGAATATAATTATGTCTATCTTTATAAAGATAACTATGCATCCATTAATTTTAAAGGGGCATTCTCACCACTCGCACTTCACCATATAGTAGACTAGAACAGTACTAGAACTGTGAGTGGGATACACTTGGTGATTGTGCCACTTTAACAGGATGAGATATGATTCATTTACCATATAAATTATGCCCGTCCGGATCTATTATTAGGGGCAATGTACAATTTGAATCTTCCCTATATGACAGCATATCAAGTGCTCAATGAACTGTGGCCGCCCCCTCACCAACACTGTACCAGCCCATTCCCTCCCACCCACACCGTAGGGTGAGAGGAGGGGGGCAGGGGAGAGGTAGGTGCTGGTTGTTGTCGGCAACATCATGCTGGGGTTGATTGACATATACCAGTGTTACCTGGGCGTCTCCTTACAGGTAACAGCAGTGGCAATCAGTGGCGCCAGTCAACCAATACACTAACTCTTTAACATTAAAAGGAGGGGTGGTGACCCCCCTCCCCTGCTTTCTGGATACACTACAGGTTTCTTGTGTTTATACCGTAATATTGGAGCACAAACATGTCTATAGTTGTTAGAAAACTGCTAATTGCTAAGTTTGTCATTGTTATGTCTGGCTCCTGATGCTCAGATGGAATGAAAACAGGTTTCACTTAGCCTGATTATAGGGGCAGTCACTTGCAACAATTTGCTTCACTATAAAAAGTCGCCACTCACCCACATAGTCGCAGTGCCCAGCCCAGGGTTCATTCTTTGTAATATATTAAAGCTTACAATCAACTCTGCCTAGCAAAAGGTACACCTCGAAATCCCATCTTATAACCAGCACCTGAGGTCTGGTTTTGACTATTTCCGTTTTGTAGCATACTTGAGCCTCAGCCTTGTATAACCAGAGGGATGTGAGAAGCAACTTGACTTTGGTTGGGCAAAGCCAAACTGAATGAAGTTCCAAAGGGTGCACAATGCTGAGTGTCAACAGGGACACAATAAGATAGTGTTCAAGGGGCTTGGGGGCTGTGCCCCCAAGGAAAATTATGAAAATGTTGACATAATTTGATGAAATATAATGCAGACTATTACCAAAATCCGCGACATGTCCACCTACCAAATTTGCGACGTTTTTCAGGAATACCCCTTAAAAAAATGACCCCCCCCTAAGAATAGGTTAAAAAAAAGTGACCCCCCCCTTTGAATACCCCTAAAAAAAGTGGCCCCCCCCCCCTTTTTTGCTCAGCCCCCCCCCGGGCCTTAAATAATGAACGCTCCCTATAATATGGGTCTCTGGATGGGGGGTCCCCATGTCGAATGTCGATCTTTAAAAAATGGCCTATGCCTAGCTTTAGTAGGCTACCGGGTAGCCCCCCCCCCCCCCCCTCCAGGCCTACCGTAGTAGGCCTAGATCCGTTTAATACCGCTAGGTGCACAGGATTTGCATTCTCCATCTAATTGATCTATTATTACATGTCTATAATGATTCAATGCTTTGCTGCAGCCCATTTTGCTGAGTATGAAGGTAGTTCGCAGCTATAACACTAGGTGGCTCTGAGCGTTATGGGTAGGCCGCAAGACGCAGGTGCGCGTGCCGTACGGCGTTCAGTCCACAGCGTTGGGAGGAGGTATGAAGGTAAAGCAAAATGGCGGCGTCCCGACGAGAGTTTGTCAAAGCTCCGGTAAATATGTGAAATATGACGAACTTCAATGACATATGAGCGTGGACTTTCAGCAGTGCCCATACCCATTTACCACAGACACACCAAGGTACGTTATTTAATAGTGTTCATTGAAAAAGGGAGCAGAAAACGGCGTTTCTGCGTTGCGAGATAGTAGATTCGTCCATTATCGCCCAGCACTATAGTAGATTCTACTATAGTATTACCGGTATATTAACAACTCTCAGGGAGTGATCATTTTTTAACAACAGGGGGGGGGGGGGATGGTGGGTTTGGGGGGGGGGGGCAAAAAAATTTGAACCCCTTGACCGAGGGGGGGGGGCAAAAAAATTTGAACTCCTCTTGGGAGAGGTCAAAATAATTTAACCTGTTTTGAGCCAAAAAGCCCGCGCGTTACTATAGTCTATGCTTCAAAGGGCCCGCGCGCAAGCCGATTTTCGGCCGTAAGGGGGGGGGGGGGGGAGGTAAAAAATGTTGACCCCTCGACCGGGGGAGGTGTAACAAATTTCGCGCGCTCCGTGCGGAAACCCACCACCCCCCCCCCCCCGTTGACGTTGTTAAAAAATGATCACTCCCTTAAGATCACTCAGTCACTGCCACTTGTAGTTGTAGTGCCATTGCCACTGTCAGTGAGTGAGTGACACTGGTCCAGTGTGAGTAGTCTGTACGTGCCAGACCATTTACAACAGCGGGGCTGTCTGTAGGCCTACGTGCCAGACCATTTACATCAGTGGGGCTGTGTTATACTTATGGTCTGGCTTGTTGGGTTTCTTCCAACAATACATCGACAGCACCGCGGTACGCTGTATTGGTTGGACAGGGGCTCATAGGCTAGATCTTATATAAATTCTCCATTTGCGACTCTCTGCTGTCGCACCTCTCTAGCAGATGCAAATAACACTTATTTGCTTAGATAATTGTATAAGCATAAACCTTAAACATTATTCTAGGGGTATGGTGGATATTTGTGGTACTTCTTGCCTTGCGGTCTAAGAAATAGTGAGAATTAAAATATGGCTTAGCCTTCTTCTTGCCAAAGTTTATATTATGCCGCCATGACAGTCTAACCACGTGATCTCTCTTCTCCAATCAAAATGGCTATGCTGTAACAGACACTAGGCGGCGACACACTTATCGTACCACTGCCTCCCTCTATCGGATTATTTTATTCTGCATTATTTCCTTATGAGCCGCAGTCCAACCTTACAGCGTACCTCGGTACTGTCGATGTAAGGTTTGAAGCAATCCAACAAGGTCTGGCGATCTTCCGTTGACAAAGTCACTAAGGAACACTCCTGTGTTGAGAGAAAGACCATCGCTGGTACCAACAGTGTCAGTGACAACTAGATAATTCGCACTAGACCTCCTGGATGATTCGCACTACTACCTCGACCATTCGCCCTACCCCGGCCCAGGGCAGCCTGGGCAGGAGTATGGAGTTGGATGATTCGCCCTACTACTCCCCGGGGTTGTGGGCCTTTCCTCCCCGGGGGTGTGGCCCTCCCCTCCCCGGGGGTGTGGGCCTCTCCTCCCCGGGGGTGTGGGCATCTCCTCCCAGGACACTTACACTATGAGTCTATTTGGGCACCCGCCCTAGTCCCCCACAATCTATATGCTATAGATCTAGTAGCTTACAGGGTAAATACTTAACTAGGCCCTACAACTATGTTCCTTGTTTTTGTCTTATTTTTTGAGTGTTCCTTGTTATATTCTTGGAATCTAGGAGAGTCTTGTTAAATTGTGTATGCTTTGGGAACCCCCGTTTCTCTTTTTTCTTCTCTTTTTTTTCTCTACCCAGTACCCAACTCCTACTGACTGATAGTGGATCGACCCCAGTATAATCAATCATTCAAAATTATTAACTGGTATTTTTTGGATGGCTCACTAAATGAATGTTTAGTGGTAATGTCTTTAGTTGGGGCCAGTCGGGCGAATCATCCAGAAAGTAGTGCGAATCATCTAAGGCGAATCATCTAGAAGGGCGAATTGACAGTAGAGCGAACCGACAGTAGAGCGAATCGTCCATTCCCCCCCCCCCCCCTCCCTGTACCAGGGGTAGAACGCATGGGCCTTTGGACTAACCAAGACCAAGTCACTCTGCGGAGTCTGCCAATCTGGCAGAGTACATGTTTTGATGGAAGAATTCACTGTACAGTCCAATACTTCCAGCCACATGTCCGTCAATGTATTCTCACCTGTTCACCATCCACATTCGCTTTAGTCTAGTCCCATTCAGGGGGGGGGGGGGGTAGGGGCACACAGCTGGGCATTGCCATTCTCCTGCTATGCCTGTGCCTGTGGAGTAGGGTGAAATTTCAGGGGACTAGTCGTGTGAAACGTCGAGAACTGTTTGTCTTAATATGAGTAGGATGAGTAGCCTCACTCAGTAGCTGAGACCGAGTAGGGCGAACATTTAGACCTAGTAGCGTGAACTGGCAGTAGAACTTTAGTTCTTTATTTTTTGGAAATACAAGATCTCCTATGCTTAAGCACTGGAAGGCCGTATTCAATGGTGCCATTGAATACAATGTGTCTGTATTCAATGGGCTAAGAAAAGTTAGTTTTTCCTTCATTAAATGGCTTCAAATAAAAAAATAAACACAAATGCCAACTACATTGATACCGCTCTGATGTATTTCACTTGTGGGGGCTGTGGCGCATCCCACTCAACCTGCAGCTTCGTGGGATACTGCCCCAGCCCCCACTCGTGAAATACAACAGAGACGGTATCAATGGGCGTTGGCATTTGTCTATATATTTTTAGTTATCTTTCCGAATGTTTTGTGTATCTTGTTGTAATGTAGCTACCTGGTAGGCTAAGTAGGTATGTGAACGACTAAGATATTCTCTGATAAACACCTTTATCTAGTAGATTTCCTATTTATATAAACCCCTTTGGAGGTGTGTCATCTTAGTGGCACTGATAAGGGTCACGCCATCGGCTATTTAAATGAGTAACTGTGTGACGTAGTTGCTGCTCTCAAAAATATGCCACAAAAAGACAGCCCACTGTACTACCGGTTACATTCAAACAAAGACTTCACAATAACAATTACAGTCATTTTATTTCTCTAAACACACACATAGGGCGGTGATCCACTGCCGCGAATTTGCTACGGATTTGGTGCAACTACATTCGCAGAATCTTGCAAGTCTTTACTGCACGACGACATTTGCAGCAAACTAGCAGGAGTGGATCAGTATCTATAGAAAGACCAACGTGACGGTGAGGGTTACGAATGGGGATTGTAAATTACCACGCAGAATACAGGAGGGCTTTTAGAAGTATATAGACAAAGGTTATTTCACGAGTTGAAGGTGGGGCCGTATTTCACGAGGCCGTAGGCCGAGTGAAATGCGGCCCCACCTTCAACAAGTGAAATAACCCAGTCTACAGACTAAAACAAGTGTTCCTTTGTATTTATTTTTTATGTTTTCTGATTCAAATTATCGAAATTCTGACAGGGGGAGCCTAAAATAGCCTTTTTCTACACCATACAAATGTAAACAAACCGCCGTTTTTATAACGTCACAGGCCGTGTAATTCGACAATGGGTTGTGTGATACGGCCTTGCTTGGTTAAGTCAATGGCCCTGTCGTATTCCATGAAAAATAAACTATAGTATTAAAGTACCCATAGCCATAATCAGACCACAGATGCTTTTCGTAGAGTCTCATTGCAGGTACATGTATACATGAGATTATTGTATGTGAGAATTAACGGTAACTCAACTTTTGAGTTCATCTTTGACCGGCTTGACAAAAAAACGGGTTATTTAGGGCAGATAGATATTTAGGTTGAATAAAATTAATAATTTTAAGTTTTATAACATCAATTAACTTTTTCAGCCTATTTATATCTTCATCTGCTCTAAATAAATCGTTTTCTGTCCAGCCTGTCAAAGATGGCAAGACTTTCGCAATGGCCCAATCTGGTGAGACACAACCGTCAAGGTCCGGAAATTACTTTAATACATTATGCCCAATTTATCATCATAATGCCTGAATATAGCCCTTGTGAGTAATTCACCTGTGCTGCATTCAAGAAATCATGCTGACAAAAAGGCATAGTGCTTTTATATTACCATAAAGTTGACATTTCTTCATTGGTTATATTCTCGAAAATAAGCAGTAAGTATTCTGCCAGTAAAGGCAGGGCCCACAATACACCGAGTGGATATTTCGTGGCTGGGGTGGAGGGGGGGTTAGTCTCAACGTCAGACCAATGTTGCGTCTGCCCGTTAGGTGGCGGGAGGGGCGCCTTACATAGGTCTGACTGCCTGCATGACGGCGCCCCTGACGGGACGCAGAAGAACCCTAGTTCTTAAGAGTTTGATAGTGTAAACAATGTCGGTTTGGGGTGTTCTACTAGTGTCATATTGATGGCATTGAAACCGAGTGACCTTCATGACATAAATATGCAATATTCCAAATGGCATCAATATGACACAAGTGGAAAGGGAAATATTTTCCATAGGCTGCCAATATCGTCACGCACATGGCAATCCGATGACAGCTGCCTGTTTACAAATAAAACATTATTGTTCCTACTTACTTTTTAAAATGATAACAGAAATGTCATCTCTAATATGATTTAACGAGTGTATCGACCATTTAAAGTGAAAAGTTGAAGAGAAAATGTCCAAATATTGGGTCTAGTTTCGACCCCACAGTCAGACCTATGTAAGGCGCCCCTCCCGCCACCTAACGGGCAGACGCAACATTGGTCTGACGTTGAGACTAAGGGGGGGTCGGCTAGGTTGAGGGAATGTGAGAGGGGAGTTTCTTCGAAGGGTATAGGCAAGGGGGGTAGAAGAGGTCGGGAAGAGAGACAAAAGTTTAGGAGAGATGGTGAGATTTGAGTGCAGGAGGTGGGAGAATATTCATATGAAACAGGGGGGAAATATTTGACAAATATTCAGCTGGCATTTAAAGACTGGGAGTTTTACTGGTGGCTCAGGGAAGAGATTCAGACCAGAAAAGTGAATTCAAATATTTTCCAATTAGTATTTTTACATATATCTCAATAAATACGTAATGGGTACACTTTCTTGGTGAAGTTTTTCTCACCCTCAACCAACCTCATGTCTAACTCTCTACCGCGGTGAACGAGTCACCGAGAGGGTTATGCATTGAGCCCTTTTTACTTTTTAAATGATAAATACATAATGTATTTCTGCACCCACCCTAAAGTCGGCCAGCCAGAAGTCCTCAAGCCAGAAGTCGCCTACCCAGAAATCATCCATACAGAAATCACCCACCCAAGTCTAAAATTTGGGAATAAACAGGGGAATAATACATTGGAATTAAAGCATATCCCTGATCCTTTATACGGAGGGCCAGCTCTTAATCGTCAAGTACAGGGGGTGTGTGTGCAAGTATTTATGATCTACTATATGTAGAATATCACATATCAAATGATTATAGACTTGTTAAGTCCTGCCCATGCAAACAAAGGACTGGACAAGGAGTCTTCCGTCCACACATTGTAACATGAATGAATCTCACAAAGTACCCGGTGCAGCCTTGAGAAGCGAATGGCTGTTACCCTGTAATTAATCTCTCTTAATCTCTGTAGTGCTACTTGTATGTCGTACATAGAGTATGAACAGAACACTGCAATAATTGCGTTGACCCAACATAGATTTGTATCAGTAATTTGTGAATTACTGTTTGATTTTAAAAAAAAGAGTTAGATGTGAGATGTGTGCTTATATGATTTGTGAAATGAGAAGCAGCATTGTATTCCCTTGCCTAGATTAGTTACTTGATGCCTGGATAGCAGGGCCGTTTCATATCATATAGAATAAGCCTATATTCCCAATCTAACTGCTGGTACAGACACACTTACACCGAATAACAAAGTTAAAGACATATGTAATGCCAAGTCATCTGTGTAATGTAGGATCCCCGGACATGGACGTACAGTACTCCTCATATGACTATACAAAATACAAGATGCCTTTCACCAGCCAGTGTCCTTGGTTTCAGGATACTCAGAGGAGGAGGGAGGAAGACCAAGGACCGGCTGCTGCTCCCAGTACACTCACCATGGATGGTGACCCCTCTGGTCGTCATGGTAACAGACAGGAGGACCTACAGGACTGCCCGGTGTGTATCCATGGTTTCAGGACAGAGGTCCACCTGAGGTGCCACCTACTGGAACATGTGCTGGATTCTCACCTGGAAGCTGAGGTGCAGGAGGGCGCCTCAGGACTGTACCTGGATCTGTGTAATATACAGCTGCCCTACGGAGACACCTTTCTGCAGTCTACTGTACCATCAGCCCCTTGTAAACACACCCACAGACAGAGTGGCCGCCGTAGGGTCACCCAGAGGGTGCAGTATGAGTCCCCACCCAGGGATGAAGGGGACGAGGACTGGGAACCTGACCTGGGGTATGACGATTACAAACCAGCATCTGGTGAGACAGACATCAAGCCCCAGACATCTAGTGAGACACCAGCCAAAGCCCAGGTGTTTAATACGACACCCACTAGACCCCAGATGTCTAGTGAGACACACGCCAAACCCCAGACGTCTAGTGAGGCACCCACCAAGCAGTACCAGTGTGCCGTCTGTATGGCCATGTTTAGTGACTTGGGGGCCTGTACTCGGCATGTACAGACACATGTAGTGAAACCTCCAGCTGATGTTACAACAACTACCCCCTCAGGTACCACAACAATACCAGCCTCAGGTACCACAACAATACCAGTCTCAGGTACCACAACAATACCTACCTCAAGTACCACAACAATACCAGCCTCAGGTACCACAACAATACCAGCCTCAGGTACCACAACAATACCAGTCTCAGGTACCACAACAATACCTGCCTCAGGTACCACAACAATACCAGCCTCAGGTACCACAACAATACCAGCCTCAGGTACCACAACAATACCAGCCTCAGGTACCACAACAATACCAGCCTCAGGTACCACAACAATACCAGCCTCAGGTACCACAACAATACCAGCCTCAGGTACCACAACAATACCAGCCTCAGGTACCACAACAATACCAGCCTCAGGTACCACAACAATACCAGCCTCAGGTACCACAACAATACCAGTCCCAGGTACCACAACAACTACTCCCTTAGGGACCACAACGCCAGCCTCAGACCAGGGTACTCTTGGACTTCCAACCAAACAGTTTAGATGCGGTGTGTGTAAAGTGGTGTTCAGTGACCGTGAAGTTTGTCTTAGTCACATGCAGACACACATTCTGAAGTCTAGACCTGGTGCGCCCTCAGGCCTTGTTACTGCTGGTGTTACAATAACTGTACCTTCAGGCCCTGTTACTGCTAGTGCTACAACAACTGTACCTTCAGGCCCTGTTACTGCTGGTGTTACAACAACTGTACCTTCAGGCCCTGTTACTGCTAGTGTTACAACAACTGTACCTTCAGGCCCTGTTACTGCTAGTGCTACAACAACTGCGCCCTCAGGCCCTGTTACTGCTGGTGCTACAACAACTGCGCCCTCAGGCCCTGTTACTGCTAGTGTTACAACAACTGTACCTTCAGGCCCTGTTACTGCTAGTGCTACAACAACTGTACCTTCAGGCCCTGTTACTGCTAGTGTTACAACAACTGTACCTTCAGGCCCTGTTACTGCTAGTGCTACAACAACTGCACCCTCAGGCCCTGTTACTGCTGGTGCTACAACAACTGCGCCCTCAGGCCCTGTTACTGCTGGTGTTACAACAACTGCGCCCTCAGGCCCTGTTACAGCTGGTGTTCTAAAAACTGTACCTTCAGGCTCTGTTACTGCTGGTGTGTCGTTGATGTGTAGTCTCTGCAGGGAAACATTCAGTGATCAGCAGGCCTATTTGACTCACATAACCACTTTCATCCACAAATATGTGGAATCTGATATTATTAACCCAGCCTCTCAGTCAGTGTCCACTCAAACCGCTGCCCCCCTAGGCCCTGTTTCTGGCAGCTTGCCAACCGTAAAACAGTTCAGGTGTGGTGTGTGTAGGGACGTGTTCACGGATAAAGAGGGCTGTATGAATCACATCAAGACACATCTTCAGAAGTCTGCCCGACCAGGTGTTTCAGGCGCACCCCCGACAACCAAACTCTACTGTGGTGTGTGTCAGCAAGAGTTCAGTGACATGGCGGCCTGTCAGACACATATACAGACCCACACTCTGACGTCTGTTACACCTGGTAGTACAGTGGTTCCCACCCAAGGTGCCGGTACCAGTGGTCAACCGTTCACATGTAGTCTGTGCAAAGCGGTGTTCAGTGATGAACAGACCTATCAGACCCACATAGAGACATTCATCCACACAGCAATCCCGCCTGGGTTTACAATAGCGCCTGTGTCAACAGCTGCCCCCTTAGTGGTCCCTGGAGGTATTGCTACAGTTCCTGCATTAGGTGCTGTAAGCCATGGCCATCCAACCGAACAGTTCAGGTGCTATATCTGTAGTGACGTGTTCACGAATAAAGAGCTCTATCAGAGTCATATTAAGACACATCTCCTGGAGTCTGCTGAAGCTGGTGCTGGAGCCGCGATCCCAGCTAGTCAGGGGTCCACAGAACCTGCACCTACAGGAGCTCCCCCCTCAGCTGTCGTTACTCATCCAACGAGACAGTTCCGCTGCGGCGTATGTGCCACGGTGTTCCCTGATAGGGGGAGCTGTGAACAGCACGTAGCTGCACATGTCGGTCAGGATGCCATGCAGAATACACATGTGCAGGACTCTCAGCATACCCCAGTGCATAGGGCCCACAACTTGCAACATGCAACCGTGCAAGCAACCGCAATTACCCATGCGTCCATGCAAATATCAAAGCATACAGCTGTACATACTACTAATGATATACCCATGGAGATATCGGCGCATACAGATGTGCATACCACTGCTCATACACCCGTGCAGATATCGGAGCATACAGCAGTGCATACTACTACTCAAACACCTGGGCAAAAATCTAAGCATACAGCTGTGCCTGCTACTAACGATGTACAGCATACAACTGTACATACAACTAGCCATACACCCTTACAAGACTCTGAGTATACCCCACAGCATACAGCTGTGCCTAGCACCAAGGACACATCTGTGCACACCCAGCAGCACACCCCACAAGCCATGCCATGTGAAAAACAACCAACTCCAGTCAAACTGTTCAAAGCTTTAGAGCCGGTGTCCACAGTTAAAGGTACCAGTTTATACTGCTGTGGTGTTTGCAGTGCTGTATTTGATGAGAAAGCCTTTTATGAAGAGCATACACTGACGCATGGTGTAAAACCCACTACATCGCTGCCACATCTGAGTCTGCAGCAAACTGATGCCAAACTCATGACCGTTGAATCTCAAGAGCTCTATCGCTGCAGTGTTTGTAAGAAGATCTTTGATGACAAAGTCTCGTGTGAGAAACACATGGAAAGTCACAGTTTCACAACTACACAAGTTAAATCCAGCCTTCTGCGGGATATTCTCACCCGGACCTCAGACCAGGTAAAGATCCCGGAGACCCAGACCCCGGTGAAGCTATACCGCTGTAACAAATGTAAGGAGATATTCAATGACTTCACATCATGTGACCAACACAGAGCGACTCACCACTTGAAGCCGGTAAAGTGTATGTTGTGTGACAAAGACTGTAGTAGTCAGGCAGACCTCCTGTTACACATGGACAATGTGCACCCACAGGTCACGTTTGTTGAACAAGACGGGGAAGCAGCATCGAGGGAGAGTAGTATAGGGGGGACAGGAGAACAGAGCATCGTAGAGCTACTGAATGCGGCTCGCTTACCTGCACCACATACAACATCTACCCTGAGGAAAAGTCACACTAAAGGTAACACTGCACTTTCAGCACCTGGGGGAGCAGTGCTAGATGAGGACATGGATGATGAGGAAACTGACTCTGGGGAAGAATTTGAAGGTCCAGGAATAATCACTAAAGGAGAAAAAAGAAAGAAACCGGTTGCCAAAAAGCGAACTACAGTGCACGGTCATGGGCCAGGGAAATACGTCGAGGAGGAATGCCACGAGTGTGAGCTGTGTGGGAAGTGTCTGAAGACACAGGAGGGGTTAGAGAGTCACATTGCGTACCACCATGCGTGCAGCCAGTGTGGCGAGAGGTTCAAGGACAGTAACCTGCTCACCAAACACTACCTGGCAGCCCACACAGTCCCCCTACCTGCTAACGCCAACCCGGCCGACCTGTATACCTGTGAGGTCTGTAAGGCCGTGTTTAAAGAGCCGGGTGGTCTCGTCCGTCACATGAAGCGACACGAGGGCAAGGAGTGGCCGCCCAAGTGTGAGGTTTGTGGTCGTGTGTTCAACAAGGAGCGTAACCTGAAGGTGCACATGGTGACCCACACCAAGAAGTACAACTGTGTGTGTGAGGTGTGTGGGGCCGGCTTCCGCATCATGTACAAGCTAAAGAGGCACATGCTGAGTCATGGCACCGAGAAGAAGTACAAGTGTGTGGAGTGTGAGAGAGGCTTTAACGACAAGGACCGGCTTAAGATTCACATGTTGATTCACACTGGGGAGAAACCTCACGTGTGTCACCGCTGTGGGAAGGCCTTCCGGGACCGGAGTACCCTTGCTGTGCATCTGAGACGCATCGACTGCACTGTACGTAAGAACTCGCGCGCCCTGAGAGGACTCAAACCACTTCGTGGGAACAGTTTGACGGAGCAGGCAGGGGAGGTACCGGCAGAGGTGTTCCCCTGTGAGGTGTGTCTGGATGCATTCACCACCAGCGGTGCCCTGACCAGGCACCTAAAGACGTGTACTCCTCCTTCTGACTCTGAATAGCACTGAATGAAACAAAGTCTACCTTCAGAACCTCAAGGGGAACCTGGTCAGCACTGAACATGCATACCCTCTGAATCTGAGTTACTCTGACGATGCCTGAATGCATTTACTAGGTTTCAAATGCATATGGTTCCCAATATGTCTTCCCATTAAACATAAGAGAATGTTACTATTAGAAAAAAGGGTGATATTTGTATTTATTGTGCATGGTTCAATCTACTGTTTCTGGATGAAAATATTAACGTTGTTGCTCAAATCCACTTATAATCTACAAATTAAATTTGTTGACCATTATTTAAATTTCATTAACAATGTGACAAATACGGTGTGATGATCATAATCTATCATAACATATTTATAATCACTGAAATCTCCAGCCATTTTAGAATAAAGCAGGAGAAATGAATACCGGTTTACATTTATACGTTTTACATTATGAAATAGTAAACCACTTTTTAAAGCCCTATAACAATGCTTTTCAAATCAGCGTCCTGGTCCCAATTTAAAAGTGTATACCGTAAAACCTCGCATATAGGTCGACCCCGTTTATAGGTCGAGTTGGACTTTTGGGTTAAAAATTCGACCTATAGCAAAATACTTTGACATTTGCTAAAACCCCGGTTATAGGTCGAATTGGACTTTGAGATTTTTTTGGGGACAGGCCCCCCCCGCCCCCCACAGATGCCCCCTAAGCAACCCTTTCCTGGGTCAAAAGTTGGTCATATTTATGATTTATTGCCCAAGTTGGAGGGCTCCTTTGACGATGCAGTATGGCTAATTATCTAGAAGATAATCCTAATGACTAACTCCCGAGGCTAAATGGCTCCCAAGATCCCAAGATGTTTCTACTATATTCTATCCTTTAAATAATTTTTTTAGGGCCTAATTACTTTTTACTTATCAGCAAAACCCCGCTTATAGGTCGAGTTGGACTTTTTGGGGAAAAAATCGACCTATAGCAAAAATAAATACCAAAAAAAAATCGACCTATAAGCGAGGTTTTACGGTAGTCATATTAGTGGTCGAACAGTCAAACTGATACATGTAACCAGGATAAGATAAAAATAAAAAGACAGTTAGACAAACGTTTTGGACTAAAGTGACAACCTGCAGACTGTTGAAAAAATAAAGCTTAGTAACACAAAAGTACTCCTAGTACATTATCCCTTTAAAGACGGATGTCGCTATAAAAAGATTACATTTGTCGTCATGGTGTACAATGGTGCATCATGACGATCCCTCCGAACTGTCTCAACAATGTAGGGTCGACATGATGCATAATACATCTTGACGACAAAGAGCATAGCGCATTAAAGCACTATACTCTCCTCAAGATTCTAAAAAGTGACTGCACGCATGAATAGCAGATTCACAGAATAAATATTAAGATGGAGAAAAATTATTAAGTTTTGTTTTCTCTGGAGTTTCCGATTATGAAAGACCTATTTGCTACATTTGTGTTACAATTTGTGGCACACTTAGAACTTGAAGAGTACCAATAGTTTCTACTATGTCCCTAGGAGTCATCCATGATATTTGTACGCACGGGAGGGGTTGGGGATATATTTTCTTGGAACCTTTGCGTACATGCGATCTTCAGTTTGAAAATGGGCAGGCTAATTTCTGGAAAGAAATATGCTACAAACTTAATATATGTTGTACAAGGAAAAGATAAAAATCGTTTAAACTTGAGCTCCCGAATGGAATACCCCCATACACATGTTTATCAAGACGCATATAGACCAGCTATTTCTGGCAGGTCCTGCTATATATGAACTCGATGCTAGTTGTGGTAAGACGTAGCAGTAATGTCATGGAGTAAGAACACATAATAACATGATGCAAAAACAAGAATAACATTATGTATGTACAGTTACGGTACATGTCACATAGGATTAGAGTGACTTCATACTTTGCGCACATATATATATATGTCAGGCGCAGAATAGGAACCAGCCCAATTCCGGAATTGCCCAGGTACAATTCCGGAACTGCGCAGGGCAATTCCGGAATTGCTCCCTACTTACATTGGGCAGTTTAAGAATTCCTAGCTACTCTACACATATAACACTAGATACATTTTTCAATGTTGTTTGGGAATGCTGTGCCACACCTTGGAGGTGTGAGAACATTCAGTAGAAGGTCCCCATACATCCCACACCTCACTGTAGGTGTGAATTAGGTGTGGTAGTAATCCCTCTGGTGTGATAAAACAATGGTAGTTCAGCTGCTTGTAACCCAACAGAGAGCTATTTAATACTGTACTATGTCTTTGTAAAAACTTTTCTTTACCCTACCTTTCTGTTTGTGCAATGCTCTAACTTATCTAAGAAGACTTGTTATTGAGATGTTAAAGTTCCGATATTGCGCAGATTCCGATATTGCGCGTGACATATATATATAAGTTCTGCTCTCATACAATTAGTTAAGTTGTGAATTGAGAACTTGAGTAGAGTAACATTGTATTTCTTTACCTGGGTTTTTATGCATCTGGATTTCACTGCTTTTTCCCCCTAATTAAATATAACTTGATTTTGAGGCGTCTCACAATTATCTAAGTCATATAACCTTTTTTACATAGGACTGTATACCAAACAACATCTACTGACTACAATTGCTTGGTTGTTAGGTTCTGCTGTTCTCTCTTAAGACATGCACCTAGAGTATACAGGGAATCGATCAGTGCCATAACTGTCTGTGGCATCGCGCACCAACCCCAACATATGGGTCTTCTGACAGGCAGATTGCCCATTCCCTACCATTGAAATATGGCTATAAATGCAAATATCTCATCGTAGATAAATGTAAAGTTGTGAATATTAATGGCAAATTCCATCACAAGTCCATAATGGTTTGTTGGTACGATCAATATTAATGGTTCTAGGCCATGAAACATGTTTTTCCCGTAGCAACTATGCAGACTCGCCCGTCAAACATGGGCGATATTGAGTGTATTTGCAGTAGCTCCATCTGGTGTTTAGCGGACGAACCACTGGTAGTTCAATAGTATAGGCTATAGGCTATATTCTATAGGCTAAATTAGGCCTCAAATCCCAAAAACTAGTTGGCTTTTCAGAGAAGTTTCATGGTATACCAGATACGTTTCACCAGCCAGTGTCCTTGGTTTCAGAATATTCACAGGAAGAGGAAGGAAGACCTATCCCACACCTGCTCTGTGTTGGCTCAACATGGATCGTCGTCATGGTTACAACAACCGCCAGCAGTGCCCGGTGTGTATCCATGGTTTCACAACAGAGGTACTCCTGAGGCGCCACCTACTGGAACATGTGCTGAAGTGTCGCCTTGAGGCTGAGGTGCAGGAGAGTGCCTCAGGCCTGCACTTAGACATCAGTAACATACAGCTGCCCTACAGAGACACACTTCTACAGGCTACTGCTCCTGCAAACAGACCCCCTCATAAACGCACCCATAGAGAGAATGGCCGCTGTAGGGTCATCCGGAAAGTGCAGTATGAGTCCCCACCCAGAGATGAAGGGGACGAGGACTGGGAACCTGACCTGGGGTACGATGATTACAAACCAGCATCTGGTGAGACAGACGCCAGAGCCCAGACGTTAAGTGAGGTACCCACTAGACTTCAGACGTCTAGTGAGACACCAGCCAAAGTCTGGACGTCTAGTGAGGCACCAGCCAAAGCCCAGACGTTAAGTGAGGCACCTGCCAAACCCCAGACTTTAAATGAGGCACCCGCCAAACCCCAGACGTCTAGTACAACATCCACCAAGCAGTACCAGTGTGCTGTGTGTAAGGCTGTGTATAGAGACCTCCAGGCCTGTCAGACTCACCTACAGACACACATAGTGAACCCTCCAGCTGGTGTTAGAACCAGTTCAGGCCTTAACACAGCTCCAGCACCACGCCCGGTGACTGGTCGTCCACCAACCCAACAGTTCAGGTGCATCGTATGTAACGAGGCGTTCAGTGATCGTCAGACATGTCAGACGCACCAACTCGTACATTTCCCCAAGCTGACGAGACCTCACACACACAGGACTACACCTATTACAATAGCTCCTTGGACAGGGCCCACAACGGCTACCCCTTTAGACCTGGCTACCAGTGGTCAACAGTTTACATGTAGTCTGTGCAAGACAGTGTTCAGTGATAGGCAGACCTATCAGACCCACATAGAGACATACATCCACACATCAATCCCGCCTGGTGTTACAATAGCGCCTGTGTCAACAGCTGCCCCCTTAGTCCCTCCTGGAGGTGTTACTACAGTTCCTGCATTAGGTGCCATAACCCGGGGCAGTCCAACCCAACAGTTCAGCTGCTTTATGTGTAGTGATGTATTCCCGAACAGAGAGCTCTGTCAGAGCCACATTAAGACACATTGTCGGCAGCCTACAGAATCATGTGGAGCTTCATCCTCAGCCATACCACAGTGTATCGCACAGCATACACCAGTACCCTCTACTACACAGCATACACCTCATACCACACAGCATACACCTCATACCACACAGCATACACCTCATACCACACAGCATACACATCATACCACACAGCATACACCTCATACCACACAGCATACACCTCATACCACACAGCATACACCTCATACCACACAGCATACACCCCATACCACACAGCATACACCTCATACCACACAGCATACACCTCATACCACACAGCATACACCTCATACCACACAGCATACACATCATACCACACAGCATACACCTCATACCACACAGCATACACCTCATACCACACAGCATACACCTCATACCACACAGCATACACCTCATACCACACAGCATACACCTCATACCACACAGCATACACCTCATACCACACAGCATACACCTCATACCACACAGCATACACCTCATACCACACAGCATACACCTCATACCACACAGCATACACCCCATACCACACAGCATACACCTCATACCACACAGCATACACCTCATACCACACAGCATACACCTCATACCACACAGCATACACATCATACCACACAGCATACACCTCATACCACACAGCATACACCTCATACCACACAGCATACACCTCATACCACACAGCATACACCTCATACCACACAGCATACACCTCATACCACACAGCATACACCTCATACCACACAGCATACACCTCATACCACACAGCATACACCCCATACCACACAGCATACACCTCATACCACACAGCATACACCTCATACCACACAGCATACACCTCATACCACACAGCATACACCCCATACCACACAGCATACACCTCATACCACACAGCATACACCTCATACCACACAGCATACACCTCATACCACACAGCAAACACCCCATACCACACAGCATACACCTCATGCCACACAGCATACACCTCATACCACACAGCATACACCTCATACCACACAGCATACACCCCATACCACACAGCATACACCTCATACCACACAACATACACCCCATACCACACAGCATACACCTCATACCACACAGCATACACCTCATACCACACAGCATACACCTCATACCACACAGCATACACCCCATACCACGCCTGTACCAAGCACCAAGAACACATCTGTGCATCTCCCGCAGGCCATGTTATGTAAAGAACAACCGACCCCAGTCAGTCTGTTTAGGATAATACAGCCGGCACCGAACATGTCTACAATTAAAGCAGGTAGTTTATACTGCTGTGGTGTCTGCAGTGCCGTGTTTGATGAGAAGCTCATCTATGAACAGCACATACAGACACATAGTGTCAAGCCCACACCGTCGCTTCGACACCCAAATTCTCTACAGAATACCAAGTCCACACCAACCCAGCCACACCATAATCCTTTACAGAGCATCAAGCCTGCATCATCTCAGCCTAATCTGAATTCTCCACACTACACCAAGCCCACAGCACCTCGCCCAGACTTGACTCCTCTACATAAGACCAATTCTGCATCATGTCAGCCACAACCAAATCCTCCACCGAGCATCAAGCCACCTCAGCCTGACCCGAATCCTCCACATAGTATTAAGCCTACACTCTCACGTCCGCCCGCGGATCCTCCACAGAGCTTCAATCCCACACACATTAAGCCCACGCCACTTCAACCACACCAGAATCCTCTACATAGCACACAGGCTTGGAGCATCAAGCCAAGTATATCTCAGCAGCCGGGTGCCCAACAGCACACACAGATACATAGTATCAAGCCCACACCAGCTCCGCCACACCCGAACACTCCATACAGCACACCCACCCGTAGCATCAAGTCGTCTACATCCCACCCGGGTACCCAACACCACACACCGGATACCAGACTCGCATCAGTTGAATCCCAAGGGCTCTACCGCTGCAGTGTGTGCAAGAAGATCTTTAATGACAAAATCTCGTGTGAGAAACACATGGAAAGTCACACCCTGACCACTCCCCAAGTTAGATCCAGCTTTCTGCACGATATCTTAACAAGAAGCTCAGACCCGGTAAAGATCACGACCCAGACACCGGTGAAGTACTACCGTTGTGACAACTGCAAGGAGATATTCAAGGACATGGCGTCATGTGAAGAGCACACAGCGACTCACCACCTGAAGTGTATGTTGTGTGACAGAGGCTGTAGTAGTCAGGCAGACCTCCTCGTACACATGGACAATGGGCACCCACAGACCAAGGGGGCCGGACAGAGGGAAGGTGGGAGTGGCGAGACCATTGGAGATGATATTGCACCCGGTGCAGCGATGCCAGATGTGGATATGGTTGATAAGGATTCTAAGAAGTTTAAAAGTTCGAAAACAGTGACTGATGTCAGTAAGAAGCCTTTTAAGTCAAACAAACGCTTGGTGTCTACCACATGTGCCAAGTGTGGGGAGGGGTTCAGTACCAAGTACCAGCTTACCAAACACCGCCAGACCTCCCACAACGCGTACACCTGTAATGTGTGTGGAGACAAGTTTAACTTAGCTGGACATCTCACCCGGCACATGGCCAAGGCCCACGCAGGCACCGAGTGGCCACCGAAGTGTAAGGAATGTGGTAAGGTTTTCATGAGAGCGGGCAGTTTGCGGAGACATATGGTGATGCATACCAAGGAGTACCCATGTGTGTGTGAGGTGTGTGGGGCCGGGTTCCGCATCATGTGCAAGCTAAAGAGACACATGCAGGTCCACCTCCAGGAGAGGAGGCATAAGTGTGACTTCTGTGGGAAGGGGTTTAATGATAAGGACGTCATGAAGTCACACAGGAGGATCCACACGGGGGAGAAACCATTTGTGTGTCACCGCTGTGGGAAGGCCTTCCGCGACCGGATGACCCTCGCTGGGCACCTCAGACGTATCAGCTGCAGCCACAGGAAGGACTCGCGTGCCCTGAGAGGCCTCGCGCCACGTCCAAGGCGGGTTTTGAAAGACGGGCAGACCGGGGAGAGACCGCAGCAGGATGCGCAGACAGGGGAGGTACCACAGCAGGTGTTCCCCTGTGAGGTGTGTCTGGATGCTTTCACCACCAGTGGTGCCCTGACCAGGCACCTAAAGACGTGTACTCCTCCTTCTGACTCTGAATAGCACTGAATGTCAAGAAGCATATGTATCTGCATAACATGAATAAGACATGGATATCAATCTAAAGATGTGTATACTTTATGAATTATAATAGGTGTGAATATGTAGTGTACTGTGTATATTTGTTCATCAAGACTGAAGATGGTATTGTCGAAGAACTAGAATTATCATGCCACCTCCAGTTGATGGTCACTTTCACAATTGATGTTTCATTATATTCAAAAGATAAGTTAAAGGAATATAGGTATTTATATATACTGGGTGGTAAATCTTTGTGGGTCAACATGTACCCCCCATGAACAACATCCTAAATAGATATGTTGAGAAATCAAATTAGCCATTGAGGTGAAGCTAAGAGGTATGTCTAGCTTTATTGAAACTTAAAATTAATGGTACAGTGGTTGATTATCATACATGTATATATTGGCTACGTAATCTACCTAATGCAGTATATTGATGTCTCCAATTCTTCTGGGATGAAAATATTAGCTGTAAAGAATTTCATTTGAAATACATTGTATTGATTTCCATACAAGGTTCTTTCTGGCAAATTTAATTGGATAAACATGGTGTGATGCCAATAATCTATGTAACAAGAGAAGGCTTATCCTCCACAATTTGGAGAGATTGTGCCATCTTGAACTCATCTAGAGGGATAGATCAGTAAGATTGTGGGAGATTTGATATTTAAGAGTCCGCAGGATGTGCTTTTATCAAGGATACCTTTTCAGCTAGTCGCAGGGTGCATAACACATGTATACCATCATCAGGTTTACCTTGTGTATCTCATTTTTAACCAATATTTCCAGATTGCTGCTGTATACATTTTCAGGGTTGCCACTGTCAGGGAAAATGTCAGGGAAAATATTTTTTGTTCCAGGTCAGGGAAATGTCAGGGAATTTCAGATTTTTTGGCAAAATGTCAGGGAATATGATATTTTCTGAAAATGTCAGGGAAAATAATATTTTGTCAGGGAAAATCTTTGAAATACCTAAAAAGTCACCTGTTTTCTCTGAAAAAAAAGCCAATTTTTACTATGATTGAAAGAGAGAAAAATACCTTAATCCTCAAAGAGGAGGAGGTAAAAATTTAACGCGCACGCGATACACAAAAACCCTGTTGTTAAAATTTAATAATGATCACTCGCTAAGTAGAAGATAAAAAAGAGTGCATGTTCATAGTTGGAGGGCATTTAAAAACATTGGGTTTATGTCCCGATTGTCAGGGAAATTTCATATAATGTCAGGGAAATGTCAGGGAAAAGTCAGGGAATTTAAAACTACCTTGTCGGTGGCAACCCTGATTTTATACGTGAAATTACCGGTACTGACATTATATAGATGAGACTGTGGCCGGTGCCTTCAAAATAAGAAGTCACAAAGACTTTAAAATGCATTAGAATATTGAATAAAGTCCAATAAAATGAATTATGTGAAATGTTAGTTTCTTAATTGAACCTTTCTAGAAACCTGTCTTAAGAAATATTGCCCGTGTACTATATTTGCAAAGAAAATCTGTTCCGATGTTGCTTTTCTAGTAATATAACTACCGATATTATCGTTACATATACCATCACAATGCATTTAGAGTAACATGAAATACCATAGCGTTAATACCATAGAATTAGAATGTTTTAACACAATTTATGATACACATGTAATGCAATTAATTCAATATTTGGAGGACCGAGTTAAGGTTGTCATGTCAACATGAGTACGGCAGTTCTCGTGCAGTGTATCAGTCATACCAGGAGGTACCATAAACCTTTCTGGTCGACAGACTTCCTTTTTAAGGCAACCCCCTAGTTTTGAAGATGCTATGAGCTAACTTATCCCTCCCAATTCCAAAATGTGGTTGGCTCCTTAGAAGGATATTACGGTACTTCACGCAAAATTTAAAAACGAGGGACATATTTATTTTATAGTCAGGATGGCAACACGCTGGGAAATACACCCCAAAGAGAAATTTATACTTCCATACGTTATTATCAGTCTTTAAATGCTAAGGAACTACCGGTATGTCACCATGGTGACCATGCTTGCAGAATTGAGGGTATTACCTGTGTTACAGTATTCTATTTGCATGAAATAAAGTAAAGTACAAATCGCTATGTGCAATGCACATGTCATACAGTACACTGCCTTACAACACACTTTGTCCTTTTCCAGGTGATGCACGCTCGATGAGAGTCAGATGAAGGACAGCGCGAGACGGGGAGTTTACGGCGGCGTCCCGTGATCACCACCCGGGGAGTGTAGACGATAGACACTAAGGACGATTAATACCGCAATGGCCGACACACAGCCCCCATCATGTGGGGGCGGGTCGCCAGCCTCCTCTGTACAGGAACTCTCTCCAACGGCCCCAGATGTACAAGATGTGTCGGTGACTGGCCTCTCCGTACAAGACCCACCTCCCACTGCCCCGGCAGTGCACGGGTTAGCTGCCCCGACTCCATCTGTACAGGAGCCGTCTCCACCTGCCTCATTGATACAAGGGGTATCTCTGTCTGCCCCCACCATACAACTGCCTGTCTCTGTCCCGTCAGTACCAGAACAACTCCCAACTGCACCCTCCGCAGTGGGTAACCCAGCAGTGAGTGTGAAGAATCAGGCCTTCTACGTCAGGCTGACCTCGGGAACCAAGCAGGCCAGCATCTACCCTGAAATAGTACTGCCACCAGGAACCAAGAAAGTGTTGATTTACCCCAAGACAACCCTCCCACATCCTGTGACGTCACTACCTCAGGGCACACATCCTGTGACGTCACTGCCACAGAACACACATCCTGTGACGTCACTATTACCGGGTACAAAACCTGGGACGTCACTGCTAACGGGAACCAAGAAGATGGTGATCTACCCACCAAAGACAACTCTCCCCCAGCATGTGACGTCACTACCGCAGGGCACACAATCTGTGATGTCACTCCCAATGGGCACAAATGCTGTGGCGTCACTGCCAATGGGCACACAGCCTGTGACGTCACTGCCAATGGGCACACAACCTGTGACGTCACTGCCAATGGGCACACAATTTCTGACGTCACTACCACAAAACACACATCCTGTGACATCACCACCACAGGGTGCACAACCTGTGACGTCACTATCACAGGGTTCGCATCCTGTAATGTCAATGCCAATGGGCTCACTGTCTGTGACGACACTACCAATGGGCGCACAGTCTGTGACGTCACTACCTATGGGCACACAGTCTTTGACGTCACAATCTCAGGGTACACAACCTTTGACGTCACAACCACTGGGCACACAAACTATTACGTCAATACTACCACGCACACAGTCAGTGACATCGGTACTTGGTACTCTGCCAGTTACGTCCTTACCATTGGCTGCACAATCTGTGACGTCATCACTACCTGGTACACAACCTGTTACGCCATTACTACGAGTTACACAGTCCATGACGTCATTGCTACGTCCCACACAACCTGTGACAACATTACTTCGCCTCTCACAGCCTATGACGTCACTTCTACGTCCCACACAGCCTCTGACGTCACTTCTACGTCCCACACAGCCTGTGACATCACTTCTACGTCCCACACAGCCTGTGACGTCACTTCTACCCCCCGCACAGCCTGTGACGTCACTTCTACGTCCCCCTCAGCCTGTGTCGTCAGGCCTACGTCCCACAAAGTCCATGACGTCATTGCTACGTCCCACACAACCTGTGACAACATTACTTCGCCTCTCACAGCCTGTGACGTCACCTCTACGTTCCACACAGCCTCTGACGTCACTTCTACGCCCCACACAGTCTGTGACGTCACAACCACAGGTGACACAGCTTCCGACGTCATTACCCCTTGGCACACAACCAGTGACGTCACAACCCTTTGGAGGACCACGACTGATACCACTGACGCATACGCAGCAGCCTGTTGTGTTACTGCCGTTAGCAGGGCAGCCAATGACGTCATCCCCACATGCACCTCAGGTAGTCAAGATCTGCCCACAGACATCATTACCAGTGGGGCTTTCCCGTGAGATAATGCGCACCTTGCGCATCCAGCGTGGTGGAGAACTAAGAGCTTTTCCTGGAAATAGGAAAGTTTATTATTCCAAAAAGCGATCCAAAAGTAGGAAAGATAAATCTAAAAGAGTCAAAGTGAAGGATCCTCCAAAAAGTAAACGGGCTAAACGAGTGGTGCCTCCGGTGGAGCCCTCACTACCTGCAGAGCCGCAGCCTACCAGGGCTTACCGTAAGACGTCCAGGGGGAGAGTTCTGAGGATTCTTGGTGGTAAATCGACTCAACCACCGTCAGCACATGCAGAGGAGAAAATGGTACAGCCAGCCACGTTAGCCACACATGCAGAGCTGTGTCCACAGCCTGTGGTGCAGCCAGCAGCTACAGAGGTGGAGATTGGTGCCGCCATGTCAGAGGGTGAGGCTATAGCATTACACGCAGCCGCCTGGTCCAGTGAGCTCCCACACAGTCAGGTATCGGACCATGCGGCCGTAAATACAGACGGTAGCACTCCGTGTGAAGAGCCGGAGCGGGAGTTAGCGAGCACGGAGGGAGCTGAGCAGACATCGACCGAGTCTTCAGCCGAGCAGCTCATTCTAAGCCTCTTAACGGGGAATGACCCAGCTCAACCAGGGAGTAACTCAGGCACAGACTCTCTCAGAACCCCAGTGCCCAATTCCTCTGATGTAGCAGTGCATGAGAGGGAGAGTCTAGCAGAGAGTTCTGTACACAAAGATATACTCGAAAAAGCAACCCATTCAGCTACCAGTGCAAGGAGAATTCTGACAAAAGCTGACTTAAGTTCACTGAATCTGTCTACTTATCAGGTGGGCAGTGTAAATAGTGCTGTGAGTCAGGTTAACAGTGGAGTAAACACAGCAGTGTGTGCTAAAGAGACACCTGAAGGTGAATCGTCTGAAGGTGAACCATCTGAAGGTAAATCATCTGGAGGTGAAACATCTGAAGGTCAATCATCTGAAGGCGAATCATCTGAAGGTGAATCATCTGAAGGCGAATCATCTGAAGGTGAATCATCTGGAACCGAATCATCTGAAGAGGTGTCACCAATGTGCAACCAAGATGCATTTAGCATTAAACTAGAACCCGAGTCATCTGAACTTGGGGACATCATGTCTGACCACGGGGGAAGTACCCCTCACCCCGACGCTGTGCCAACTGAACATGAAGAGGACATGTTACCAGTGTCCAACCACAAAGAGAGTTACCCCCACCCAGAGCCTGAACCATCTGGAGCAGACCTGGCTACCACATGTACCGATGAGAGCAGGAGACAGGCTACATTGTGTAGCGGGAGTCGGAGTGTGCGTGCGGTGATGTTGTTTGTGTGCAGTGCGTGTGACATGGAGTTTACTGACAGTGTGTTGTGTGAGCGGCATCTAGAGACGCACACCGTCAATATGTATGACTGTACCCAGTGTGAAGGAAGCTTTATAGATAAAGACGCGTTATCTCAGCACATCCTCGCACAACACTCACACACAGCCACCGACAAATTGGTCTCAAAAACAGTCCATATGAACAATGCTTCTGACAGAAAGGTAGCTGAAAAACAATCAAGTACTGGTCAAGTAGGCATTACCAAACCCGCTGAGTCGCAAGTAGACAGTACAACCTACACTAAATTCCCTGTGAGGGCCTATAAAAATACACCAGCTCATTTCCGTACGCGCCCACGGGGCAATAAAAGGCGCAGGGAAACAATGACTCAGCAAAAGGAGGATGAGGCTGAACTGGGACCTAACAAAGCGCCCTGTGACATTGAGTTAGGTGCCACGACAACCGCTGAGTCTCAAGTAGACAGTACAACCAAGGAGTTACCGGTGACAGCAGACAAACAGACATCATCGTCTCTTGAGCGCCCATCATGTGACAATAAACGGCGCAGAAAATCAACAAACCAACCCAAGACAGATCTGGACCGGGAGAGTGGTAGCGTGCAGGACTGGCAGTGGGAGGAGATAGCGGCTGTGGGTCTGGAGGAAGAGGCCCGGGGGCCTGACGGTCGCTATGTGTGTAAGGTGTGTGGTAAAGGCTACAAGATGAGGGTGGCTCTACGGGTACACCTCCGTAAACACACCCACCCGCCCCCGCCCCGCACCTACCCCTGCCTGGAGTGTGGCAAGGTGTATAAGTCACCGGAGGGGTTGAAGCAGCACCGGCCCTCCCACACCATGCAGTACACCCACCAGTGCCCTATATGTCCCTGGGGGTTCGGCATTAAGGCCAAACTACAGCGCCACATGCAGAGTCATCGCCAGCCGAGGAAGCACATGTGTAGCGAGTGTCAGAAGGGGTTCAATGAGAAGACCGACCTCAACAGGCATATACGGAGGGTGCACAACAACGTGCGACCGTTCCTGTGTCAGCGCTGTAATAAGTCATTCGCAGATAATGGAGACTTGATTAAGCACAGGGCTACTCTCAGCTGCCGAAAGGCGGCCGCCAGAGAGACCAGCCAGGTACGCGGAGTAAGCGCCACTGAAGCTGGCCCACCACAGGTTGGAAACGAGGCTGCCGTTGACGCCGACCAGTCTGACGTATGTAAGAAAGCTACTGGTGAAACCGATCTATCAGAGGCCTGCATAGCGGCGACCACCATTTGTACAGACCCACCAGAGGCTGCCCAGATAGCAGCCCATGACTCGAACCCACCGGGGGTTTGCAAAATGGCCGCTGTAGACACCATACCATCCAATATGGCCGCCAGTGACATTGACCAATCAGAGGCGTTACAAGTTGCCGCCGGTGACACGGCTCCTGCAGAAATGGTGGGCAATGACACAGAACTACCGGAGGTGTGCCAGATATGCTCTAGGCGGTTTAAGACAGCCCGTTGGCTGCGCTCCCACATGTACGCGTCCCACCCGGACGGTGCGGAGGAGCCGGCCACCTCCGTGTGCCACGTGTGTGGTAAGGTGCTCTCCTCCACGGCAGCCCTTAAGTACCACCTCTCGCAGCACGGGAGGAAGAAACATGTGTTCCCCTGTGAGGTGTGTCTCGACGCTTTCCGCTCGCAGTCTGCCCTCACCAGACACACCAAGATCTCCCACCCAGAGCTAGCAGGAGAGGTGGCTGCAGGGGGAGACACTGACACCGTTGTGGAGCAGGTGTTCCCCTGTGAGGTGTGTCTCGACGCCTTCCGCTCGCAGTCTGCCCTCACCAGACACACCAAGATCTACCACCCAGAGCCGGTGTCATTGCAGTGTGGGGAGAACCCTGCCCAAGAGCAGGTAGACACTGACACCGGTGTGGGGTTTTGTCTAACTGAAGACATAACTACAGACCAGGGACTCACTGCTATGGTAGATATTTACATCAATTAGCACGACAGCATTGGAAATGCGGGTAGACACTTTAAATACGTCCAGGGATTTTTACAAATAGTTTCCTTGTTAAGTTGTTGTTGAATTTGTAAATTGCATTTATCCATAATGATATTTTCGACATATTCGAAAATACAGTTGTACATAATGTTGTCATACAGTATAATTCTGTTGATGCATAAACCATTGGTTTATTGACTCAATATTGGGTCATTCATTACTCAATATGATGCTTAATTAATCAATCGACTTGATAAATGTCATCATGCTCTAACAAAATACCTCATTACCAATGTAGTAAAACTACAGACACATATTATATTGATGAAAGTAAGGTATGGTTGTTCTATAAATGAGAATAAAGTGTTACGAGAAATGCCTACTGGACTTCAACGGACATCATTTCCTTCATTTTGCAATGTGTTATCATATTGTCCATAATAATACTGACATAAGGGTCAGACCCCACCAAAATGGACTAATTGGTGTTTTTTTGTCTTTTTCACCTTTCAGCAGCTATTATGTGGACATACCTAATCATGACTTAAATATCTTGATTTCATGTAAGAGAAAACACCCTAGGCCTTCCGGTAAAAAAAGAAAGAAATTTTGTTGGACCATTATTTATGGAGTTATGGCCCCTCAAAGTGGAAAAATACCCCCAAAACAGGGTTCCAGGCAATTTCTATTTTATTCAAAAGCCCTCCATTTCATATAAGGCCATCACAGCCCTTCCTATTCATCTTTTTTTACTTGGTATATGTGTTTACTCAAATAATTGAGAGTGTTTATCCGGGTGTCTAGCCCTAAATTTCCTCCACAATCCTGCAATTCAGAAATGACACTCGTGTATGCTCCGACACTTTTATATTTGGGGTCAAAATGCCCCAAATATTAAAGGCACTGGAATGTATCAAATATAATCAAAATAAGGGGGGGCACAAGTATTAAAGTGTGGAAAAAAAAAATTGTAATTATCTCTTTTTTTAAACTTCCCAGCGCCAAAATAGTGATTTTGGACTTTATTTAAAAGTGTCGGAGCATACATCAACAATGAAAATACTGAATATACAAGGTCTCTAGCACCCCCTGTCACATTTTTGTGGGTTGTAATGGAATATTTTGGCTGTAATAGATGAATCTACATTCGTCAGTATCGAAATTTCATTCAATTTCACCACACGGGCGCCACAAAGCGCGCAAATGTAGCCGGTCTGTATACTCCGACACTTTTATGTATGCTCCGACACTTTTTTATATTTTGCCAAAAATGGAGCTCTCGCTCACTTAATATTGCTTCCCCATGCTACATGTTGATTCGAAATTGTACCTAAGGGAGCCACCTACCCCTCATAACCTTTATATATCGAATATATGTGTTTAGGCCTACTGTAGGGTGGTTTTGGTGTGATTCACCTCATGAAATTGGAAAAAATTGAACTTATTTCGCCCCAACCAGCCTCAAAGTCAGTCTGGCTGGTGCTATGTGTACTTATTATGATTCATACACTTCTAGTTCATCAATTTATCATGCTTTACCTATGCTGGTAAGATGTATTTGGGTGCCAGAGCCCAATATAGTGATCCTTCGATAAAAGTGTCGGAGCATACACACGATATGGTTAAACTCTCATAGTGAAGTTAATAATAACTTAATCAAACCAAATCCAGCGCAGGCTACATTTACTTGAAAGTATGCATATTGAGGATAGTGCACAGCAAGTTTGGTGATGAACAAGGCCATTTTGAGCAAACTAGAGAAAAGTTGGTGCCCACTGCCATTTTTTTCAAGATTTTCAAGATTTCCACAAAGTTTGTCGGCCTGTAACAGAAGAGGTTTTAGAGTGGTGATTACCAAACTTGGCATACATTGTCCTATATACTGTGGCTAGTTGGAGGCCAAACTAGAATGTTCTGTGGTGTTTTTAAAGCATTCTTCCAGCTGTTTGATATTTTAGTCGTATGCTCCGACACTTTTATATTAACATATGTTTGCCGGTGAATAAAAATTGACACCCTGGGAGTTAAGCCGTCCAATTTATGTTTTCATGGAGCCAAGATACTAGTCTTTCAATAAAATAAACTTGCTTTTGAGTTTGCTGAATTTTCAATCTGATATATTTCTGCCCCCAGATTAATCCATTTTCAAGATTTCTGACCCATAATTCTTCTTTTGGTTGGAATTGGTTTTTGTTGTCTTTGCACAATATAAACATAATATGAACATATAATTTGTAGACAATGTTATCGGAATAAAACGATACTTAAATTTACTTCCAATTAATCCAATCAGGGCTTTACCTAGCCTTATAGTTATACTAGTACATGTTTACATAATAAGCCCGCTAGATTCTAGTGCCCATCAGATTTACAATCTATGCCCGCTAGATTTTTATTCTTCTCTCATGTCCATCATATTTGCTCTATGCCCGCTAGATTCTAGTGTGAATCGTTGCAGGATGCACTATGGCACTCTCCCTTGTGGTAGATCTGGGCCAGATTTGCAGTTGGCATTTTCATTTTGGTGCTTTCAGCCTCCTCTATTGCAGTGTCAGCTGCCACAATCATTGCAGGATCCTTTATGGCGCTCTCGTCATGGTAGATCTGTGCCATATTTGCAGTTGGCATTTTCACTTTGGCGCTTTCAGCATCCTCTATTATGTTTTCAGCGGCCACATCCATGGCAGGGTCTTCTATGGCTCTGTTGTTATGGTAGATCTGTGCCAGATTTACAGTTGGCATTTTCACTTTATTACAGACATTAGAGAAAATCTAGTGGGCATAGAATGTCAATCTGACGGGCACACGAATCTAGCGGGCATTGAATGCAAATCTGACGGGTATTAGAATCCGATGTCAATCTGACGGGCACTAGAATCTAGCAGGTACAGAATGTCAATCTGACGGGCACTAGAATCTAGCGGGCATAGAATGCAAATCTGACGGGCATCAGAATCTGATGTCAATAGAATCTAGCGGGTATAGAATATGTCAATCTGATGGACATCAGAAAAGGATAAAAATCTAGCGGGCATAGAAAGTTGATCTGACGGGCACCAGAATCTAGCTGGCAAAGGAAAAGAATTGAGACAATCTAACGGGCATTAGTATACATAATGGAGATAATCTGTCGGGCATCAGAAAGAGGGGGCCGACTGTCCTGATGGCTGTGAGTCCCACTGGCCAATTGTCCAGTGGCCATATGTCAGGGTGGCTATATGTCAGGGGGCTAAATATCAGGGGGGCTATTCACCCTAGAACCATCCAAGGTTATATGAGGAACCGCTATGGGTACAAGGGTAGCTCCCACTCTAGCCAATCTATTCATGGCTGACTATGAAGACATGTCCATACTTATGAAAAGCAGCCTACAATGTGGATCAGATTCATAGACGACATCTTCATGATATGGAATCATAGAGAGGAGGAACTGATGAAATTCATTGGCACCCTCAATGGTACACATCGCACTATTGGTACCTATATGATTCTATTATGTTCTCCATTTTTGCGTCCTCCATTCTCCCTTTTCCCGTTCTCCCTTTTCCAACACCTTTCCCCGCCCACCGTCCTCCCATCCCTGGTCCACCCGCCCCCGGTCCCCACGACCTCGTACATGTAAAGTAACTTTATATGTCTACGCAGTTACGTTTATGTTAAACCCAAATGTCATTAGATTCAACAACGACAGAGGAGTATATTTGAATCGTGCATCATTTCATCCTTAAAGTGTTAAAGGGCCCAATCTTGTAAGGCCACTCAAAAAAAAGTGGGTTCTCATCACCAAGGTCTGAGAAATCTGATGAGGGAGGCTTTTTTTTTTTCTTTTTTTTTACTCGCAGGCCAAAATGTATAGGACAATTTACGGGTTTCTTTGGCCAAAATTCACATTTTATTGGTTAAGAATTAATTGATCTTTAGAATTGGGGAAAATGTAAGTTATTTCTATGACACTGCATTGCTGGCATTATTAGCTTTAATTTGATACCAAATATGACCAATTTTATCCATTTTGATTAGGTTTTTCATCAAAATTTGGCAGGAAAAAAAGTTTTCCCCAAAACCTGATTTTTATGATGCGCGCGGTGATGAGAAACCATTTTATTTTTTTGAGTGACCTAACCTAAAGCTTTGTAGCATGAATACAACATGACCTGCGTTCAATACATCCATGTAAATACTCGCTGGTACCCAAATGGAAAAGTTATAGATCCTATGTAATACAGGCCTGTATGTTAAACACTAGGGGCATTAAGACACTGCTCTGTGCCATTGGTGCTTGGCTACCGTACACACACATGTAAGTAACTCGATTGTGCAAATCAATAAAGGTAGTTTGGCTTACTCTGGAAACGTCGGTTATCACGATGTACTTTTCACATCTCAGTCGGCTGGACGTTTTTATTGCGGCCATGTTGAGATTTTATGAATAATTGGCTTGAAAATATGTCTCAGCTTGAATATATGGGTCCTCTGTGCTTAGTAAAATATAGTTTAGTGATTTCGCGTTAATTTTGTTGACACACGTTCACCGATATATTTTTTTAATGAAATATGGCCGTGCCATTGGTTTAACCAAAGAATGCCATATTTTACACCCCCGTGAAATAACCCATTCCCGTATTTCACAACCCTATGACGTCATCGAAGTGTCAGTTTGTTTACATTTGAAAGAAGCTATTTCAGCTACTATAGGCCCTCCCTCCTATAATGATTTGATTTGAATAAAAAAACACATAAAATAAACACAAAGGCACACTCATTTAGGTCTGTTGCTTGGGTTATTTCACTTATTGAAGATGGGGCCGCCACCTTCAACTCTTGAAATAACCCAGTCAACAGACCAAAAGTCGCGAACCTTTGTCTATTTATCATATACCATAATGGGGGTGCAGAGGGGTACCCCCCTGAGGTCGGAAAGTCGCCGAAATTAAGGGGTTCAGGTCACAAAGTCCGCTTTTTGGACGCCCTAGAGTATTGCCAATGTTGTCTAAAAGTCGCCAGGTCACTTTTATTATTGCACTAGGTCGAAAGTCGCCTCCAAAACGGCCCAGGTCGCCAGGTCGCTTTTGACCCATCTGCAGCCACCATAATGTAAACCCTGAAATATAATAGTGGCATTGATTGGCAATCGACCGCTGCAGTAGCATGGCTGTTGAAAGGCAGCCTTGACGCAACAAGGCACGAACTTGCGTAGTCACTAGACGCTGCCCATTCTATGCGTAATCTTAAATCGCCACTTCTGGCGTAATCTTATTCCAGAAAAAGAAAAAAAAAGAGAGAAAGAAGAAGGGGGTGCGGCGGCAGAGCCCCCGATATATACAGGAATGTTACAAACTTACAGTGGTGCCATTTCAAGGATAGGTATCACCTGGAAACTGATTAACCCTTTCCCTGCCGATACTGCATATATGCAGTACCACTGTAAAACCGATACTGCATATATGCAGTACTGTATTTTAGTACCCAAAAACGGATACTGCAAATATGCAGTACCAGGGCACTATCTGTAGTGTAGTGCCGGTTTTAAGAGGACATATTAATCTGCAATGTCCCCGGTGGTTGGAAACAATTTTTCAATAGTGAAGCGGTAGGGAAAGGGTTAAGATTACGCCAGAAGTGGCAAAAACTGAGTAAGATTACGCCAGAAGTGGCGATTTAAAGATTACGCACAGAATGGGCGGCGTCTAGTGACTACGCAAGTTCGTCCCCACGTCCAACCTTGAAGGAATGTAGCACTTTTTTGTTTCCATGCTCATTACTTTTTCCTTGCAGTATTCTAATATTGTGCACTATTTGATGATAGCTGAAATTGTGTCCCCCTTTGATATTCTGCTCTGCAGAGTACCCTGTATTCTGACCTAAGTCAGTACTGGCTGACAAGTCAGTCACTAGTGAATAAACTAGTTAGTCATTTTCTGGCTCCCTATACAACCAACCACAGTAAGCGGGTTAGTCAGTCATGAACAACCTACCTTAGTCTTTCCATTTCTATGAGTTGTTTTTTTGGCCTAAACCTTTTTTACGTTAGGACTGCATCCAAAAAACATTGGATACTGTAAACCTAGATACAAAAGTAATAAAATGTTTGGTGCATTTGAAACACAATTTGGAACTTGAGTGTGAGGTATATTTCCCCATCCTCTGTACAAATAAGATAGAACAAACTTCAGTGGTTTTTAGAACCTCTTGAATAGATTTTTATTGTCTTTGCTCTCAGCCTCATAACCTGAACATGTCAGTGTCAATCAAGAACCCGGCTTTCCATGCTATGACCCTCATATACAGCTGTCTTGGTGAATTTTTAATTCAAGACAACTTCTGTTTAGAGATATCTCTGGCCCATTGCTGAGTCCTCTCCAACTGTGTTGATATTGTTTGACATTATACTATAACTATTGCTAGAATATATTGCTACGATAGACATAGTTCAATGTAAAATAAATATAGATCAATCTGACTGGTTATAGTTCAAATTGATACCCCCGATTAATCACATTATTGTTGTCCTCCTTGGATTGCCTTTGGTCCTTTCATCAGATTCAGTTATTATACACCAATGACCATGCAATATACATCTTTCCATATACAGCAAGATATTGATAGGGCAAAACTCATAATATGTGGATCTTCCAGAAGTGTTCACATTTTATCTTTAGCCTTGTGCCCATAGGCTAATGAATACACAGCCCATTGCCACAGCTGAGAATATGTAAATACCGCATGACACAGCATTAACTACCTCAGCTACTTCTATCCATTTTCCATTTCTGACATCCCCTCCTTTGATATCTTTGGCATATCTGATTCCATCAGCTTTTCCTGGGGATGTTGAATCATCTGTTCCATCACCATTGATGGCCTTGACATCTTCACCTTTATCCTGTACTTCATTATGCTCCTTGTACCACAGCCTGTGGTGGGCAGCCAGCAGCCTCTGCAGCCACCCAGGGACAGGAGACTTCCTGTGGTGCAGGTTCAGGACCAGGACGGTGCAACACACTGACAGCACAGTCAGCAGCATGAAGGCAGTGTTGAAGACCACTGGAGTTGAATCACAATTTAAGGAGCCAATAGAAATGTAAAATATTAAGTCTTTTTTAAAGATAAACTATAGGCCGAAATCCGGCCTTATTAGTTTCATTCAGCCTTCAAGCTTTCAAGGTTTTAGGTCTTTTACTAATAACTAGACTGATTCTCTCAAACAGACATTTGGCTTATTACCAAGCTCAACCAACGTTTTCTGACAACAATATATACTTACTGATGACAGGGACAGAGTTCCAGCTCTTGGGGACTTGTTCAGATATCATCAGCTGAGTGAGGAAGTAAGACATGAGGCAAGCCACACAGAGAGACACCTTCTCCCCTGAGTCTGCTGGCAGAGCAAACACCATTAGTCCAATGATATAGAGAACTATAATGGGTAGGATGACTGTGAGGACATGGTAAGTTGACTGCCTTTTCAAAGTGAAACTAAATACCACATTGGAGATGCTACTCAGTTCACTTACCAAAGTTTCAGTAGTAACATCCTGATTTATTACTTTCCATTCCAGGTTGCTAACTTTAATACTGCCTACAAACTTGTATCCTTTAAAAGAAACCTGATCATCAGTTAAGGCAAATGGCACTATGCTCATATTGCAGGTTTGTTTGTCAAATGGGAAGGAGAAGCTGTCAACTTCACATGCTATGGTATATACTCCTGATGGGAACCAGACAACAATTCCAGGAGACAAAACTTGAAGGTTACCCCTTGTCGAATCATCATCATCACTTTTCCATCCATCCAAACTGCAGTAAATGGGAATACATTCTAATTAAGAGTACAGTGTTGGTAGGCTTTTCCTTAAGGTCGTTGAAATCCCATATTGTGCGTAATGCCCGGCCACATTATTTGGACTGCTAGTGAGATAGATATACACATACTGATCAATTAACATATGTTTAAACAAACTTCAAGCTATAGTTAAATCAAAGTATATTTAAGTAAATCTTGTGGTACTTAATTACAATACAATTTTATACTATGTCACGGCCTAAAGACCTTAATGAATTATGAATTTGATCAACCTGTTTGTGATTGTGAATACTGGAGTCCAAATAGAACGTGCTGGTATTTGAGTAAAGTTTATATTGTCGTAAACAGCAGGGTCCCAAGCCACAGAGGGGTCATTCCATGTCTACAATAAAACATGCTGCACTTAAGTTCACTATCTATAACTATACTTAGATCCCTCTTATTCCTTTAGAGCTGCACTTTTTTGTGCTTGTGATATTTTGTCTGTCCATGTTCTTTATTTAGATACAACAAAATACAATTTGAAAAAATGTGAATGAACAAATACATTTTGAAACCAATTCAGAAAGTTGAGTCCTATGCTTAAAGGTAAAAAAAGAAAAGTAAATTAAAGGTTTAAAAGGTGTAGAGTAAAAGTAAACATCAAATTTAAAAAAAATCAAAGCGCAATTTGTGAAATGTTTATTACTGTGATGAAAGAATTCAAGGATGCACCATGTATGAATGTAAAGATATAAACCAATAGCATTGAAAGATGAATACTCACCAAATAGAAACCTCCTGTCAAACTTAACTCCTGTTTAGCTATGTCCTGAACAGAGTACAAGGGTTTCTTACATTTAATTATTGCAGGGCATGACAGATTCTGATGGATGATACCTACAACATACTCACACAACTATAACTTCATTTGCTACTTTGAAGAATAGAAACATTAGACTTAGTATCATTGCCTTGTTGTAAACCTAACAAGTGAGAAGGTAGATTTTGTGTAGCAACAACCCTCTGTTCACCAAGAGTGATATCAACCCTAACAGACCATTTTAAAATGTAAATCATCAACCAATGATCTCGCACATCAACCATTTATATGCCTATACATGAAAATACCAACTAGAGTGTTCTTACCAGGCCTTTAACATGAAAGATATCAAATGTAATTGACACATTAACCGGTTTGCTGTATACCAGGGCTGGGCGTACAGCTACGCGGCCATCATAGTTCAGATCCTGCATCAGTCTGGCCTCAGCTATATCTGTTCAAATATGAGGCATACTACATTTCTGTTCACTTTAACCAGGGGGGGGGGGAGGGCATTTGAATTAAAGTTAAATGACATCAACTCACATTGTGAGATAAATTACCAATTCTGTGTAATTTCATGATCACCAGTGCAGTGCAGCATTGGTGTATCATCAACCCTATGTGAGTGTATCAGCCTTGTAGGGTCAGCACAATGCATAAATGCAGCACTGGTCAGTTACTCCCCAGTGACGTATTAATGTATCATGTTGACTAAGATCATAATGCATTAAAGCCTTATGTCGTCCTTAATGGGTTAAACAAATGTAACAATTTTTAGGCAGATTTAGGATTTTCAACAATAAAAGATAACCATGCTATAAATTATCAAACGATCACTGTATATATTACTTCGTTACGACAACTTTTGACAGCTTTTGTACTCCATAGTTATTTTCCTGGTGGGGCAGTCTGATAATGTGTGCCCCTGTCTAGATTACACACCAACCTCTTTTATGTCTTTCCAGAAATTACAGGTATGATACATGTTCACACTCAGTTTTAACCATTAAAGCTTATTACCAATTGTTCTAGGAAAACACCATAGGAATTGACAAAACTGACCATTCATGTCTCTAAATGCAGCAAATGCAGGATGTAAAGCCTGAGAAATCAGCAACACTAGATACAGCCGTCTGAGTAGAGAGGGTGAAGGCATGTCTGCAGCTGTCCTTGACTCTGGCACACACTAAACTGTAAAGTCATGTATAAACTAAACTTTGACGTCTACCTATTGCCACCAGGAGATCTCACTGTGTGCTCAGCACAAGGGAGACTGCCCTGTGCCAATAGTTCTTTGTTTCTATACACACAAGTATTTAATTCGACTACAAGACGTAGGTAGGCCTTGGTTGATATTGACATTTCACAGGCCAATATACCAATGTCCATGCAACATAATGATTACACTGCACACTAAGCAACATGACCTGCGTTAGTCGTTCAATAGATCATGTAAATACATGCTGGTACCCAAATGGTTATGTCATAGATTTATATAATGCATCCTCCCTGTGTGTTCAACACTGACGACATTAAGATATTGCCCGGTACCATTATTTCTTGGTTCCCGTACACACACATGTTTGTAACTAAACAGTGTAATCCATAAAAGTATGTTACTAGGCGTACTGTGGGAACGTCGGCCGTCAGAGCCAGCATTTTACATCTCAGTCGTTCATGTTGAGTTTTTATGAATAACTTGGCTTGGGAATATGTCTCGGCTTTAAATCCCTCCCATAACTAAGATTTCCCTGGATATTCTGATGAACCCCCGCACTTGTACGTTTGCACCATGTCCACTAATTGCAATTTTGAAAAAAGCCCGACAATTTAAAAAAGAGTGTATTTTTCAAAAACGGTCAACCATAAACACAATATTATTTGTTTTAAGCCAATATATCAGCTGTATAAACATAAACACAAATACGGTTGTAGAGAGTGTTGCCATACAATTTGTCTCTCTCAGTGTTCCGCCTATGTCATTAGCTGATTAACCATTAATTGATTATGATCCTAAAAATCAATGTCATTTTATTTCATGGTGAATACGACACTCCCATTGACTTCACCAAGGGAGGCCGTATTTAACACCCCCCGTGAAATAACCCTCTCCCGTATTTCACGGCCTTTTAAATCATTAAAATTGATGAACCGACTATAGTTGATGCCATGGCTGGCCGAACATCGACTATAGTCGACACCATGGCTGGCCGAGCATCGACTATAGTCGACATAACTCTATGGGAATCGTCAAAGGCTCGGCCCCAGGGGAAGTTCCTGCCAAAATGTCTCGCCCCCATCACCAGACATTTTTTATTTTGGTCGGCCTTTAAGGGTTAAACACTACAAAATAGCTTTTTCAGATCAATTAAGTGGAATTTTGATGAATATAATTAATAATAACATGAAATAAACACAACGGAGCACTCGTATAGTTCCCCACTGAGGGTTATTTCACTCGGCTCCGCCTCATGAAGTAACCCTCAGTGGGGAATTACACTCGTGAACCTTTGTCTATATGCTCTAGCGAGACATTTTTTACTGGCAAACGTGGGCAGATGGCATCTAGCTCACACAAGTGCATGGACAAACGTTTTGCGTGAATCTTAATTAAGTCATTTTTTGTAAATATCTATCTTTATTACCGGTAGTCATTATGTTGAGCAGTTACATCAAGGACATGTACATCAAAATATTCAATATATGTTGTGCATAGTATCACACTCCAATGAGAATAAAGTTCCAGAAAACAGATTGAGCATCAATATTCATAACAACTACTCAGCCAGAAAGAAAAGTCACTAAAGTGGCCCAAGAGGGTCAAAAGTGATTTTGAAAAAAAGTCATCTTGAAAAAAAGATTTGGGGGGGAAAACACTTCTTTTTGAGAAATTAAAAAAAATTGTTTGAAAAAAAAAACATTTTGAAAACTTGTAGAAATTTAGTTTAAAAAAAATTAATGTTGAAAAAAAATTGAAAATGGATGCTGTCAACTGTCAATTCTGTAAATTGACAGTTGGCAGTACCCATTTTCAATTCTTTTACAACAGTCCAGATGAAAAATGAAATTCCAAATGGTTGCTGTCAAGAGTCAACTTATTCAGAACTGCCTGTGACAGGTATCCTTTAGAGTGAGTTAAATTTCCTAAAAATGTCCAATTAGCATAGGGTGAGATTTTTCCAAAATGGCTGACTTGGCCGAACTGGCAAGAAAGTAGATTTCAAACGTTGTTCTCGTCATTTTTCATCTGGACTGTTGAAAAGAAAATTGCCAATGGGTACTCTCAACTGTCAATTTACAGAAATCACAGTTGACAGCATCCATTTTCAATTTTCTTTTTCGACATTAATTTTTTTATTTTTTCAAAAAGATTTTTTTTCAAACGAAATTTCTTTTATAGTCTGGAGGTTGTGAGCTAGGACCTTGCAGCGAACGACGTACAGAGGGTTTTTGGTGATTCTGGCTTGTGAGACCCCACTGAACAAAATCCCACACGGTGCCAAGCTGGCACCGCCGGGGAAATTTTGTAAAAGACGTTTTTCCAAAATGGCTCCTGGCTAAATGATGACATTTAGAAAAATGGATATCTCTGCTGTTTGTAAGTCTAGAATTTAGATTTCAACACTAAAGGATAAGTTTACAACGTCATACATTCATAATCTGTCCAAATGAAAGTGATTCAAGGTCAAGGTCAAGGTCAATTTAGAGGTCAAACTTAATTTTCCTGTATTTTCCATTAAAATCAACTATATAATACTAGATATTATTATCAGAGGTGTATTGAAGGTCAAATGATCCAAGATCAAGTTCAAGGTCAACGTCAACGTCAATGATTAAGAATTTAATTTGGCTGTTTTTTATTTGAATCACGTGTGCGTCCAATCTATCACATGTCACAGGCTCTTACCATACGGATATAAGAGGTAATATTTCTCAAGGTCAAGGTCATGTTACTGATTAGTTTAATATTTAGCTTTAAATTAGTCAGAATATGAAAAATATATTCTCTTGATTAGTATTATTCTTTACCAAAAGATAATCAACTAAAAGATCAAGGTCAATATAAGAACAATCAGTTTAATGAACATCAATTTGGTTCGTCATCTGAGAAACTGTCATCCATCATAACCTTCTCTGGGTTTCAGCACCCTTCCCCACCTTCGCACTTGCAGAACATATTGCACTGCAGCCGTGCTGTTGCACATGTACATATGGCTGTGGTACAGTTTTCACATGAGCATTTGATCAGCTTTAGAATGTACTCAGGAGCTGGCAGTGTATTCTTAGGGGTCATAACAGGCATCAGCGTTTCATTGACTCTGTCCTTGCCCCAGCCATAGTGCTCAGGACCCATTTTTGGGGGATCCTGATCCAGGCAATTAAGCCAGATGCAGGCATGAATGCCTTAAAGGTAGGTGGGAGAGACATCAGCTTCGGGGATGACACTAAACCTGCTCTTTCCCTTCCATACTTTGAATCACAGAGAGGCTAGGTTGTCGACATCTGGATGGCCATAGCAGGCTGCCGTGAAGGTTGTTGCTTCCTTTATGATGTCTGGAATGTTTGCAGTTACATTCCCCAGTAAGAATATTTGAGCTCCTGTTTGGAGAACTTTAACCACCTTGGCCTTCCCAATGCCCCAGCACTGCGTTACAGTGTCACATCCTGACAATGAGTGTGCTGCAGGTAGACTTGATATTATTTGTTTGTGTATCTGCACTGTAGCTATTCTTAAGCTATACTTGTTGTAATAGAAAAGAAGAAGAACGAACACATCAGTGTCATCAGCAAACACTTTGATGTTGCATGCTTCATTCCCATTGGTGATCCACAGAAGTTGCTGAATAATTATGATATCAGCTTCCTTATGTGTGGTCCTCATGTCCACTCTTTGAATGCAAAGACCATCAGTGAATTTAAAGGGACCACCATTCTGGCCTGTAACAAAGAGCTTTCGCTGACCTGTTTGAAGTTCCTCTTTGCGAACCACAATTTCACTCTCAATCAACTGAATCAGCTGGACCTTGTTATGTGAAGAGCTGAGTATGACCCTACAAGGAGGTAGCTGCATATTACAGGAGAGTTGATGTCTTCTGCTTGCTTCTATGCTCCGTTGATATGATGCTGAAGTCAAGGTATCTATCAAACAAGGGGTACACATTGGCCGTCTTCAGTTTCCTCTCAACATATTCAACAATATTGTCAATGTAAGCTTTTACAGTCCCATTTGATGGCCAGTGCACAACCCACAACATGGCACAACCATCAATGATGATATCTGTTGGTCTGGGAATATTCTCTGCAAGAACTTCCACTTTCAGTTTGGTTTTCAATGTCCCCTTATTTGTTGGAATCCGCAAATCACCAGTTTCAGTGAACAGGGAGATTGGCACAGCTGCTAATTCATAGGAGAGCACATCCTGTAAGTCTAGATCTCGACCTGAAGCCTGCAGGCCAACAACGCGTGTGTATATGGCACTGCTGTCGTAGGTTTTTGGCAAGTGCAGCGTGCATTAATTTTCTCCTCTCGCTCTACTGAATTGTCCACATTCACATTATTGACAATCCTTCTGTCACAACATGTACAATTCATCAATTATCATCAAAATATCATTGGTTGCAAGTAAATCATACTGACCATCTGACCTTGCACATGACCTTGACCTTGACATTGGGTTATTGCAAACAATATCATCAGGATAGGAAATACATTATAGACATGATATTTGGATATATTGTATTTATCAAATATATGCAAAAAGGTGTTTTACCTTAACCATGACCTTTACCTTGAGAAATGTAACATTTGATATGGTTATGAAAATAGTATCTAGCATTATACATACATGTCATTTGTATCAAAAATACTGAAATTGGAGGTTCAATCTTTGATTTGACCTTGACCTTTACCTTGACCTTGAATCATTTGACCTTCAATATGCCTCTGATAATAATATCTAGCATTATATACTTGTTATTCAGTTGATTCTAATGAAAAATATTAGAAAATGAAGTTTGACCTCTAAATTGACCTTGACCTTGACCTTGAATCACTTTCATATGGACAGATTATGAACGTATGACCTTGTAAACATATCCTTTGGTGTTGAAATCAAAATCCTAGACCTACCAATAGCAGAGATATCCACTTTTCTGAATGCTATATTTTTCCCGGGAGCCATTTTGGAAAAACGTCTTTTACAAAATTTCCCCGGCGGTGCCAGCTTGGCACCGTGTGGGATTTTGTTCAGTGGGGTCTCACAAGCCAGAATCACCAAAAACCCTCCGTACGTCGTTCGCTGCGAGGTACAGGTAGATAGGCCAGTTCTGGCAACTGGATTAGTTTCTAAAAAAAAGTGTTTTTCCCCCCAGTGTTTTTTTTCAAGATCACTTTTTCCCCCCGAAATTGCTTTTTGGCCCTCTTGGGCCACTGCACTGATAAAATGAAGGGATCCAAACTTGTCAAAAGGTTGTCTTATAAGAAGAGTTTAGGGTCTTTAAAGTGACGGTCATAAAATAAACGAGTTAAAGGTTGTCTATTTGATGAACTGTCCGGTTACCATCCCACAAGACAAGACTAGGGTCATCTAACTGACAATGTTAGCCCAGGCAGTGGCCCACTCCAAGTGACAAGTCTAAGGTCGTCAAATTGACAACCCAGAATAGTTAACCCTTTATTGGCTGCAAACTGCTTTAAATGTGCTTGAATCCCTTTGTCAGCATGATGCATGAATATAGCCCTGGTGAGTCTATTCGCCAAGCCTGCATTCATGCACCTTTGAAAATGAGTCAACAGTTGGGCAAGTATACTTGCCAAGGCTGAATTCATGTATTATGATCACATAGAGCATAGCACCTTAAAGCACTATGCACCCCTTAGAGGGTTAACCTGTGCACTATAACCTCTACTTCACTGCAGGTGGAGCTAACTGGGTTCTGCCTAGGCATAATTGTTGTCCATGTCTGTCTATATTTCTGAGGTTTATAATAGCTAATTCATACAAACATAGAGGTATGTAGGTTAGGGGAATTCCTGCCATATCCCCAAGTCTTTATTGAGAGTATTTCTACCATTTAGTTACAGACTGCTAACACATATGTGGATGTCATACCAATGGAAGTTTCCTTGCAGCTATTGTACCATAGAAATAACAACAAAAGAGGTGTCTGTGCCCTACACATATTTGTTTTGTCTCAATTATTTCAAAACATTGATTCCTTTACCTTTTCTAGCATCCCCAATAGATAGATCTCAGGATTCTCCATAACATGAATGTGTATTCCCATAAATATGATTAAAATCAACATGGAAAAAGTGCAATTCGTTCCCCAACTTTATACAGAATGCATATTATACTGATGCCACCTACAGGGAAAATCCTGAATCAGACCCTGGTTGACGAGTCTAGGGCTGGCATGAGTCAGGTTTTGGGCTGGCACATACCAAGTGCATCTTCTATCTGACAACTACAGCAAGAGGACCCACTCTCTTGTCACTTAGAAGAGTCTGCAGACGAGTTTACTTTTTGAGTGTGTAGCCCCCCCCCCTCCTCCCACACAAATTAGGTGTGTGGTGGACTTTCTTAGGGCACCCTTTCCTGTAAAAGGATCAACAATTAATAAACTTAATACACGGGAGGGGAAGAAAGTTTAACCCTACTCGGAGGGTTCAAAAGAATTATCAAAAAACCTTATGAGTCAAACTTGGCTTGAAAGCTTTCTGCACATTGTGCCGGGGCTACTTTAAACACTTTTTTTTTGGCATTTTGGCCCCACATCAGGGCTACTTTGAACGCAACCCGCTAATCTGATTGTACTCAACCATATCTGGTTGGAGAATTTGGTTATTTAGGGTATGGTCACTGAGATCATTTCCAGGACCCTTCCCAATAAGTTTATAAGTGTTGATAATAAATTAACTGGGGAAGATAAATGGTGACTTGGAATAGTGCTCCTGACAGCGTTCAAAGTAGCCCTGAATTTTGAGATAAAGACACCAAATTCATGGAATGTCTGAATTTTCCATAAAAATTCTTGTAAGAATTCTTTTTTTCTAAAATGCATTATTTGTTAGTGTATTTCTCTTCCAATTAGTAATGCATAATGGATTAGATAAGTAACACTTTGCTTTGTACAGCGCAAAGTTGCAGTGTAACGAACAAATTCATTTCAGGATGGTGGCCATCTTGGATTCACTGCCAAGCAGTCATTTCAGGATATTCTCTAGAAAAGTGACATATTATTTTGTTGGTGTTCAAAGTAGCCCCACTGTTCAAAGTAGCCCCGGTTGACTGTACCATATTTGACTTAATAAGGATATTTTAGTATATATAATTGAACTCCCTCCAGAACTTTGGCGTTTTCTCATCTGAAAAAAGTCCCAAAGCAGGAGGAGGGGGGTTGCTTATTACCTTGAATACACTATGTCTCATGAGACCGGGCCATTGTTGTTGTCTTTGACCAGGTGCAATCTTTAAAAGTGTAATTTTTGAAAGAAATTTTATTCTGTGAAGAAAACATTTGCCCATGTTCGTGAGAAACAGGTAAACTTTTAAAGGTGCACTGAACCCATGACGTCATTTGCGTACAAAACTCGCCAGGGTTAGGTCCTGGGTTGCAGGTTCGGTCCGTATGGGCCCTGTGGACCTGCTGACCAGCCTTCGGCTGTGTTGGTTTTAAAACTATATCATCATATCGTCCTGGGTTGAGTGCGGCTTTAAAGACTGCATGATACCTCAAAGCTTTATGGTCATTTGTTATCATGATTGTAAGGCTGTGTCTCACCAGATCGATACAAGTTAATAGTCTTTGACCGGATGACCTCTTTGACCAAGTGACTCTTTAACCTGGAAACCTCTTTGATAATATCATTAATTTTATTTCGATTCGGTTATAATTATAAGTTTTTTGCTGGTTGCCAGTCAAAGAGGTCACCCGGTCAAAGAGGTCACCTGGTAAAAGAGATCACCTGGTCAAAGACTATCAGCTTGTATCGATCTGGTGAGGGACAGCCATAACTCATTTGTTGTACATTAGTGCATGATGCTGACCCTGTGCAAAGTATATCCTGCAGCTTTATATTGAGTCCACTGTAGACAAATATGCCAACCATTAGCAGTCTAATGTTGCTATTAGCAAAGTAAACACACGCAGGGCAGTTCATTGATTCCGTGTCTTATTAGGGCTGAGGGAGATTGTACAATGGCAAGAACAAAACGTCAGAGGTTAGTTCAGTTTATGCCAGAGTCAGGGACAGCTGCAGACATGCCTTCACCCTCTCTACTCAGACGGCTGTATCTAGTGTTGCTGATTTCTCAGGCTTTACATCCTGCATTTTCAGCATTTAAAGACATCAATGGTCAGTTTTGTTTTTTCCTATCAGGTCAAACAATAATGTTGATTGATGATAAGTGTGATTAAGACCTAGGCTGTTCAAATGGGTCTCATACCTGCAAACTTGGGGCAAGAAATGAATTAGTGTTCACTATAAAAGGTGTTTTCATATCCAAGTAACATAGGGTAGATTCACCATGAGTCGGATACATACCTTGAGACAGACATTGATATTTCATTAGTCATGTACAATAAGACTTCTGGTGGTATGGTTAAAACTTAAGACACCATTCCGCCCTCACCATATTTTTTCAAAAAAGTTTTAAAAAAGCTGATAATTAATTTTTAGTGGTCTTATATATCTTTTATATCAATGATGTGGCCTCCCTAGTCTGAAAGGCCAAATGTATAAAGTATGTGGACCGATGTCCCATTAACTGAGAGAACTACACTTTTAGAAACCTAGAATTAAAATAAGACAAAGACCTCTTCCTCTCCCAACAATGTCATGACCAGTTATACAGTGTACCTCTACTAGTCTACTAGTACATGTAAATATTTCACCTTTTGGATGAACAGATATAGCTGAGGCCAGACTGATGCAGGATATGAACCTACCTGGCCGCATAGCTGTACGCCCAGCTGCAGTATACAGCAAACCCATCATTGTACTGATATCATTTGATCTTCATCATGTAAAACACCTGGTAAGAATATATAATCGATATATTTATGTATGGGCTTGTTAAAGCAAGTCTAGATTATTATATAAGGCCAGTCACCATTGGTTGGTAATTTTCCATTGAACGTGACTCCACAGTTGTTAGCATGATAACGACAGGGTGGTATTTTGAGATAAAGCTATACTTTGTTATCTATTTTCATCAAGTTTGGAAATGAAATTATGAGAGAAGGTTCTCTTTTCCAAAATGTGTTTTGCTATGCAAGATTGCAATGTAATTCGTCTTTGTACTCTTCTCAGGACATAGCCAAACAGGAGCTAAGTTTGACAGGAGGTTTCTTTTTGGTGAGTATCTCTCTCTTCCACAGGTATAACCATACAAATTCGAGTTTTCTATTTCATTCTTATTGGTTTGGTACTCTCATTACTTTTGGATGCATTTTAAGCTGACATGATAATCAAATGGTGCATGTTATTAGAATACTGCAAGGTTATAGAAACAAGCAATAAAACAAGAAAAGAGGCACGGCTGTTGAAATGCAACTTCGAGACTATCTGACTATCCGGCTCTCTTTTCTACAAATATGGGATAGCTCTCTGTTGCGCTGTTAACGTTTGTCCGCGCACCTGGGAGAGCCATCCCGTATTTGCAGAAAAGAGAGCCGGATAGTCAGATAGTCTCGAAGTTGCCTTTCAACAGCCTTACTACTGCATTGGGCCGTTCAGTGCCACCATCATATTTCAAGGTTTACATCATGATATATAATGATATCAGTGGACTTGCTTGGAGAAAAATAACAAAATCCCAAAATGCATCCCATAGTGTAATCCTCTGAATTATCAAACCAAAGTATTTAATATTCTGGCAGCAGACCAGGGAATTTAATAGGATTCAGCAGGAGAATAGACCAGAAGCTTTACATCATTTCTTTGGGCTGACATGCATAATTATAATCAATATATTTAAGCAGAAAGGTCACTTTAAGAATATCTAAACAGTACTTGCAGAAAATCATACACCTCTATATAGACAGATAATATGACCAAGCGCCCACCAAGGAAGCTGGGCCTTCCATTCGCACAATGGTCAATCTGCCCCCCTGAGCCTACATTCTCAAAGCACCCATCCTGCGAAAAAAAAACACCACCAATAAAGGGTGGCAAGGTGGGGGACAAAGGGATATGTGTGTGTAGGCCAGTGCCCTATAGCAAAGCAGAGGAATATGCAACCCCAATTAATAACTGTTAGATGTGTATCTTATTGCTTACATCCTTACGGCTGTGTCTCACGACCTTGGGCCAATGTTTTTGTCTCTGACTGGGTGCCGTCTGTGACCGAGTGCTGTCTGTGACCGGGTGCCGTCTCTGACCTTGTGTCAGAGAAAAGTGTTTTTTAATTGTTAACCTATACTCACATATATAAGGACTTGTAAAAACGTTACAGCAGTTGTTATGTAATTATAATTAGCCTCCTGCTCTTGGTAGAAGGTAACTAAACTCCCAAAGTGATGTCCGGTCAGAGACGGCACCCGGTCAGAGACGGCACCTGGTCAGAGACGGCACCCGATCAGAGACAAAAACATTGGCCCAAGGTCGTGAGACACAGTCTTACCCTTATACATGGTACACCCCACACTGTAATGTTCCCCTTATTTGGTCAGAGTTGTAGTTATATGTGTCACTGCTGTGGGGGCATGCTGGTCACGCACAGGTTTATGCGAATTGATTTTTTTGATCAAACAGTTATGTAACATTCATAATTTGATGTTTGATGATATCATCATGTATTATGAAAAAATGTTATTTACATTTCTAATTGCAGACCTGGAACGACACTTTCCTGGCATGGGACCCTGCTAAATATGACAATATTACCTTCACTGAAATACCAGTGCGGTCTATCTGGACTCCTAAATTTCGAATCACTAACAGGTAGATCAAATTGATTACCGTGAAACCTCACGTATACACCTAATTCACGTATAAGATGCACCTAGATTTTGGGACCATCCTGTAAGCTGAAGGCTGTGTCTCATGAGATCGGGCCAATATTTTCGTCTTTGACCGGGAGCCAGCTTTGACCGGGAGCCAGCTTTGACCAGGTGCCAGCTAAATTTGACCGGGTGCCAGCATTGACCGGTTTGATAGAAAATGGTTTATTTAGGGCAGATGGAGATGGGCTATTAATTACTAATTTTAAGTGTTGTAACATGAATTAACCTTTTTGGCCCATTTATATCTCCATCTGCCCTAAATAAACCATTTTCTATCAAGCCGGTCAAAGCTGGCACCCATTCAAAGCTGGCACTCGGTCAAAGCTGGCACCCGGTCAAAGCTGGCACCCATTCAAAACTGGCACCCAGTCAAAGCTGGCACCCAGTCAAAGCTGGCACCCGGTCAAAGACATTCACAATGGCCCAATCTCATGAGACACAACCTGAACCAGGAGTCTGATTATGGCGATTTCAGTACTATACCATAGCAGCAAAAACTCGCGTATAAATATAAGCTGTACCCCGTCTATGGGCCAATCCTATAAACCGCACCAGCGATCTGACTTGCATACTAGCCGCGGCTTGTACATGAGGTTTTAGGGTATTTATTACAGCCTTAAGGTATTGTCATATAAATGTGACCCGTTTTAACAAAACGGGTCAGAAGTTACATACATGAAATGTGTTGATACTGCCAAATTTATGTACAGCTAATCAAGAGCTTTCATTTGGTATATGATAAGTAGTACATTAGCCAATATTGACTCTTTGGCGATATTCTTATGAAATTGATTAAAATAACATAATTAACAATTGAATTAGACATCAACTATGATACAATTATAAATCCTCTAGCCATCATCTTGGGAATAATGGGGGTTGAAATCAGATTGGTAATGTAGTATTCAAAAGGATAACTCTTGATTTGTTAGAAAATGTCAAAAATGTGACAAAACGTGGGAAAACGTGACATTAGGGGCAACGCCTTTATTTAAGTTCATGTCTTCAGCTACAATTTGATGCTTCAAGCATCAAAATATTTGTTATAGTTGCTGAGAAAGGACATCTCAAACATGGGATGGTAGGGACATGTAGGAATTCACAATAGACTGCAATGCGATCACATATCAATCTATTTTCAAATAATCTATATAAATCATAATTATTAGAAATTAAACCAATAAATGCATGTTATTGTATATAGATTTGGATATGGTAGGAATATTGGCATTCTGTTTTCAGTTCTGAAATCCTCATGGATGGGGAAATTGGATAGGGATAATTTTTATTCCAAAAGAATGAATTGATGGTTGCCATGGCAACCAAATGTCAACAAATGGGCTAAAAATGGCTTTACATTCCAAATAATACATGTACCAATTTAGAATGAAAATAGGATTTTGATAATAGCTTCAAAAGATTCCTTGGCAAAAATTTGTCTAAGGTCATTTTCTTTTAAGTATTCACATTTTTAGCTATATCTCCTGAAATATCATATCAATATCATATCATGCATTTGGCTATTCCCCCTAATGTTACGATTTCCCAGGTTTCATCACAAAATGCGCTTAACAAAGCCTTATCTAAGCTCTTCAAAGTGTGACCTCTGACCTATTTTGATAAAATGGGTCACATATCAAAACTTTCATAGATCATGAATACCGGAAATTCTGGCGTATAAAACTCACGTTTTAGCTACCCCCGACTTTGGGCTGATCCTATAAGCCATACTGGCGATCTGATTATCCTGACTTTTGTACTGTGCCATGCAAAAACTCACGTATATTATAAGCCACACCCTGACTCTGGGCTAATTCTATAAGCCTCATTGGCAATCTGAGTCACATACTAGCCGCAACTTCTATGTAAGAATTTACGGTAGTGAAATTGAATGACTGAAATAGATTAGTTTAACCATTGCCTAAGATTTAAAACACTCTATTTGTCGATTTTCTGTATGCATGTCTATCACATTACAAAGGCCTAGCCGTTTAACTAACAATAGCAGTTTAAATAATGTGACTGAGCATTACACTCGAGATGGAACTCAAGCAAACGTAAAACATCATGTGTTCTCACTCACTACAGTTTGGATGGACACAAAAGTGATGACGACGATTTCAAAAGAGGTGATGTGACTGTTGTCTCTAATGGAGCCATTATCTGGTACCCCTCAGGCGTCTATAACATAGCATGTGAAGTTGACAGCTTCTCCTTCCCATTTGACAAACAGACCTGCAATATGACCATCATGGGCTCAACAGATGCTCTTTGTTCTATAAGAGGAGTCAAGATCTTTAGCCAGACGATTAACATAAAAAACCTGGAATGGAAGGTCCTGAATCAAGAATTGACTACTAAAACTTTACGGCTTGATACATCTAACACCTCTAGTGTGGTATTTCGTATTACTTTGAAGAGGCAGCCCACTTACCATGTCCTCACAGTCATCCTACCGGTTATAGTTCTCTACATTGTTGGCCTGATGGTGTTTGCTCTGCCAGCAGACTCAGGGGAGAAAGTGTCCCTCTGTGTGGCCTGCCTCATGTCTTACTTCCTCACTCAGCTGATGATATCTGAACAAATCCCCAAGAGCTGGAACTCTACCCCTGTCATCAGTAAGTATTTGTTAGCTCTCTGTTTTCTGGTAAAACCTTGCTTTAAGGAAAACCTGGCTAATTGTTCAATATAAGTGTTTGAATATTATTTTCACTTAAAATTTCATATATTTAAACCTTGACTAGAGCTGAATGTAACTTTGAGGGGGAATTTTGACCTATAGTAAAAAAGAAAGTAGCATCAGAATTATGACCAACACGTTTTATGATGTCATAAGTGCTTTCCTAAATTCTTGCTGAAGCATATTGCAACAACACAATAGGAAAACACATCCCTTCCAAACTGAGATTAGAAATCATGAATACCTTAAGTAGTATAGTATGTATCGGAACGGGACTATAGTTAAGTACTGTTTATTACTCAATCGACATGCAGCCAATCAGAGGCCTCCATTTGGTCACGTGACCGGAAGTGACCTACTTAGGGGATTAGTGGTGACGTCACGTGACCTAGTTAGCCAATCAGAGGCCTCCATTTGGTCACGTGACCGGAAGTGACCTACTTAGGGGATTAGTGGTGCATTCTGGGTAACCCTGCAGCCAATCAGAGGCCTCCATTGGGTGACCGGAAGTGACCTACTTAGGGGATGGTGCATTCTGGGTAACCTACTGACCTACTTAGGGGACCGGAAGTGACGTCATATGACCTAATTTAGGATCACGTGATCGGAAGTGACCTGATGAGTCACGTGACCGGAAGTGACGTCACACGACTTAATGGCCAACCGGAAGCGACCTGATTGATCACGTGACCGGAAGAAGAAGAAGTTTTTTTTTGTTTAGGATCCCGTGACTGGAAGCGACGTCGTCACATGAGCGACGCTTTAAGAGACTGCGCGACTTACTAGTAAAAGAAGCCGTATGATAATAAAAACACAACAATATTTTCTTTTAATTTTTTTTAATTAATTTTTTTTTCAATCTTGATAAACACTCTATTTTTGAAAAGATGCACACGCTTATTATTTTTTTTTTTTTTTCATATCTCTAAAGGACTCGTTGTCACACCGTCAGAATGCACGCGACGCTTATAATACAAGTAGCGCACGCCGTCTTTCTCTATGGTGTAGGTGACCATTTTGTTTCGCACCACTTTGAAATTTCTATTTACAGCAATGAGAGTTTTTCGTTGGCGAAGAACATCCAAGAAGGCGTCTGGTTCCTGGGGGTTTTGTTTCTTCTGTACGCCTTTTGCACTCCATTTTTTGGATTTTCTTTCACCGGTGTCGCTGACTCGATCGTAGCAAATGTAAGTCTTAGGGTTGAGACTTAGGATCCCGTCACCTTCCCACTCCGCTTTCATGAGCCCCGAAGTTCTCAGATCGTGAAGGTACCGTCTCTCACAACATCCGCCGGGCGGCGCACACCATTCTCGCACTCTTTCCGTTTTTGTCTTCACGAAAAGCTCTAAGTGCTCGTCGCACACCGCTGTCGGAAGCCACTTTCGTTTCTCTCTGAAGTACGTCTCTCTCAGGCGAGGTTTCACTAGGTCATCCAACGTGTCACCGCTGAGAGCCATGTAAAGACTGTCGGTGTCCATTTGACAAAGGGCATAATCGCGCCGATCGACGAATCTATCCAAGAAGTCGTATGTGAACTCTAACATTTTCAACTTCGCGTACTGGTACACCATGAACCCTATCTGAATAGGGAGGTTGTTCTTGACCGTTTTCGGTTGTAGTTCGACTTCAAACAGATCGGAAGTCAACTCGGACGCCTTTTTGAAGCGCCACGAATTGGCCAATAGTTCGAACTTCCGACTGTCAGTGTATCTCACCGCCGTGTGTTTTTCTTTGTTGCAGATTGTTTTACCGTACGTAGCGTTTCCCATTAACTTGTAACAGTCTGACAGAATTTTCTCGTTCTCGTTCACGTCGCCACGTCTTCGCGCCGCCGTCACTTCGTCCGCGAAACCGGCAAAGGAGCGTTTAGGTAGGTATTCTACCACCAGCTGCACTTTGGTGACTATCAAACCGTGCTCTAAATACCACTTGAGAAGCGGCGTTCCCAAGAGAATATTTTTTCCGTGGTAACTCCCTATCAGACATCTCTGAGGCGTGTTCAACAGCTTTTCTTCCTGCGCAAAGTCTGACATGTGAGGGCCTATGTCCGATTTTGAAACGGTCGCGTTCTTGAAAACGGGGGTCATTTCTTCGAAGTACTCTCGTAGGTGAGGCGGCGTAGTGATGTCCACTTGAACTAAACCGAACATTTTCTCCTCTTTCACAGCGGAAAGGATGTCGCTCTCGCTCATTGCGTTTCGAGACACTTTCAAAGCGTCAACCTTCCAGCGTTGTTGGGAGGCCTTGACCCGCTCATCTCGACGCTTCATCTCTCGCCATTCGCACTCCCACACGACGACCAGCTTGTAACCTAGCGCTTTCAAGTAAGCGCTTACTCTGGTCGTTCTGTCGCGTCTCTCCTCTCTCAGTGAAGCGCACTGATATCGGTGCGACGGTATGCACTCGTGAGCGTGGAACCAACACCCGTGAAACTGGAAAACCGTATTAGAGGCCGCGTGAAATCCGTCCACGCGAATTCTCCGACAGCCTACCGCCATCTCGCCGCCGTTCAGAGCGTGGCGCAGTTTCACGTCGCGGTCGTGCTCTACGAAGCGTAACCACTCCAAAGCGCTGTGAGAGTTTCTTTGCCTGATTTCGGGCTTGAACTCGGTCTCGGGCCGTCTCACCGCGTAATAGCCCGTGCAGTGCGCTTCGCTCATGCAGCGCAAGTACAGAGAGTTAGCGTCTAGTCCTAGGATGTGTTGGCACGGTCTCGCTTCTTCGCCGTACTTGTGCTCCCTTATCCGCGTGGTGCCCTTCTCGTGAAATCTATGGAAGATGATGGAAGGACCGCCGACTAGATTCTCTTTGATCAGAGCGTGGAGGACGGCGTCGAACTGGGGAAACGTTGTGAACGCGTCTTCTAGGTTTTGGAAGAGGAACCGTAAAGTCAAACCGGCGAGAGAAACTCCGTCTTTCAACATGTCGATGCCGCGATCTTGGAAAAATTTAGCGTGATTTTTCAGAGCTTCTATGAAAGGTTTCACGTCTTTGTTGTTGTAGTGGATCAAGTAGTCTTCCATAGTTTGCATCTTCTCGTCGGACCAAACTTTCTGACATGCGGCGTAGATGCCACCTACGTAGCGCAACTTGACTTGTCGGCAAGAGGAAAGCTGGTTCCTGTGTCTCTTCAGCAAGAACTCGGTGGTGAACGCCGCCTTACACTTGCAACATTCGTATATGCCCGCGTACGCGTTGAAGTCCGTGACGAGAGAGACGTGCAAACCGCCTTTCGCCGTCAGGTGTAGGTTGACTTTACCTCGGGCGGCCACAGTTCTGGAAGGCGGTCTGATCAGAGTAACGCGTCTTCTCAACTTCCGCCCCGGCACTTGACGCGACGCGGTGTAAACCGCTATTTGTACGTCAAACAAGGTCTCTAACGCGGGTAAGTCGCGGATGTTCAGACCCGGAAAGCATTCAGGTGTGGCAGCGGGACAGAACTGACGTAACAAATCTGAAGCGCGCTTGCTGGTGTTGTATAAGTGAAAGGAAATGCAGCGGAAGATGCAGAGGTTGTCCTTGTTGGGAAAATCTAACACGCCGCTTCTCTTTCCAACTCGACCGGCCTGAGTGATCCTACCGCCTATGGGGAATTCCCCCGGTCCCATGTAAACGCAGATGTTCAAATTGGTAGGAAAAAGAACGTGCCACTTGGTGTCAGCGTCGCAAAGTTTCCGTACCTCCTCGCAAGCGACGGTGTTTTGCATCTTTGAGAGGAGCTCTTCCAAAGTTTCTGAATTAGTTACAGTAGGGAGCGGTTGTATGAGAGTTGCGTTGTTCTGGGAGGCGTGGAAGTAGCGCAGTTTGCTCTTGTCTTCTCTGTGTTGTAACAGTAAGCCTACCGAGAAACCCACTTTGTATCTGAATCTTTGTGTCAAGTGAATGCGACGCATAGTATCTACAGCGTCACTCAACTCGCCGGTTGGTAGCCTGAAGTTTGTTACACTCACGCGAGTCCCGTGCATCCTGACGCCCGTTTGTATCGCAGGCCAATTCGCCGTGAACGTTTCCTCCCCGTTCGGTACAGCACATATGCGCGGAGGGACGGTCACCCCGTCCAGAGATTCGCGTCGACAAGCGCTCTTTCGGCAATCCCCTTCGCCGCATAGAGGGCAAAACTTAGCTACTACTCTACAATTTTCTACGTGTCTCTCGTGGTTGTACGCTCTTTTAAACATTTTGAAACACTTTTCGCATACGTACTGTGTCATGTTTTTTTTCACTCGGTTACCAACTACTTAGCCGTCTAACTATCTATCTATCTATCTAGCTATCTATCAATCTGTCGTCTATGTAACTATCTTTCTGTCTGCTGTCTGTGTATCCGTCTGTCTGTCTGTCTCATACAGCGTACGTCAAACGCTGTGTGTGTGTGCGCGCGTGAGCGTTGAGCGTCTCTCATTCCGAATCTATGCCGAGATATTTCAGAATGATCTCTGTTTTGTCATCCAACTCTTTGAGCGCTCTGGCGGACAGCGTCACCCCCTGCTGTGTGGGTTTTTTGTCAGGACCTTCGTACTTGCGCACGTGGACGAGGTTCTTACCGCTGTAGTAGCTCACAGCTGCGTACACTTCGCCCGCCTCATCCAGCACTGCGAACCAGGGGGTGTGATTAGGTTTTCCTTGCGCGGCCGCTGTGTCGCGTATGCGCACCACTGCGCGGATATCGGCGATGCGTGCTATGAGCTCGCGCAGCGCGTCGGCCGTGAAGTGCACTCGCTTGCTTCTGGTCAGAGACGCCTCTTTCACCTGGCCGTCTTTTGTGTAGCGCGGCCTCCTAGACAGTCTAGCCACGTCCTCCCAGATCTCCAGCGTCAAAGCTCCGTCTAAGCAGAACTCTAACCCGAGTGTTTTCTCTGCTTCTTCTCGTCCATCTCCTTCTTTTTCTTGTATTTTTCTCTTCTTAGTGGGCCTTGTTGTTCTGGAACTCACCTTAGAACGTTTCACACCCGCAGGATGAGTAACACCATCAGCGTGAGCTGAATCAGCAGCAGAACCGATAGCAGGAGCAGCGTCAGCGCTGGTGGTATCGGAGGTCTCGTTGTTGGAACAGCGCAGCCACACGCCGTCCGTGCTGAGTGTAGCGGTAGAAGGTGAAGCGCCGCCGCCCTCGTAAGGTGGCGGTGAGGGCAGTCGCCACGGACCGGACGGGGGGGCGCTAGCAGTGGAGGAAGTGAGGTCGAAAGGTCGAAGAGGGAAGCCGAAAAACGTACCGCTCACCCCTTGCCCTTCGGGTTCTTCGTACGCCTCGTCGTCAGCGTCGTTCTCTGTCTCACCCTGTTGCTGCTGCTGCTGCTGCTGCTCCTCCTCCTCCTCCTCTTCTTCTCGGTTTAGGGGCTGAGTGTCCGAATAGCTGTAACTCTCAGCGCGAGCGGCGTCGAGGGCGTCCGTCGATGTAGTGGTGGAGGAGAGGGGCTGTGCAACGTGCGGCAGGTCATCAAAGTCATCAACAGTAGTGGGGAGGTAAAAACCCGGTTGCCAGTACTGCGCTGTGCCAGGAGCATTGTCGTCAGTAGTAGTAGCAGTAGCAGCAGGTGCAGCAGAAGCAGTCGCAGCAGCAGCCGCAGCAGACGCAACAGTAGCAGGCGCAGCAGCAGCCTCAGCAGGCGCAGCCGTAGCAGGCGCAGCAGTAGCAGGCGCAGCAGCAGCAGCAGCAGCAGCAGCAGCGGCAGGCGGGACGGCGGTAGCAGCGGCAGCGCGCTTAGCAGCAACGTGTACCGTCGCGAGTGTAACAACGTCGCTAGCACGACGACTGCTACCAGTAGTACTACTACTACTACTACCACTACTACTACTACTGCTACTACTAGTACTACTACTACTACTACTACTACTACTACTGCCGCGAGCGCTCGCTACAGCAGGAGGGTGATAAGACCAACCGGCTGCGGCGGTAGTCTCATGTTCAGTAGCAAGAGCAGGCACTGACGCTAAACGAACGCTGTTCCGCGTAGTCTTCTTGTTCTTGAACGACGCTAGATGTTGTCTTTTGCTCATGGTGGTGACTGTAGAGAGCAGCAAAAGAATGAGTGAGTGAATGGAGGTTTCCAAGCCCCTTATATACGCCTTCTCGCTTCTAGAGCTAAGCTACTTACCGACCCTGTTCAGCTGCCGCCGGCTGGCCGGCGGCCATTCACAAAGAGAAACAAAAAGACATAAGGCATGACGTTTTCAGCTGGATCCCTTTCCCCCCCCCTTTTTTTGAGAGATCGCCTGTGATGATGAGCTAAGCCGCTTACCACCCTGTTCAGCAATTCAACGCGCATTAGCTGTATAAAGAGTTAAGCGGTTGCTGCCTGCCGTCGACTGACCGGCGGCGGCCATTCACAAAGACATAAGGTATGACGTTTTCAGCTGGATCCCTTTTTGAGGGATCCACTGTGGTGAGCTAAGCCGCTTACCACCCTGTTCAGCCATTCAGCGCGCGTTAGCTGTATAAAGGATTAACGGTAACGGTGATGAGCTTACAGTGTGTATACAAAAAAAAACTACAGGAGGCGTGTGGCGTGAAGCAGGACCCCCCTAAGACGAACGTGTCTGTCTGTGAGTAGAGGCGTGTGCATGTGGTGAGCGACTTAAGTGTAAGACAAAAATCGCCACCTCCTGCCGTGGTGAGTAGACCGGGCCGGCCAGGCGGCGGGCAGGCGGCCGGCTAGTTCAATAGGGAGGGGGGGGGCGACAGCTGCCTAAGGCTGTGCATGAAAAAAAATCCGATTTTCACCTGACCTCTGACGTTTGTTACAATGAATGTCAGAGGGAGGGAGACGTCCTCGGGTAGGGGGTAGGAGGTAAGGCTATGAGTGAGGAAAAAACACCGTTTTCAGCTGGTCTCCACGGATAGCGATGCCACACCCCCTCGTCATCTAAGCTCTTAAGGAGCGGAGCGGCTGAAAAAGCGTCATGCGGACAGGGCGCTAGACAGCTGGAGCGCTGTTGGAAATGGGATTAAACTCCCTCTGTATAAAAAGCTCTGATTTCTGTTGGAAAAAAAACATATCGCCTCTGACCCCAGTAACGGCTACTACCACCACCACCGCCACCACCACCACCGCCGCCGCCGCCGCCGCCGCCGCCGCCGCTGCCGCCGCCGCCAAGACGAGACGAGATGGCTCAAGCTATTCCACTTTCAAGCTCGCCTTCACCGCCCGGTGCGCCTGAAAAAAAGTTAATGCGGCTTGACGACGTGAGACGCGGCGCGAGGCAGACCGATGATGGGGAGACCCGACAGGTAGGACAGCGGCGGTTAGCCTATAGCGACGCCTTGCTTCGTCAACTAGGTAAAGAGTTGAGCGGCTGTTGGAGAGAGTTGGGCAGTAGCTTAAAAGTCAGCGCCGCCCGTATGGATGCTCTAGTAGAGCGCAGTGTCAAGACACCGGAGGAGCTGTGTACGGCGATGTTCCGAGTGTGGTGGGGTGAAACCCCGCATCGTCATAGATGGGGCGAGCTCGGTCGCGTCTTCACCCGCATTAGACGCATGGAACTGTTGGCTCAGTGGATGGCCCTTCTCCACAGACAGGGGTTGGATTTCGAAAACCCCGACTCGCGCGCGATGCATAAGCACTTGGGCACCCTCGGCAGACGTCTGGGTAGCAGGTGGAAAGAGGTGGGGGACCATTTAAAATTGTCGCCTGAGAGGTTAGATAAGATCGCTGAAGAATGCGAATACGGAGGAAGTCCCGCTGAGTGGGCCTTCCGAGTGTTGAAAATGTGGCAAGATGAAGCTGACGGCGCCGGCGGTACGCCTTTTGAACTCCTTCGAGTGTTGACTGAGGACATGGGAAAGTTTGGCCTCGGCATCGCGATATTACTTGACTTTATCAAGCAAGAAACAACGAGAACGACGGACATGTGAATTGTTGTGTTTTATTTTCATACGTCTTCTTTATTAGTAAGTAAAAAAAAAATATCATAACAATTAAGACGCGCGATCTCTTAAAGTGTCACTTCTTCCTCCAGTCGCAGCTGATCGCCTCATCGAAGCACGTGATAAACAAAAAAAAAACACGAAGAGACACGCTTCTTCCTCTCGAGAGGAAGAAGCGTGTCTCTCGATTGAAAATCTTTTTTTCTTTTCTTTTCTTTTCTTTTTCTTTCTTAAAAGAGACAAACGCGCCCCTTAGAGTGCCCCCCCCCCTAGAGTGCCCCCCTCCCCCCCTCCCCCCCCCCCACCACTCGCCCCATGCATCCTAAAAGCGCCCCCCTCCCCATGCATCTTAAAAGGGCCCCCCTCCCCCCCTCCCCTCCTTCCCCCTTATACACTCTAAAGAACGCTTCTACCTAGTTCAATAAGTCACTTCCAGTCGCTCGTAAAACAATAAAAAATGAAAAAAAAACTTATATCGTGGTGTTTTTTATTAGTTTACCGAAAAAAAATAAGAGACTCACCTCCTCCTCCAAAAAAAAAAGATATCACATTTTAAAGCCCGTGACCCCTTAAAGACGCTCATCTCTTCATTAAGTCGCGTGACGTCACTTCTTCTTCTTCTTCTTCTTCCGGTCACGTGATCAATCAGGTCACTTCCGGTCACGTGATCCTCAATCAGGTCACTTCCGGTTGGCCATTAGGTCATGTGACGTCACTTCCGGTCACGTGACTCATCAGGTCACTTCCGGTCACGTGATCCTAAAGTAGGTCACTTCCGGTCCCCTAAGTAGGTCATATGACGTCACTTCCGGTCCATTAGTAGGTCATATGACCTCACTTCCGGTCACGTGACCCAATGGCGGCCTCTGATTGGCTAACTAGGTCACGTGACGTCACCACTAATCCCCTAAGTAGGTCACTTCCGGTCACGTGACCAAATGGAGCCCTCTGATTGGCTGCAGGTCGATTGAGTAATAAACAGTACTTAACTATAGTCCCGTTCCGATACATACTATACTACTACCTTACATTTTGTATGTATAGCCTTCTTATGATCAATTTGTAACTTTCTTGTCTTCCCAGTGGTCTTCAACACTGCCTTCATGCTGCTGACTGTGCTGTCAGTGTGTTGCACCGTCCTGGTCCTGAACCTGCACCACAGGAAGTCTCCTGTCCCTGGGTGGCTGCAGAGGCTGCTGGCTGCCCACCACAGGCTGTGGTACAAGGGGCATAGTGAAGTACAGGATAAAGGTGAAGATGTCAAGGCCATCAATGGTAATGAAACAAATGAGTCAACATCAGCAGGAAAAGTGGATAGAATCATAAATGCCAAAGAAATTAAAGATGAGGACGTCAGACATGGAAAATGGGCAGAAGTAGCTGACACAGTTAACACTTTGTCATGCGGTATTCACATCTTCTCAGCTGTGGTAATGGGCTGTGTATTCATTAGCCTATGGGCACAAGGCTAGAAATAAAAAGTGCAAATTTCAGGTAGATCCCCTCATTATCAGTTTTGCTGTATTAATATCTTGCTGTAATTTGTTTCACGCCTATAAGTGTTTAATAACTGAACCTGATGAAAGGACCAAAAGCAACCTAAGGAGGTCAACAATAATATGACCAATTATGGAAATCAATTTGAACGATAACCAATCAGATTGATCTACATTTATTTTACATTGAAATAAGTCTATAATAGCAATATATTCTATTGATAACAATAAAATGTCAAACAATATCAACATAGTTGGAGAGGACTCAGCGATGAGCCATTTGAAGATATCTGTAAACAGAAGTTGTCTTGAATTTTGACGGGGTAAAGTGGAAGACATTCTACAAGATAGTTGTATATGAGGGTCATGGCCGGGCCAAAAAAAAAAAAAGGTGTGTTTCCAGTAACATGGTCCTGGAGGCATGACCCGGCCGGTCGGATTTTTTTTTTTTTTTTTTTTTTTTTTTTTTTTTTGGGCTTCCTCCCCTGAAGACCTGTGATTACCGTGAATTCCTGAGTATTTTATTAGATTTTTTTTTTTTTTTTTTTTAATCCAGCAGGGGTGGTGCCCAGACCCCCAAGATTTCCCCTCTGGGTCCATCATTGTCTGATATTCCGGTCAGGCCGTTTTATTTTGATAACTTGGATTACAGATCCGCCGCCGAGATTTTTGGCATTTTGCAAAAAAAAAAAAAAGTTTTTTTGTTTTTTTTTACCTTTCCCCTCCGAGATTTTTTGAGAATTTTACCCAAAAAAGAAAAAAAAAGTACATGTTAACCAGCAAAAGGTAGAATAAGGCCTTTCAGACTGGGGGTAATTCTCAGTATATCTTCATTATATTGCCCAGAAATGAGATTTTCCATGCCTTTTTTTTTTTTTTTTGCCTCTGCCCTTCGGAAAATTTTGTGATCTGGTGCCCCTCGTAGGGAAGCTTTTTTTTTTTTTTTTTTGGCCTCTGCCCTTCCAAAAATTTGGAGCCAAAAGGCCGTAATCCAAGTTATCAAAAAAAGGTGGCCTTATCTATTTTTGGGGAAAAAATTGACTTTTCACTCTAAAATTGTTAATAATTGTCTGATTTACAGACTGAAATATGGCAAAAAAAAAAAAAATCAAAAAAAAATCGCCATTTCTGCCTTGGTAGACCCGGTCGGGTGACTGGAAACAAACCTTTTTTTTTTTTGGCCCCACGGAAAACTCACTTCTTGATTGACACAGAGGTTGTGAGGCTGACAGCCTGGACAATATAAAAGAACTCAAGTAGTTCTAAGAACCACTGAAGTTCGTCTTTTTTTTTTCATTACAAAATATTTATGCAGAGGATGGGGAGATAAGTCAAACTCATCTTCCAATTTGGGGTTTAAATGCACGAAACGTTTATTTCTTTTGTATCTCTAAGGTTTACTCTCAGGTTACTCATAGGGATATTGACGATGACAAATCAATATTCAAATATGAATAGACAAAAGAAAACAAGACTAATATCTTGCTCAAAAGGACTTAGTACATGATAGAAATGGAAAGACTAAGGTGGGTTGTACATTACTGACTAATCTTATAGTATCAACTTACTGTGGTTGGTCGTAAAGGGAGCCAAAATGTAGACTAACAATGTTATTCACTAGTAACTGACTTGTCAGCCAGTATTGACTAAGGTGAGAATATAAGTGTGTAGGTTTGAATGGTAAGCAGGGCGCTCTGCAGAGCATATTATCAAAGGGTGCTCATTTCAGCTACACAAATGGAATATTGTACAGAATTATGAGTATATGATGGACCAGTAGCTGAGGACTAAATGGGAGCTAAGGAGTAGCATCATCTATAAAAGAATATGATAACAATATGATATTTACTACAAGACGACAAGAATAATGGTGCTTGAAATCCAATATCCAGTATTTCATATCCCATTTTAGGTAGTAGCCGTTTCTTAACAACTAGGAGTGGTGGATTTTTGGTAATATGTGTGCGCAATAGTATTATACCCCATCGATCAAGGTTTACCCCCCCCCCCTCAGGTCTAACATTGGCACATGCACGGGTCCTTTGAAGCAGAGTAACATGTTTTCTTTTTATTATTATTGCTGTAATGTGTGTTTCATTTACTTCATTGAGACGTTAAATACTGTCAGTGATGGCTGACGTTCCCACAGTAGGCCTAATCTACTTTTAATGGGTTACAGCTAGTGCACGTTTTCTATAAGCCAGTTTAGCGAATTTGTATTAATTATGGGCAAATCAAATTCACAACCAATTAGCCATACATTTATGCTGTGAAATATGCTCATGTAATTTCACAAAATTAATTTTCTAGTTACAAGTGGAGCACTATGTCTGGGAATGCTATGTGTGTCACAGATCTTTCGACCATTTTTAGGACCACCTCAACCCTTTATCACAGTTTCAAACCCATAATATGAAAGTAAAGATTATTCTTCCCCACAACCCAAGGTATGCCATAATTAACGAACATTCCCTTTCCCGAAAACAAAGATAGAAATATAGCTGTTTCTATCCCACTTTCAATGTATTCAAAGATACAAGATTAAGATGGGTGGTTTGTGAGAGGAAAAAGTTGAAACAGTTTGCTGATTTGCAGATACTATTGGACAGCATGTAGTTTTTTGTTGTTGTCTGATCATTCATGTATTGTCAAATGTGTCATGCACTATTTTACCAAAACTCTTGTGAACCCTTGTTTTATCCTGTCATATCTGTCTGTTTTGTCCGATGTCTTTGTAAGATATGAAAAACAAAATGTTGTAATGCTTGATTGAACAACGTATTTCAAATGTTTTATGTGGAAATAAAGTGAGCTCTTATGAAAAAAGAAGATGGGTGGTATGTGGAGAGTCGAGAGTGCATAAGGATGAAACCCCCAAGATTCCCACTAACTGGCAGTCATTTTCCCCCTTAATCCATCCCCATCCCTATTCGCCATTGGTGATTTGGCGAGTGACTAGCGCAAACTCTGCTTTATTGATTCACATCGTCTAGTTACTAGTGTGTGTACAGGAACCAAGCACTAATGGCACCGGGCAGTATCTTAATGCCCCACCATGTTTAACACACAGGCCTGCATTATATATAATCTATTACACTTCCATTTGGGTACAAGCGAGTATTTACATGGATATATTGAACTAATGTCATGTTGCATTCATACCAAGCTTTAGGTAGGGGCCTTTTAGCACTTTCAGGATGGAATAATGCCTCAACCTCCATGTTTATTTATGGCCATGATGCACCAATTGAATGCACTCATGTTACCTACCTGTACTGCTTGCTGCATCATATCAACTATATAACATTGGCACGATGCAAGAATGCCACCCTGACAACTTACTTCACAGGTCATCATCCAATTTATTTCAAAATTCTTTATTACATTGCAACAATTGCATATATATATGCAATTGTTGCAATGTATATTCATATATTCTCCTCTGTCATTGTTGGATCTAATGACATTTGGGTTTCATATAAACATAACTTCATAGGCATATAATGTTATTTTACATGTATAAAAAGTGTGTGTGTCATAGGATTATTTAGTATTTGAAATTAGTAGACATATATAGGGATGTGTGTGCTTGGGGGAGCAGCAGCATGCATTATCAAAAAGCCCTGGGCCCTTAAAAAAATATAATTTTGGGTGGACAAATCGGCCCCAAAATACTCATTTTAATAAGCGCCCTTCTCAGTGGATTCTACAATGCTTTAATCACCCCAATGCCTATAAACTTTACCTTAACCTGCATGGGTATGAAGTGGTCCATGTCACATATATAATTAAGTTGGAAAAACAGTAACAAAATCGGAGAAATATAAAGAAAAAATGTTTAAAAAAAAGTGGAAACATCTGAAAAAGGGGGGCACTTTTTAGGGGGAGGGCGCTTATTTGATTTTGCAAAATGTACTTTTTTAGTTCTTTAGTTAGTGCCACCCTCAATCCGCCACTTCCGGGTAGAATGGCAAAATAGTAAATTTGTTATTTTTTGGGAACTCGGATCAGAGGGTGGGGGTAAAAGTGTTAAATGTACGCTTATTTGATATCAAAGTATTTTTGAGGTGTTTGTCTACAGGCTAAATATCTAATTGGTACTATGTAAACAGTGGAGGGTTATGGGTTGAAACTGCAATATATGGTGATCATAGGTCTCACTGCACAAAATCAGCATCCTGGTTTCCATGTTGATTTATACTAGATCTACAGGCTGACGTTTTTATTTTGGACCTATTGCATAATTTTCACCATTTCGATAGCTAAAACTTAGTACTTATTCTGGGATAAATGAATATCCTTAGGACGTGGGTACTTTCTAGAGTGGCTCTGCCATATAGCGTATTGTTTCCAATGCAAACGCAAAATCCTGGTTTTCGGAGGGCCCTTCCCAGTAAACACAACTACGTTCCCGAAATGTGATTTCACTTACTAATTTAACGTCCAAATGTAAGGGTTTATTTAAGTAATTTGACGTAGAATAACATAAATAAACGTTTGTATTATGTAATATGCAGGTTAAACTATGTAACTGGATTCACGTAATCTAACGTTAGATTAACGTAATCTGTTGATGCACCATGTTTATAACATGTGGGTTCGAATCCTGTAACCTGCAGCACATTTTAAGCAGCACATTTCCATTAGCCAGAAGGAATGTTGATGAATATGTGCTGCACATCTATGCATTTCACATCATTAACCATGCAAGAAAACCATGAAAAAAACACCATAATCCATATGCTTTAAATGACCAGAAAAAAAGCTCTACCACAACAGGGGATCCAACTCTCATCCTTCACATATCCAGTCCTGTGCTCTGCCTACTGAGCTAGCGGGATGACTGTGTGTCCTCATGAGAATAAGCCCCTTGATTCATATGGCATCAGGAAAATAGATAAAGAGTAAAAGAGTATGAGAGAGAGCCCCAAATCTCAACCCCAGTGTGGAAGTGCTGTATCGATTCCATTACACCACTGAGATTCAGTTGCAGATGGTCCATCAGAGAACAACCTGTAGTCTACATTCATAATGTTTTCTTATTTTCTGAGAGATATACCCTTTGGAACATGTGGTATAAATATGGTAAAATCATAGTTACGTTCAGTCTATATCCGCCTGCGGACTTAAAGATTTTTGTGGTTACTTATTTACTTTGGAAAAAACTTTTTTTGTGTAGTGTATCAATCAGTAGATGTTTTGCATGACCGATAATAGGGACCTTTAGTAACCACATAAAGGCAGACGTAGCAGTGCTGAAGGCATAGGATACGTCTGCGATTAATGAGGTATGTCAGGTTTGCTAACTGTCCCTACTACCTAGACCTTTAGCAACCATCCCAAAGCTCATAAAACCAATGCATGCATAGTTATTGGCCTACATCTGTCCTTATTGAGTTTGCTAAAGGTCCCTAAGTACTATGTGCAGGCAGAGTGACTGTGTGGTCTAGGCATTGGTGAATGGGTCTGACCCGCATGGGTTTGAACCCCACAATGTGCTGAGGTTTTTCTCTGACTGTACCTATAAGGATGAGAATAAGCGTTTTTTGCAAACGTTTTTTGCAAATGTTTGTTTGCAAACTTTTTTTGTGTTAACATTTTAACATTTTCCAAACGATTTTTGCAAACCTCCTGCAAACATTTTGCAACCGTTAGGAAAACGTTTTTTTGTTAGCTGGGTTATTCTTTGTATATGACACAAGGGAAACATGTATATGAGGTCCCTATCCACCACTATCTAACACCTGTCCCTCTAGCTCAGTGAGTAGAGCAGCTGTCTCCTAATCAGAAGCAACCAAGTTCAAGTCCCTGTAAGACTTTCTGTAAAACGTAGGCAAAATGGCCAATGGAATAAAGGAGAGTTTTATCTTTTGTTTTATACCAGGTAGTTTTATATTTCTTTTCTAAATATGCAGAGAATAGTGCATGTACTTTTTTTTTAATGTTATGTAATTTCAGGTAATTTACCTAAATAACCCTTTAGGAACGTTCTTACAACATTCAAATAACGTGTATACACATTCATTTAAGTAAAATAACCTGAATAAACCCTTACATTTGAACGTTATTTAACATAGTGAAATGACGTAATCCTCACCTAGAGAAATACGTTTTTTAAACGTGAAATAACGTGTGTTTACTGGGTTTCGACTACCCACACTGGTACGCTATGGCAGTGCTAAGGGTACAACATTTTGGCTGGGCCAAATGGGACCCCCTACTGTTCATAGATAACATTTCATTTCCCCTTTCCCCTTGACATTCCTCTACTGTCCTAGTGTTTAGAACACATTTAAGTGAGAATTGTAATCTAGAGTTTAACTCTCTCCGTAATTGTTGAAATTTGGGCATTTTCCCATCAAATAAAAGGCTCCCAAGAGGGGCCAAATTCTTATGAGGTGGGAAGGTGCTTATTACGGCAAAAAACGGTATAACTGCATGATATCTCAACGCTTTGTGGGTTTTTTTTAGCATGATGCACCAATGCAATACTGGCTAGTATTACAACTGACTGACTCTACATTAGTGCATCATGGTGACCCTATGCTGACCCTGTGCTACTGATTTATATTGAGCTCACTTCTTTTAGATAAGAGATATAATGCCACCCATTAGTGGTCTACTCTAGCTTTTAGCAGAACAAACACACGCAGGGCAGTTCATTGATTCTGTGTTTTATTAGGGCTGGGTGAGATTTTCCAATGGCGATAGATATACATCAGAGGTTAGTTCATGACTTTACAGTTCAGTGTGTACCAGAGTCAGGGACAGCTGCAGACATGCCTTCACCCTCTCTACTCAGACAGCTGTATCTAGTGTTGCTGATTTCTCAGGCTTTACATCCTGCATTTGCAACATTTAGAGACATCAACGGTCAGTTTTATCTTATCCTATTAGGTCGAACAATAATGTTGATTGATGATAAGTGTGATTAAGACCTAGGCTGAATGAATATCATACCTGCAAACCTGGGGCAAGACATGAATTAGAGTTCACTATAAAAGGTGTTTTCATATCCAAGTAACATAGGGTAGCTTCACCATGAGTCAGATACATACCTTGAGACAGACATTGATGTTTCTAGTTAGTCATGTACAATAAGACTTACATCCTGCACTTTCTGCACTTAGAGGCATCAACAGTCATTTTAATCAATCCGAACAATTGTGTTTTCCAAGAGCATTTGATCAGTGATGAGTTTGAATGATTAAAACTGAGTTTGAATGTGCATCATGCCTGCAAATTCAGGACAAGACATAAAACAGGTTACTGTTAAATCTGGACAGTGGCATACATTACCAGCTGCCGACAGGTAAGGTAACCAAGGAGTACACTATCAAAAGTTGTCTCAACCAAGTAATGTATACACTGATTTCTACATTTCAGTGTCATTTATGTTTCCATCTAACAGTGTATGGCATGGTTATCTTTAACAAAAGTTCAAAATCCTAAATCCTAAATTCAGTCAAGTACAGTGACAGAATTTGATGATGAAGATACCTTGCGCTTGGACCTAGGCTCTTTCATAGCAGGCAGAACCCCAGCATGGTTTGTCCAAGGCATCCAGAGTTGGATGTTTATAACTGTCATTCCGGAGCCATTGCGACATCTGGACAATGGACCACCATGTCTGGGGAGACCCCTAACTAATACTAGAAGGTTATGTGCGATGGTCATTAGCTGTGAGAGGGTGCCTGGAGCGCACCTGTAGTAGGGTGGACACTTGACATCCTCATCATGGCAGACAAAAGATAAAACTAAGATTATTTACAAAATATTCAATATCTAAAGGCATAATAGTGATACACATACAAAAAGAAAAAGAAAAAGAACCGTTGACATATATACATATATCGTGATAACACGATAGGTCGGTCCCTAAGATGTGACCAATTTTGTTTAGGCTTATCTGACAGAAACGTTAGTTGTACCGTGTTTGGAATATGACTGCATAATCTTACAGTGCTTGGTAACTATTTAGTTGTTAATTGACATTAGTAATTATATGTATGTTTGGCCACCTCAAAAAGAACGATAGTTATATTGGGTGTGACCAATTGCCACCCTCCCATAGTTATGTAAGAGTAGATCTTAGTTTATGCCAGTTGCATTTATCACTTTTGGATCTTTGACAGGATTCAATCATGGGATAATAGTTAGACTAGCGTCCCAAGCTTCCAAGGGATCTCCGACATCCCTCTCATCCTCATCTTCTTCATCCACTTCACTTCCACTGTCATCGCCAGCCCTGTTGCTTTTGGTGTGCAGGTCCGCAATTCGTCTTATTCTGACATTGAACTTTTCTTTCTGCTCCGTCTCCTGGTACCACCTGTCTAGGAGGTCCCACATCTTGGAGCCCCTGTAGAGAGGAGAGCGCTTGAAAAAGCCTGTCTCGGTCATTTGACATTGAAATGCTTTTTGCCACTGCTTCTTGTTATGCGGTTTTGATTGAGGTTTCCTTTTAAGTGGTTGCCATTTGCAGCACACTTGTACATGTAGACGAGGTGCAACTCATCGCGTCTCCTGTCCAGCCTCGGGACACCACATTCAAAGTGTAGATCATCGATAGACTTGTCTCTAACAGCGGTTTTCAGACAAATGCGCAGGCCTCTATTTTGAAGCCCCTGTAGTTTGGCTAGCAAGTCTTGGTTGGCTCCACCATGGAGGAAACCATAGTCAAATTGACTTAGGATATAGCTCTTATAGATTAAAATTGCATCATTCCTGGAAAGGCAGTCTCTTTGTCGAGCAAACCGTAGTAGTTTGTGATTTACCTTGCGGACCACATCCTTTACCACTTCCTCCATTGTCATTGTTTCACCCAACCTACTCCTAAGTAACAGTAGTTCTGTACCCTAGATAGTCTTGAACCTTCTATCTTAGGAACATTTGGTATAGGTATTTTCATCCTGTCCTTGCTACCACTCATCATGAACTTGGTTTTGTTGCGGTTAATAGTAAGCCTTAAAGCATTGCATTTTGCTTCTATCTTATCTAGATCTGTCTGGAGGTGATCCACAGCAGTCTGTGGTAAAACATCCGCACAGTAAAAAACTAGATCGTCCGCATACATTAAACTATGGCAATGTTCAAGATCTGAGCCTAAGTCATTTATGTAGTATATGAACAATAGAGGCCCAAAAACCGACCCTTGGGGGACGCCATAGTTCACTCCACAAGTTTCCGACTGAAAGTCTCCAATCTGCGTATATTGAGTTCTACCTGTTAGGTAGCTCCTCAACCAGCAAAATTCACTGACCTGTAGATTAAGCTTTTTTAGCTTTTCTAGTAGGTATGAGTGAACGACGGAATCGAATGCCTTGCGCAGGTCCACATAGCACATGGCTGTAGTGTGACCCAGGTCTCTATTCTTATATAGGTCAGTGGCCAACTCAAATATAGCATCACCAGTTCCAAGCCCACTACGGTACCCATACTGTCTACTTGACAGACTTTGGTTCCGTTCCATACATTCTACTAGGTGGAAGTGCATGCATTTTTCTGCAAGCTTGGACACAACGGATAGCAATGAGATTGGTCTCCAATTATTGATATCCTTTAGATTTCCTGTTTTAGGTATGGGAGACACACGAGCCTCTTTCCAGATTTGAGGCACTACACCAGATGTGAATGAGAGGTTTAGGACTTGTGTTGTGGGCCATCGAGGGCCAAATTATTCCTTATGCATGATCCCTAATGAAGAACAAAAATGCCTTGGAAATTAAAAACTTAAAATCATTAAAGAAAAAATATAAATATATCAGCATGTAGCTCTAACTATGTACTTTCACTCAACATAAGTAACCATTCAAAATACAAAGGGAAGCCCACACTTTTGTTGCCCTTTCTCTGAGGAGTGATTTCAAAAGTCGGCTGCCAGGTGCAAGTAAAAATGCTGCGGAACTCTTGTGTTCAACCTATATATGACATAACAGGTATATTGATTGCCAATACAATATTCATGTTATTACTTGAATAGGGTAAAGTAATACCTTTCCAATAAGTCCTTACTTAAGTCTGTAGGACATTTAGTACGTGTCAGAGAAATTAATATTTTAAGAAAGAAAGGTCGTTTAGCACTGCGACAGATACGGCCAGCGTGTGGGCAGGCAGGGAGTGCCTTCTCTACCTGTAGGTGGGAATAACATCTGCCGCTGCGGGCGGTACACAGCGGCACACCTGTCACATGACAGCTCTAGCCATAGAGAAACGTTCTCAAACATTGTATAACGATTTTTGTTTGCTGGGTTAATACAGCATAGGGGAGTAACTGACCAGTGCTGCATTTATGCATCATGCTGACCCTAAAAATGTTCAAAAAAACAACTGTGGCGAGCAATGCGCGGCAATATGCAACAACACAGAGTCCCCTAGTGTGGAACTATGATACTAATATATATAACGCAGTACAACACTGCACGCTGGCAGCAGCAGCGGCTACTACAGGGAGGTTCATACTAAGCCAATATACACATGTTAATCTCTGGTTAACATAGACATATATTCACAAAAATTGACAAGACGACACAGCCCTTTTGCTAAAGATCAGCACAGCGACACTGTCAAAAATGTGGGTACCATCTCACAATGCTACAGCATCATCATTATCTCTATTTTATGTAAATGCCTCCATAGTTTGAAAAGCCTAATGAAATAATGGTGCGTCATGGTGCTTTTTGAGACTGAATCATAACTTTAGTCCAAACCTTACTCATTGTTATGTGATATGTAGTATGCCTCATCTTTGAACAGATATAGCTGAGGCCAGACTGATGCAGGATCTGAACTTTGATGGCCGCGTAGCTGTACGCCCAGCCCTGGTATACAGCAAACCAGTTAATGTGTCAATTACATTTGATATCTTTTATGTTAAAAGCCTGGTAAGATTACTCTTATTGGTGTTCTCATGATTAAGGCATATTGACAATGGAAGTCATAATTATTGGGTGATGAATACATTGTAAATAGTATGTTAGGGTGGGTATCACTCTTGGTGAACCAAGTGTCATTTCTGCACAAAATCTCAATTACATTTTTCTATTTTCTCAAGTTTGTAAATATAGTTGTGTGAGTATGTTCTAGGCATCATCAATCTTGCATGCACTGCAATAGTAAAATGTAACACATTCTTGTACTCTGTATAGGACATAGCTAAACAGGAGCTAAGTCTGATAGGAGGTTTCCTTTTGGTGAGTTTTTGTCTTTCAATGATTTTGGTTTATATCTTTACATTCATCCTTGGTGCACTGTTAAATTCTTTCATCGAACAGAAGTAGACTTTTCACAAAGGGCAGGGTTTGAAAAAAATATCAAAATGTTTACTTGTAATATATATCTTAAATTTTTAAAATTTACTTTTAAATGTATCTTGCACAAGCACAAAATAGTGCAGCTTTAAAGGACTTGGATATAAGAAAAGTTATAGATATGAAACTTGAGTGTAATGTGTTTTATTATAGGTATGGAATGACCCTTTTGTGGGATGGGACCCTGCTAATTACGACAATATTACCTTTGCTCAAATACCACCTCATTCTATTTGGACTCCACTATTTTTGATTGTAACCAGGTAGATCACATTGGTAATTTATTATGGACTTCAGGCATTGTCATAGTATAAATAGCATTGTCATTTAGTATGATAGAATCGACTCAAATAGACTGCTCTATTTATTGCTTTGATAGGTATAAAAGTATCCTATTTGTCCAGTATTTGTATGACAATCACAGTTCAAAAGCTTTGTTGTAAGACTAATGATAGCAGTTCCATTGATGTGGCAAAGCACTGTCCACAAAATGGGATTCAGACAACCTTAAGGAAAGTTTACATATACTCTACCCTTCAAGACCATATATTCTCACTTTATTACTACAGTTTGGATGGACGGAAAAGTGATGATTATGATTCCAATATGCAAGTTTCGTCTTCTGGAATCGTTAACTGGTATCGTAAAGGCGTCTATAACATGGCATGTGAAGTTGACAGCTTCTCCTTCCCATTTGACGAACAGACATGCAATATGAGCATATTACCATTTGCCACAACTGATGATCAGATTTCTTTTAAAGGATTCAATCCCAATGTAACCACTGTTACAGTTGGCAACCTAGAATGGAAGATCATAAATGAGGATGTTACTACTGAAACTTTGATACTTGAAGCGGGTAACGTCTCTAACGTAGTATTTAGTTTCACCTTGAAAAGACAGTCCACTTACCATGTCCTCACTGTCATCCTACCGGTTATAGTTCTCTACACTGTTGGCCTGATGGTGTTTGCTCTGCCAGCAGACTCAGGGGAGAAGGTGTCTCTCTGTGTGGCCTGCCTCATGTCTTACTTCCTCACTCAGCTGATGATATCTGAACAAATCCCCAAGAGCTGGAAGTCTATCCCTGTCATCAGTAAGTATCAGAAAACCTTTGTTATAAGCCATAATTATGTCGGTTTGAGAGAACAAAAAACATAACTATAAGAGCATAAGAATCACTATATTATTTCATTTAAAATAATAGTGCAATTTGGCGTGGATTTAAATTCACAAATTTTGAACTATTGTAGCTATATAGCTATATTGGATACATTTTTGCTCTGTACATAATAGTTTAAAAAGTATTTTTAGTAATGTTTTACAGTAGCTGTTCTTTTATAAAATACTGAGAGAAACTGAGGTAAGGCATTTTATGATCTCATAATATCTGTCCTAAAGGGATGGTAAAATGTATGCACAAGGAAAACACATCCCTTCAAAAACTAGTTTAGAAATAACAGATATTTTACATATGTTTAAGCTCCTAAGAATCCTATTCCTTTAACTCTGTCCCCATTATCAGTAAGTTCTTGTTATCTCTTTTGTTGGTAAACTTGCAATTGTTATCAGAAAACCTTAGTTTTAAGGCAAATGTGAGTTTGATAGGGGAAATTTGGCACATGATGTAAATGTTTGAAACATATTTTATGATATCATAATTCTGCTGAAACATAAACAATAATCCAATAGGGAAACACATTGCATCAAAACACATCATCATGTTATAACTTTCTTGTCTTCCCAGTGGTCTTCAACACTGACTTCATGCTGCTGACTGTGCTGTCAGTGTGTTGCACCGTCCTGGTCCTGAATCTGCACCACAGGAAGTCTCCTGTCCCTGGGTGGCTGCAGAGGCTGCTGGCTGCCCACCACAGGCTGTGGTACAAGGGGCATAATGCCATTAGCAATAAAGGTGATGAAGTCATGACCTTCAATAGTAATGAAACAAATGATCCAACAGCACCAGGAAAAGTGGAAGAGATTGCAAAGGCCAGAAGTGTTAAGGTAGAAGAGGGTGTACACATAACATGGGCAGATGTAGCTGACACAGTTAACACTTTGTCATGCGGTATTTACATCTTCTCAGCTGTGGTAATGGGCTGTGTATTCATTACTATGTGGGCACAGGGCTAGAATGTGCAAACTTTGGAGAAATCTGGGCATTATGACAACTGGCGTATTGATACCTTACTATAATTTAGTTTAAGCTTGCTATGACAACCTCTATGAATAATTATAAGGACAGCTCTGCCGCATCGCCATTTTAATAAAGAAGAGGACCCATTTGGGTGAAATTCTAGTGATGGTTTATTTAGAAATAAAAGTTTATGTCTTGTCATCAAAGAATCCTTTTGTTTTTAGTTGTGTATATTAAACAATCAAATCCATTATTGTTATAAAGAATTTATCTCTACCATATTTGATAAACAAATCTGATGGAATCATTGAATTTTACATAATTTGTTATTGAACTAAAACTAAATCATAATTGTATATTTCAGGTATATGAATTAAATATTATGGGAAAAAATATCAACCATTAAACATATGTAAATAGTATATATAATATTGTTTAACAATCTGCAAGAAAACTGGGGCAGACCTGCCTAACTAGACTAGTTTGAGGTCACTGATCCAAAAATGATGGTATTAAGTGCTCCATAGAATTCAGATTCAAAATATTTCAACTAGATCATTATCTGTTTGTCTCAAACTGGATACATGGCATGACCAACTTTTAGCAGCAGCCATGATTTTCTTTTGTTCACCTGGCAGAGATAACCCTGAATCAAATTCAATGGTACCGTAAGAGACCAGATTCTGACACTCCAGTTGAACTAAATATATGTGGTATATCCCACTATTTGTTGAAAAAACCCACATGATATAGCTCAATAAGGAGCCTCTTCATCAGTCTATTATATTTCCTATGTAATCATATATGCAACCAGGCCTGCATGCAGGGTGAGGGGGGAGGGGCCACTAGGAGACAGGGGAGCGGATACTACTAAACTACCAGCAGTTCTCCCGCTTATCTCCAGGCGGCGCTGTGGTCATTTACACCCAATATCGCCCATGTTTAACGGGCAAGTCTGCTAATTTGCTACGGGAAAAATCACGTTTCATGGCCTAGAACCATTAATGTTGATCGTACCAACAAACCATTAACATCTATGCACTCCTGATGGCATTTGATATTAACCAGTTTAAATTAAGCTAAGATGAGATATTTGCATGTATAGCCATATTTTAATGGTAGAGGATGGGCGATCTGCCCGTCAGGAGACCCGGATGTTGGGGTTGGTGCGCGATGGCACTCCTAGTTCTGGCACTGATAGATGCCCTATATAGACTTGCATAAGTTGTTTTTAAACCAAAAACGGCCCTTTTATGTTATCTCTTTTCTTCAACTGTTCAACTGTAGAATCAATAGCAACATAGTGGTCATTCCGCTAACTGGCACCAGGCCCAGTCACCTAGTCAGTAGCCTATACATACAGAGCTTTCCAGAATGCTGTGCTGCTCACCATGGTGGAGAGAAGGGTAGGGGTACCTCGAAAAGTGCATCTCTGTCACAGGAGAATCTTTTGTTACTAAGTTTTACAAAATATTTACTAAATTATAATAGTTTATAATCTCAGCTGGATGGAAAGGCAGTTTATTTCATGGTGAATACGGCACTCTCATTGACTTAACCAAGGAAGGCCATATTTAACAGCCCCCATGAAATAACCCTCGCCCGTATTTCGCGGCTTGTCAAATCATCACCATTGTTGATTTAATCACTATGAGCTGTCCAGAACATTATTAACTAATGAGGTCATTGCACAATTGCACAATTTTCAGTTTCTGATAGTCACACATCTACGATTCATGGAAATATAAAGTGGACCTAGATATGGAGAAGATTAAGGTCTTGGCAGGCTTGTTCCCATAAAATTCACTTATAATAAACACAAAATAGAATCAGGCAATTAGGAATGTAATTCAAAACATCCACATATAAAAATCATGATATGCATGAGTTTCATGATTTTGACATGTGCTTCTCCATGTGGCTAATTCAGAATAATGTTATTGCTGACCTTGACCATAGTCAAGGTCATCCCATTCACCTAATGAAAAATGGATACCGAAATCCTATCTTGTTGGAATATGCTTAGACATGCATAATTTCACATTTACTGATAGTGGTGGCCTGTGGCGGCCTGTGATGGCCTGTGATGGCCTGTGATGGCCTGTGATGGTCTGTGAAGCCCTGTGGAGGCCCGTGGTGGCTTGTGCTGGCCTGTGGCGGCCTGCAGTGGCCTGTGGTGGCTTTTGATGGCCCGTGGCGGCCCGTGGGGGCCCGTGGTGGCCTGTAGCGACCTGTGGCAGCCTGCCGCGGCCTGCAGTGGCCCGTGGTGGCCCGTGGTGATGGCCTTGATAAGAGCTGATTATGGGCAAGCCTAGAAATCTTTATCCAATTTTGAAAAACATCTACCGTAAAACCTCGCGTATAAGCTGCAGCTAGTACGCGACTCAGATCGCTGGTGCAGCTTATAGTGTCGGCCCAGAGTCGGGGTGCGGCTTATATGAGAGTTTTAGCTACTATGGTACAATACTTAAGTCCCCTTTGTGCGGCTTATAGGATCGTCCCAAACTCGGGGTGCGGCTTATACGCGAGTTAGGCTTATACGCGAGGTTTTACGGTATATTCAAAGTAATTTTAGGGTTATTTCGGGCTATTTTAGAGTAGATTTGATAGTCCACGAGTCAATGCTGCTATCGGTGAGTCAGTGCTGAAGTTTGCGAGTCAATTTTGGGGTACCAAAGTGAAAAAAAAAAGAGAAATCCGACCAACCCTACCTAGATTTTCAGACTTGAAACTTGAACACACTTGTAACTTGAAACACACCTTTATCATTTTTTATGGCCGAGACAGATTTGAATGGGCAGGGACACAATATAGATGTATGATAACTCTACACATGTTGAGTATAATTGATTCTATTTTTGGTATGATAACTCAATTTGACACTGAGATAGGAAACATAAGTACATGAACTACATTTCTATGATAAACATATACACCAATATATATATGTATTATGCACACATTGAACAAGTTGGCCCTTTGGACAGTCTAACTACTATTTTCTTTTTGCTAACATCTTTATTATTTGCCTTCACTCCAGAAGCCGGTATGCATCCAAACTACATATCTGGTAACCATGTGGGAGATAATGAGGACTTATATGCAAGTCTAGGTTCTGCATGGGTATATTCTCACCTGGCCTTCACCTTGATCCAGTATTAGGACCAATCATAGCCCAAGCTTTTGGACACACCCTAGTAACTGGATACCTTTGCTCTGATGGTGTCACATGGTACAAAGAGGTGAATCTCACCCTGGTTTGTGTCACATTTTTGGTCTAGCAAAAGGGTCGCCCACCTGTCCTACTATGCTAGTCCCCTAAATTGGGTAAATTATTACCTACAAAACGTTATATAAATGTTATTTCAATAATAATAAAAAGTTCTACATAAGGCCACTCATAAAAATAAACTGGTTTCCCATCACTGCGCGCATCATAAAAATCGTGATTTGGGGAAAACCTTTTTTTTTTTTGAAGATTTTTTATGAGAAAATATGTCAAATATGTGGTCGAATATTGGCATATTCGGTATCAAATTAAAGCTTATACTGCCTGTAATGCAGTAAGCGAGATAAAACATACAACACAACACCTTTTTAAACAACTTTTTGAACATTAAACTCTTAACTACACACTGCCGGGTGATGAGAAACAACTTTTTTTTTGAGTGGCCTAAACTAAGCAGATTTAGATTTAGTTTCACCACAGGCTCGACTGGGGTTTGACCTGGGGACCTGGTTATCACATTCCTACGACCTAACTGATGGAGCCATTGAAACAGCTGGAAAGAGGGCTGATGCCTGGCACATATATTGCGAAAATTAGAGACATATCATTGGGGCTATGTAATTCTTGAGGGGGGGGGGCGTAAAAATTTAAGCCCCTTTTTAGCAAAAAAGCCCGCGCTTTACTATAGTTCAAAGGGGGTGCGAAAAATTGTCGGCGCCTTCGGTGAGGGAGGCACAAAACGTTCCACGCGCTCTCGAGGGGGGGGGGGAGGCGTTAAAAAGTTTCAACCCTCCGCGCAAAATCTCACCACCACCCCCTGTAATTAATAAATGAACACTCCCTTACCTAACACAACCTAACCTAAATTATTGCCTTCAAAACGTTATATATATATATGTGTATATATATGTGTGTATATATGTGTGTATGTATGTGTGTATGTATGTGTGTATGTATATGCATATGTATATGTATATATTTGTATAAGTCCCGGTAGCTAACATAATTAAATAACATTATTATATTAATTATTGCAGTTACTATAGAAACTGTATAATATAATTACCGGTAGCTATTACAATTCATTAGGTAATTAATTACTGGTATAAATATGTGGAAGGATAGAGAACACAGGTTTGGAGGAATATAGGTGCCGGGCATGCACCATACAATTAGCCCTTACTTTATTACTGAAGTATCATATTTATATACTGCAGTTTACAGAACCACTTTATGTGGGAATAACCAACACAACGCAGTGTGTTTTGCAATAAATAATTAATAAATAGTAACTGTAATTAATAAATACAATAATCACAGACATGTCATAAATATTTTCATAAATATTTTCATAAATATTCTAACATTGATATTGAATTTCTGAAAAATTCCTAAAAATTCTCCACAAATTCCTAAAAATTTCCAGGTAGAGACGATACAGAGGTGTGTACTCTACAGCTGGAGGTGGGCGACTGACGGCCGTTACGGCTGGGTGGCCTTATGTAGCACAATAACAACAGAAAGAAGTAACTACGGCAACGGCCCGGGGCGCCATCTCACGGCCAGCGGCCGTACTACGGCCAAAAGCACACGGCGCGCCACCTCCAGGGGAAACGGGGAACTGCGGACCTAAAAACATGTTTAAAAATGTGTAAATGGGACATAACATTCTAAGAGTGTAGCAACAGTGGTCTGTATACATATATGCAAATGAACCTAATGGTTAGGGATGTCATTGATATCCAATTTATTTCGATTTCGATTATCACTATTTTGGTGTCGATTCTTCGATTATATCGATTCATATCCATTTTGAAAAAACATTCTATATCTGCTTAAAAAAGGGCTTTGTTCCTCAGTTTATTCCCTTCCTTATAGTCTAGTTTATGAAGATGAACACCTGATAACAAGTTGGGTGCAATCTGATGTCATTTTTCCTCAATATATTATAGGCCTGCAAAGGTAATAATTTTTAAACTGGATAAAAAGCAAGTTCTAAAATCTGCACAATTTTTACAGTTTTAGAAAGGGTATTTAATGGTCTATATTTGATACAAATGGTGTATCGATATAATGCTTTTGTCGATGCGATAATCGGAATTCTATAAATGTGGGCCATGGGGGGAAAACGTGCCTCCAGGGGGGATTTTTAGTACTTGTTTTGGCCACCAGGGGGCAGTATATGGGTAAAACACTGAAAAATACACTAAAAAATGCTTTAGACCAATTTTTCACAGGGAATCCAGTGATATCCTTAGAATTATTTCATCTCCAATGGAAACATTCCATTTTTGGAATGCAAAAGGAACATTGGTTGCCATGGAAACATGGCAAATTGGCATATATGACAATTTCTGGTTGCCATGGAAACATTCCATTATTCTAATGGAATTTTTTGCCACAAATGTTCACAAGGAACTCAGAATCGAAAACAGACCTCAGAAATTCCCTCTAGAACCAATTTTATGATAAAAACATCAGATGTCTTTGGTTATTTTTCAACAAAACTGTATTTTTTGCATTATTAGTATTCATAATGGGATATAGTGGATTTAGAGCTTATTTGCCATTTTTAGTTGTACACACCAACCCCGGTTTGACAAGCAGTTACAGCAAAACTACTTGGGATATTTTGGCTCAAGATATCCCATTTTAAAGCCTGTAACATAAACTTTGAAAAGCCATTTTCCCCCTTGAGGCATGTTTTCCCTCAGCTGGCCATAAATGTCGGTGTATTGATTCTGGGGGTATCGGTGACATCCCTACTAATGGTTCATGATGATGTATATTGTATATTAATATCAGAGTGAGTAGTACTAACAAGGTCAGGGATGTGGATAATTACTCATATAACACAATCAATAACTCACCCATAGTAACCTGATGCATGTTGTCTGGAAGAACAGGTAACCAGTCAACAACTTCTAGGACCAGGTATCCTATTCAGTGCTCCTGATGCATTCTGACCTGAGTCAAGATGGAGGCTTTACCACTATGTGCTGTACCCAGGATACTCTATGTCTACCTCGTAATGTCTGTGTCTATGTACCCGGTACTTGGTACAGCTATCACTAGTGCAAATGGTGAGTTAAATAGGTATAATTAATCCTTTCAGCAATCAACCAACAGCCTTGCAAAAAGTGATTTGGGCTTTTACCAGCTGTTGGAATGCTGATACACAATGTAATACATAAGCAATGTACACAATGTAATACTTACCTCAGATTTCTGAATGAATCATTGGATTTTATGCACCACTTTATATTTATCAATACACTATTACAAAATGATATTTTGAACAACAATTGTGACTAAGTCCACTCTGTATGTTGCAGAGATGGGCGAGGGCAGGCTTGTTACTACTCTGACTTCTGTAGACCGGGCAAAAGTCCGACCAACTATGGATTACACCAAACCAACAAATGTGCTGTTCCAGTTCACTCTCATCCATATAAAAGAATTGGTAGGTACATATGTTATAATACACTCAAATGATTATGTGCAATATAAATATTAACTGATATTAAAAGTTGCAAGTAATTGTTAAACTCTGAGTGTCACAGTATCCTGATAACTGCATGTTTGGTCATTCCCGCCCGGTTCCTGGACATAACGCCTTACGCTACTTCTCACCAGCCATCTGGTGCTATATATATATGTTTTTTGGGATCATAGGGTTGGGAACTGGGTGATATCAGTTCTTGTTTCAGTTTTATGGTTCCAATATTGAATAGTTAGAATAATAGCTTTAATACATTTAATAGCATGAATGAAATATCAATTTGATAGCATTGATCAAAGAATTGATAGACTATCTACCAATTGCATCACACATAATTATATGCTTCTTAGTTCTTGTGATATTAAGTTTGTATATACATGTTGTAGAATATGGCAAAACAAGAATTAACACTGACTGGAGCTTTTACTGTGGTAAGTCATTGCAAAGCGAATTTCTATTCTGTCCTTCATGTTCTAGTATATGTATGGGGAACTGTCGTTGAATAGTAATTACTATTTGAATGTGATAATTCAATCTTGAAGTGCACTTGTGTGACATGTGACATGGTTTAGGCAATCACGAGCCACTCTGAATAGTTGACCAGCACTGAAGGCAATAAATAATATGAGAAGGAGTAATGGGCTTTGTCAATACTGGGGTAAATAGTACAGTGATGTAGTATTACGGCACCAGATGTCAGCAATGTTTCAACATCCTACCAGACATGGGCAATGAGTATGCAATTCTTCTTGTCAGATAAATGTTCTATTGTTCTCATATTTTAATTGGTGCAATTAAGAAAACTGTTCAACTATAGTCATATGTGTACCCAAAGATACTACACAAATGGTAATGTATAATATATCAATTCTCTTTATAGATGTGGAATGACCCATTTCTTACTTGGAACATCAGTGATCATGACAACATTTATTTCACACGGATTCCTGTGTCAGCAATATGGACCCCATCACTGTTTCTAGCTAACAGGTAACTTAATTGACTCAAGCTAACAATGTATCATGGTCAACAATATCACTCTACCCTTAATTTAAGGTATAGCCAGACTGACTCTCATTTGAGTTTCCTATCATGGGACTCCCTCCCCACACTGTGTCTCACCAAAATGATCCGAGTTGAAAGTCTTTGACCAGGTGCAATCTATGACTGGGTGCAATCTATGTCTGGCTTGAAGGAAAAGAGTATATTTAGGCAATATGTAGATATAAATGGGCTGAAAAGGTTACTAGATGTTTTAAGACTTACATTACTAATTTCATTTCTTTATTCATCTGTCCTAAATAAACCCTTTTATGTCAAGCCGGTCATAGATATCAATTGCACCCAGTCATAGATTGCACCCAGTCATAGACTTTCAACTTGGATCAATGTGGTGAGACACAGCCTCCAGTCTGTATTTCTATTTTACAAAGTTTATTTTCAGTGCCAATGGAAGAGAAGATGAAACTAAATGGAGAAAAGGAGAAGTGACTGTGTTGCATGATGGGAATGTCACTTGGACTCCATCAGGAGTTTTTACCACAGCATGTGATGTTGATGTCTTCTCTTTCCCTTTTGACACTCAGAAATGCAATCTCAGTGTTCTCCCATGGCAAGCAACAGAAAAGGAAGTCATATATACTGGAATCAATGGGCGCGATGGTGTCATAGAGAACTGGGAGTGGAAAATTATAAACTCTGAAGTGACAAACCAGAAGTATTTCTCATCTGTTGGAAATATCTCCCATGTTGTTTTCAGTTACACATTTGAAAGGCAACCCCTGTACCATATTGCAACTCTGATCCTACCCATAGTTCTGCTGTTCTTTGTGGGTCTGATGGTGTTCCCTCTGCCAGTGGACTCAGGGGAGAAGGTGTCTCTGTGTGTGGCCTGCCTCATGTCATTCTTCCTAACGCAGCTGATGATTGCAGAACAAATGCCAAGAAGCTGGAAGTCTATTCCCGTCATCAGTAAGTAATATTAAGATATATGTCTAGCACTGCCTGATGTACTAAAGGGAGCACTTTAGACAATATGGCCTCCATTTTGTTCTGAGTGTATATGGTCACATTTTCAATAGTTCAATGGGCACTTTCACATGACATCACATTTGGCAAATGTGGAGAAAATACTTTAGCTGATGACTTCTTGTTCACTACTATTCTATCAATTCTGATGGGTACCACCGAAACCGGATATCCGCCTAGGGTTATACATTCTCCAAATGTGCTGTCACATGAAAGTGCCCTTATTCTTAGATGTTGGGATATTTTTTATGGAAGACTAAGATCAAGGGGAGCCTTCTCAAGTTTCACTATACGTATGATTATTCATGATCATCCATTAAGGGACCACAATATCCCTGAAGACTTTCTCATCATGCAGTGCTCATGAGTCAGCATGATGGTAAAGTATGCTGACGTATTGGTAATTGACAGGACAAAACGTCAAAAATCGATCAGTCAGTTTGTCTTTGTAACGATTTTCAAATAGCACAGCCTTGCTACTACAAGTGTGTAAGGACATGTGGTGATGTGGATTAGTATAACAGTTTCTAAAGAATTCAATGTAGCGTTGTGATGATGCCTGAATGCAACACTCAGGGCTGCATTCATGCATGATGACAACATAGAGGCACAGTGCACTAATCCCACCATATTGTCAATTTGATGTGCTTGTTCCAGTGATCTTCAACAACATCTTCATGTTGCTGAATGTGCTGTCCATCTGTGCCACAGTTCTGGTCCTCAATCTGCATCACAGACAGGCAGTTAACGTACCAAGATGGCTAGAGTGGATCCTTGAGCAAAGGTCAAGACGTAAGATGTCAAGTAAGAACAAGGTGGAGTCCTGTGATATGAATGTACTTGATGTCCCCATCACTGAAGTTGAAGAGGTTAATTACAATGTCATGTCAGGAAATGGAGAGAAGAGCGTTACATCCTTGTTGTCATCCATCTTGGAGGTGGTACAGAAAGCAGCAGATGATACCCGTAACCATGTTGATGAAGGTGAAGCAATCAAGAAGAAATGGAGGGATGTGGCTGATGCAGTAAATGCTGTGTTGTTTCTTTTTTACATCCTCACAGCATTGGTGATGGGACTTGTATGTACCAGAATGTGGATGCAGGTGCAAACCCCCTAAAACAAAGTTGGACGCCTTTGCTGCAAGGATTTTATTTCAATGCCCTCTCATGGTTTCATACTTGATCCAAGGAGCTGTGTTATATTTGAAAAGTGGGGGTCTGCAGATTTTGGGATAAATGGGCCGGGATTTTTCATCTCTGTCTGGAGTTGGTCAAAATCCTAAATCCATCAACTCCTTCTCCACGTGTAGTTTAATACCATAAAACTCTCATGTAAAAGCTGTGTCTAGTACTCGAGTCAAATCGGCAGTGCGGCTTATAGGAGCAGAACATAATTTGGGTGCAGCTTATACTCAAGTCTTTAGCTGTAGAGTACAGTGTTAAAGTTGCCACAATCATACCCCCTGTTAGGCTTATAGACTTTTTCCAAATTCTAGGTGTGTCTAATAAGCAAGTTAGGCTCATGATTATACGTGTACAATAATTTATAGTAATGACCAATCCCTTATACAGTATCATTTTTAAAATTGTCAAAGTAAAAGCCACCTACTTGGGTCCTGTGAAAATTATGCATGATCCCCTGCTTCAGATATGGTTAAATTTCATTAACATTGAAATTCTGGCATTATGCTGGATTTAATTTAGCCTCCAAGTTGATTTGTTGCGAATTAAGGCTGTACACTGCTTGTATACTGAGGAATGAGATATTGCTACATACCTATGCAATCCCATAATGGGACAGAAGGGGGATTAGAAAGGAAGAACCAATAGATGATATGAGGATTTAACAAGAATGACTTGGAGTGGTAGATCAATGGACCAGATACCATTATTACATAATATTTTGTATGTAATCATTGTTATATATTCAAGGTATATTCGAAGTAGACAATCATTATTTATCAGTTATTACAGGCAATAGAACCTCCACACTAACTTCTTTATTATTAGGGAGTTTCTGTGGTGATTTGAACTATTCAGTAGAAAAATAACCACCAGGTTCTATTAGACAGTGTTGTTAAGTTATTATTTTTGAGGTCTGCAAATGTTGTCTGTACAAAGAAGTATATTTGGGTCCCCAACTTTCTAAGAACCTTTACACACATTGTCATAATCATACAATGCTAATCCTGTAAAATATATACTTGAATTGTGTGATGTATATGTATATGATTACACATATTATTGTTATTGACCTTCATGTGATGGTAGCAGGAAAAACAATACATTTATTTAGAAATAAATTGATGTTGAGCAAGTGCTGTTATTTTCTTTTACTTTTACAAAAGTTGACTGAAAGTGTCTGCACATGTCAAGCGCATAACTCCCCTACTCAACTGTCACCATTTCTGATACTAAGCACGCCAAGTGATAAAGAAGCCAAAACATGACATTTATTTATACTGAAAAGTAGGTATATGGCAAAGACCTGTAATCCACGTCTATCCAGTTGATATATATATCATCTGATCAAAAGACAATCAATCTACTTGGATAATATCCTCTAACTCATGATGTCCTTGAAAATGATAATCAATCATATCGACCGGTAACCAGGGTAACCAAGATCTATATGTAACATGAAGGATGTGGGCAGACAATCCGAAACAAGACAACATGAGAAAGTAGAACAGACAAAGAGCAAGGAAGGACAACGATCTACTATTCAATATTCTTTCTATTAATCTCATCGCCTCATACTTCACTAATTCACTAATTGACAATGTTGCAGTAAATCATTACGTAATTTCTCAATAGTCTGCCACATTTTTAGCAGCAAAACAGGAAATAATAGAAATATTACCCGCAATTTGACAAATCATCTCTTGGAGGTGTATATTACCATCACACTATAGCATACCACACACATCTAGATGTAGCCTAATCTATTCTACATACTAATGTTCATGATAATATAATGCACGAAAATGGCTGCAATAATTGGACCAGAAAACCAAACTAATAAACTGCAATGGGGTTCGTTCTAAAACAAAAACAAAAAACAACTTTTAGTAGCTATAGCCTATTTGAGAGCAAGTCTGTTAGGTCACCTCACAAATGCATTTTCATATTAAATTTTCTGAAGAATGAATCTCAGAAATAAACAACACCAGATACAGCTGTCTGAGTAGAGAGGGTGAAGGCATATCTGCAGCTGTCCCTGACTCTGGTACACACTGAACTGTAAAGTCATGTGAATAATTGCTGTGTCCAAATGGAAGAGATATGTGAAATTAAGGGGTCGCAATAGGGTGGTTCAAATTAACACATAGGCATGCATTATTTGACACAGATATGTTGAGACTTTACATATTCTACACCAAATTGATCATATTTAATATTTCTATCAGATTAGTTCCATTTTGGAAGGTTTAAGAAGCCCTGGAGTGCAAATGGAACAAAAACGTTCTTTTTTCTTAAAACAGCATTATGGGATGGAAAAAGAACACTATCATAACTTTTTATAATTGGAGATTAATCTAAGTGTCATTCCCTGGGACCCTTTATGTGAGGAGATGGTGTTACACATGAGGAGATGGAATTGGACGTGAGGGGATGGTATTGGAATTGAGAAGATATTAGGGGCCATGAGGAAATGGTAGTGGACGTGAGGAGATGGTAGTAGACGTGAGGAGATGGTAGTGGACGTGAGGAGATGGTAGTGGACGTGAGGAAATGGTAGGGGCTGTGCCAGCTATCATAGTTAAATTGGGCACTACATAAAGGGGGCATGACCTGTTGTATATATTTTTTATATCATTTGCTCTTGTATATGTTTTCTACTAAACATTAAATACAATTTACCTGTAATAAACCTATACGCTAGCATTAGATATTTGAACTAACCCCTAAGGGCCACACTTTACACTGAAAACAGAATAGACATTCCCTGTATGTTTCCCGACCTACCCTCTCCCTTCCCTGACATTCCCAATGTATTCTCCAACCTCACCTCTCCCTTCCCTGACATTCCCAATGTATTCTCCAACCTCACCCAGTGGCGGATCCAGGATTGTCTAGAGGGGGCCCAAACCAGGCCAACCTGGAGTCACTATCTGTTTCCCGCAAGCGAAGAGAATTAATTAGCTATACTATGGGGCTTATTCACCTTTCTGCTGGTAGGTCTGCCAAATCTGTAAGACTGGCCAGGAACTCTGGACCGATTTTGGGTCATTTTTGGTCTATTTTAAGCCCTTGGAACTCAAAATATGGATATTTAACCATGAAAACCCATATGTAACATCAAGAACTCACCCATCCCGATATAATAAGAAAAGAAAATTCATATAAAAATGAATATTCTAAGAGTGCTGGCCTGCGGGAGTGTAAAAATCCAATATGCACAGTTTCTGTGATTTATGACCACTACCGTCTCCTAACGGCTCCTGCCATTTTCTCATGGCCCCTACCACTCCTCATGGTCACTACCATCCCCTCACGACTCCTACCAATTTCTCAAGCCCCCTACCGTACCATTTTCTCATGATCATGGCCACCCCCATATCATCTTGTCAATGCCCCTACCATCTCCTCACGGCCACCACCATTTCCTCATGGTCACCACTATCTCCTGACTGCCCTACCATCTCTTCATGGCAACCAACATCTCCACCCTACTGATAACATATGGATGTACATATAAACCATTTTTTATGTCATTTTGCACCCATGCCATATGATGATCCAACTTTGCCCCTCTACTGTGCATTTACTATGTATATGCCCCAACCCCTAAGATAACCATACTCCTAAATTGTTTTTAGACCCCTTCGCACATGAAACAAAAGCAGTTTTTTGACAATCAGCCATGTCAAATTTCTAACAATTCTATGATAAAGTATACTTGGGAATTAGTTTCTGACTACTGGCAGAATTGGTGTCCAACTCTAGGTGAAAATTACATGGCCAGTTCAAAACATCTAAATATCTATGCTAAATATTTCCTTTTAGGGAAACATTCTAGACTATAGTTTCCACATGATTTCATATATTTAATCATGAAATCAGTGGTCAAAAGTGCCCCACCCGGATTTGTATCTCTATCTCTATCAAGAGTTTCTTTCTTTCTTTACCAGATGGAACCACTTCTGGGTATCAACCGTAAAAGAAAGCATAGTCTTGATAGCAACTTATGCATAATATGCCAAGAAACAAGGGGAAAGAAGTATCCTCTGAACAAAAGTGCAAGTTCACATTGCCTGGAAACGTTGAAGCAAAGTACAGAAAGCCGTATAAAATATCGAGATGTGAAGTACAAAGATGCAGTTGATAATATCAATGAAGCGTACGCAGCAGGTATGCCCATAAGAACATGGCATAACTACTGCTACACACATTATACTGACAGTTCAAAATTAGCTAGACTTAAAAATGCATATGAAAAAAAATTCAAGCAGACAGAAATGGAACAGAATTTTGCGTCTCCATTAAACCACTTCACAAGAAGTCAGACAACTCCAGTTACTTGGACTCTCTGTCTGTTCTGCCAGGATGAAACAACACCCCACACTGATCTAAGGAAACTAGAAACAAGCAGGCTCAATGATGAGATCATGACAAATCATAAGTATGACCATTCCCTGTCCGTTCGCCTTGCTGGTGTTTCTGATTTAATGGCTGTAGATGCACACTACCACTTGAACTGTAGCCACTTCCATCAATCAGGCTAGGCTGCTTCTCTTTGGGAAGTGCAGCAAAACAGAAGCTCTCCGGCCAACCTCTGATGCACTGAGGCTTCATATTCAACGTGCTCATTTCCAAGCACTGATCTGGAACTTCGCTAACCTATCATATCCCAAACTTCCTGAACCAACAGAACTTGGATGGAAGCTCGATGACAATGAACTTGTACCAGTGCTGATGACTAAAGAGCCCATACCAGATGCGTGTCTAACCCTAGTCTCATGTCAGTGCAAGACAGGCTGCACAAGTCAACGATGTGGCTGTAGGAGAGCGAAGCTGCAGTGCACTACAAATTGTGGCTGTGATCGTAGTACAGGGTTATGCCTCAACAATCAGAAATAGACAATGTAAGTGATATTTTCAGCAAATATACCATAAAGCCCAACCCTGCAAAACAATCTGAACCACTACTTTAAGAAGGAAATCAAAAAATATCATTTTCACTAATATTTAATGTATAAAACCCCATCTACTTTGAGAGAGAAACATTTGCTAATGTGTTATCAAGGCTTTTATATCATCTAATATGCATTATCACATATATGTGCTTTGTAATTGATAGATCTAACTTATTTTATGATTAACAGTTGAATGATATTGAATTGCTTCCAAAAGAAGCATGAACAATAATATTCTTTTTTGTCATCTTCAGGAATCACTGTCCAGTGCCTAACAAGAGAATTACAGAATGGAATACCTATTGCTGACACCTGGAACTAGTATCTCCTGAAACTATATACCCGCCTGCTATGGTTGTAATAGAACAGATTAGCTTTCTCAAAATAATGTTCTATCAAGGCAACAATGCCAAACTGCTGCACTTGAAACATTCAAAGTATGTGAACTGGAAAAAAACACAAGTGGTATTAACTGATAAAGTATAATGCTCAAGGAACTTATCTTCATGAAGTCTCACTTTTGATAACAATAAACAACTGTATAATATACCTAGAAGTTTGCTCATTTCATTGACAAATAATCAGTGGCCACAAAGTGGATATATACCACAAATGAGGGATAGCCGCATAAGAGTGAGTTTTTTTCCATTCAATTAAAGATAGAACAGGGCCTTAATGGTGAGGTGGCCTTTTAAATGGGTAGGCCATTAGAAGGGAATTGGCTGTGTACCTTTGTTGCTAAGAAAATAAGCAAATAAAATGGCTATTTCTAGACACCACTTTACTTAATAAAGACATTATCAACACAAAGTAATCCTTTTTATCTATTAAGTTGGGTAAGGTGCCATTAAAATTGATCTATGACCCCTAGGAACATGGGTTGCTAGGCAAATAAACATATAGAATAGCAGTTGCTTGGTAACCATTTATATTAGCAACAAATGGATAATATCATTAAAATCCCTGTGACCATTTTAGTGGGGATTGGCACGATTAATATGACCTATGCCCTCTTGAAGCATGTGTTGCTAGGCAAATAAACATTTAGAATAGCTGTTGCTAGGCAACCATTTACATTAGCAACAAATGGATGATGTCATTGAAATCCTTGGACCGGATTTAGGGGGGGTAGGCTACCTGAAAATTATGATAAAAGGTCGATATAGGGCCGTTGTCAAGCAAATCAACAAATCCTGTGACGGTTGCTAGGCAACAGTTCTAGGAGCCTGAATGGAAGGAAAAAATATAAAAAACAACTTATCTACCACAGATTTGTCATTTTGGGGTAAAAAGGACTTCATAATGTTCAATACTGCTATCATAATGCATGATTTTAGGTTTTCTCTGAGTGAAATGGCGGCCATTTTGTTTTGGTCGTTAGACACAGAAAGAACGTTTTTTCCTCTTGGGGTCAAAAAAATTCGGATTCAGCATGCCCAAATTACCCCAAAAAGCATCTCAGAACAATTGTACTAAAAAATGCCCCTTGGCAGGTTTAGAACCATATTTTTATGTATTCATTCCCGTCTATGACTTGTTTTTAGCTATATCTCAATTATTAAACTCTACAGAGCTGTTCAAAGTAGCATAGTCACTTATAAATTGATGATTTTTCATGAAAAATTACCAAAATCCCCTATTTTCGCCTGTTTTCAACAATTTTCAAGTGACTATGCTACTTTGAACAGCTCTGTAGAGCTTAATAATTGAGATATAGCTAAAAGAAGGAAAAGGGTCCCAGGGAATGACACCTAGATAACTCCCAATAACCAGAGCTGATGAAAATGTTCTTTTTCCATCCCATAATGCTGTTCTAAGAAAAAAGAACGTTTTTGTTCCATTTGCACTCCAGGGCTTCTTAAACCTTCCACAATGGAACCAATTTGATAGAAAAATTAAATATGATCAATTTGGTGTATGATATGTACAGTCTCAATATATCTGTGTCAAATAATGCATGCATATGTGTTAATTTGAACCACCCTATTGCGACCCCTTAAGGATTCACTGACCACTAGCCCCAATGCCAGAAGCACTCAATAATCAATTTCTAGTTATTGATATCGTTGGCACTCCATACTACATATCCAAATACTGTAGGTCCCAGTCCCAGCCCCCTCTCAGACTTTTGGCTATAATATTGACCCATAGCCATGCCAACATAATGACGTTTTTAGGCTGTGAGCCAGCTCATTATTCCTGCTACAAATGGTGGAACGTGAACAAACAAGCATTGATTGCTGACTAATGGATCATCAATGACACAAAAGTATTATATTATCTAATTAATGCAACCCACAATGTCAAGAATTATAAATATTTGCTTGAAAGCTGCTAACCTGTTGGTTCACTAACCTCTAGTCATGATTTATACGTGTGCAATCATGCTCACCCTATTGGGTTGATACACTCCTATAGGGACACCAGTAATCATGAAGATAAATGAAATAAAGCCCGATGTATCATGCCATCCTTTAAGGTTAATTTGTAACTACAATACATGAAGAGTCAGCACTAGGACTCGAAGAAATTTACTAGTTAAGCTATATCCAACACTATATTGATCAGTAGCATTTGCCAGTGGGCTGAATAGGCTGTGCAAATACACTTTGAGCAGATGACCCATTAATATGTACATTGTCTATATATGAGTGTAATTAACTCACAGCATCAGGGATGTGGATACTTATTCAAAAAATAACAATCAATAACTGGCCATTAGCAGCCTCACACATGTTTTGTTACAGAACAAGAGACCAGTCAATAACTTCTAACATACATAAGAACCAGGTATGGTATTCAGTGCTCCTGCTGCATTCTGAATCAAGATGGAGGCTTTACCACTAGGTGCTGTACCTAGGATGCTCTATGTCTACCTTATAATGTGTGTGTGTCTATGTGCCCCGTGCTTGGTACATATATCGCTAGTTCAAATGGTGAGTTAAACTGGTATTATTAACCCTTTTGGCCATCAACTGCCAGCCTTGAAAAAGGTGTTTGAAGCTTTAGCCAGCTGTTGGAATGCTTAAACACAATACAATACTGAGTCTTACACTTCAGAATTCTGAATAGATCATTGGATCTGATGTGTTACTTTATACTTATCTAGATATGCTCATAATGTGACATATACATTATTACAAATGATATGATGAACAACGCTTGTAACCAAGTTTGTACATCTGTGTGTTGCAGAGATGGGAGAGGGCAGGCTTGTTACTACTCTGACTTCTGTGGACCGGGCAAAAGTCCGACCAACTATGGATTACACCAAACCAACAAGTGTGATGTTCAAATTTACTCTCATCCATGTAAAAGAACTGGTATGTACATATGTCATAACACACTCAGATATTTAGATGCAATAAAATATCAATAATGATATTAAAAATGGCAAGTAATAGTTAAACTCTGAATGTTACAGGCGTTGTGATAAGTACATTTTGGTTCCAACCCAGTGCCTGGACTGAAACTCATCCCCCACCTCTCTCCAGACCCAGTTCACAATATTACTATTACTGTATACATATACCAACAATGTTTTCTAACTATCAATGGGATAAACAGTGAGATCATGATTTTTATAAACCAAACTCAGTTGTTTGGGGTTATAGGTTGGGAACTGGGTGGTATCAGTTTTTGGTTATATTGCTTGAGAATTGAATAATGATAATAATAGCTTTAAAACATATAGCATGAATGAAATATTTATTGCATGACACAGCATTAATGAAAGAATTGATAGGCTTCATATCATAATTATACCTTTTAGTTCCTGTGATATTGCACTTGTATATACATGTTGTAGAATATGGCAAAACAAGAATTAACAATGGCTGGAGCTTTTACTGTGGTAAGTAATTCCAAAGCACATTTGAATTCCATTCTTCATGTTTTAGTATTTGTATTGGGAACTGTGGTTGAACAATAAATATTATTTCAAAGTGTAGGTGAACTTTATAGTGCCTGACATGTGACATGGTTTAACCAATCAAGAGTCACTCTGAATCGTTCGATAATACTGAAGACAAGAAATGGTATGAGAGGGGGAGTAATGCATTATCAAGGGTTAAAAGGTCCAGTGATGTAGTATTGTGACATATCACATTTTTACCGATAGACGCCACACAAATGGCAATGTATAAAAATTAATTTCTCATATTTTAATTGTTGCAATTGAGAAAACTGTTCAACTATAGTCATATGTGTACCCGAAGACCCCACACAAATGGTAATGTATAAATCAATTCTCTTTATATATGTGGAATGACCCATTTCTTACTTGGAATATCAGTGATTATGACAACATTTATTTCACACGGATTCCTGTGTCATCAATATGGATCCCATCACTGTTTATATCTAACAGGTAACTTAATTGACTTAAGCTAACAATGTATCATGGTCAACAATATCACTCTACCATTAAATCAGGTAGAATCAGTAAGGCACTGGAGAGGGAGTTAGACTAAGCCAAAGAGTTACTAGTCAGTGCTATTTATGAGAGATTGGGGATGAAACAAACCCAGCGCCCTGTACTGGGTGCAGTCAGTAGAGTCAGTCCAGGGAAAAACCAGCCAGTGGGGATCAGTCAGTGCCCCTGGTAAGTGAACCTATGACGGGACAGCCATGGTTTAGAACTGATCCCCACCTGGGCTGAACATGACTTCGGGCCGGGTGCACCCTGTTCCCAGGAGGAATAGTCTAATGGTGTATTTGTAACCCATTAACCCATTGACGGCAGATGTAGACAGTACATCAATGCCTGGCCGACTATTTACAACCCAAGAAGACACCGTATTGCGACATAACTCTGTTGGATTTAGCAAAGTTCAGTCCAAGGGAAGTTTTGGAAAAAATCCAACCTCTCACTTTTGTCAGAGATAATACATAATTCTACTTTAAATTAAAGCTAATTTTTCTCTGTGTAATATAACCATATTTAACTGATTGTAAAACTATCAACTGTCTTTGATATGTGAATTCAAGTTTACAAGTATATTTTCAGTGCCAATGGAAGACAAATTGATACTGAATGGAGAAAAGGAGAAGTGATTGTGTTGCATGATGGGAACATCACTTGGTCTTCATCCGGGGTTTTAACCACAGCATGTGATGTCGATATCTTCTCTTTCCCCTTTGACACACAGAAATGTAGTCTCAATGTTTTCCCATGGCAAGGAACAGAAAAGGAAGTCATCTATACTGGAAACAATGGGCAAATCGGTGTCATAGAAAACTGGGAGTGGAAAATAATAAACTCTGAAGTGACAAATCAGAAGTACTTCTCATCTGTTGGAAATATCTCCCATGTTGTTTGCAGTTACACATTTAAAAGGCAACCCCTCTACTATATTTCAACTCTGATCCTACCCATAGTTCTGCTGTTCTTTGTGGGTCTGATGGTGTTCCCTCTGCCAGCGGACTCAGGGGAGAAGGTGTCTCTCTGTGTGGCTTGCCTCATGTCATTCTTCCTAACGCAGCTGATGATTGCTGAACAAATGCCGAGAAGCTGGAAGGCTATTCCTGTCATAAGTAAGTAATATTAAGATATATGTCTAGCACTGCCTGATGTAGGCCTACTAAAGGGAGCACTTTAGACAATATGGCCTCCATTTTCTTCTGAGTGTATACGCTCACATTTTCAATAGGGCACTTTCACATGACATCACATTTGGCAAATGTGGAGAAAATACTTTAGCTGATGACTTCCTGTTCACTACTGTTCTATAAATTCTGATGTGTACCAGCAAAACCGAATATACGCCTAGGGCTCCACATTCTCCAAATTTGCTGTCGCATGAAAGTGCCCTTATTCTTAGATGTTGGGATCTTTCCTTTAGGGATGATTATTCATGACCATCCATTCATGAATATTGTGGTCGTGAGTCAGCATGATGGTAAAGTATGCTGATGTTTTTGTAATTGACAGGACGAAATGTCGAAAATCTCTCAGTCAGTCAGTTTGTCTTTGTCATGATTTAAAATAGCACAGCCTTGCTACTACAAGTGTGTAAGGATGTGTGGTGATGTGGATTAGTATAGCAGTTTCTAAAGAATTCCATGTAGGGTTGTGATGATGCCTGAATGCAACACCTAGGGCTGCATTCATGCATGATGACAACATAGAGGCACAGTGCACACTAATCCCACCATATTGTCAATTTGATGTTCTCGTTCCAGTGATCTTCAACAACCTCTTCATGTTGCTGAATGTGCTGTCCATCTGTGCCACAGTTCTGGTCCTCAATCTGCATCACAGACAGACAGTTAACGTACCAAGATGGCTAGAGTGGATCCTTGAGCAAAGGTGGAGACGAAAGATGACAAGTGAGAACAAGGTGGAGTCCTGTGATATGAATGTACTTGATGTTCCCATCACTGAAGTTGAAGAGGTTAATTACAATATCATGTCAGGAAATGGAGAGAAGAGCATTACATCCTTGTTGTCATCCATCTTGGAGGTGGTACAGAAAGCAGCAGATGATACCCATAACCATGTTGATGAAGGTGAAGCAATCAAGAAGAAATGGAGGGATGTGGCTGATGCAGTAAATGCTGTGTTGTTTCTTTTTTACATCCTCACAGCATTGGTGATGGGACTCATGTGTATGGGGATGTGGATGCAGGTGCAAACCCCCTAAAACAAAGTTGGACACCTTTGCTGCAGGAATTTTTAGTTCATTTCACTCTCATGGTTTCATGTGTTTTGTCAATACTTGAATTAAATGTTTTCTCTGTTGGTCATTGTTTGAAAAGTGGGGGTCAACAGAATTTCTGGTTAGATTTGAAGGAATTTCTAAGTTCTCCACCATCTGGAGGGGTCAAAATTCCAAATCCCCACATGTTGTTGAATAACCATCAATCGCTTATGCAGTATTATTTCAAAATTGCCAAAGTAAAAGCCACCTACCTGTGTCTTGGGCAAATTACACACCCTCCCCTGCATCAGGTATGGTTAACCTTCATTAATATTGCCATTATTGCCTTGTGATGAATCATGTTTAGCCTCTAGGTTGATTTGTTGATAACTAAGGCTGTGCATTGTTTGTACAATGTGGAATGGGATATTGTTACATACCTATGCAATTCCATAATTATAATATATACAGAAGGGGTATTAGAAAGGAGGAACCAATGGATATTTCTTGGGGAAATGTGAATCCTACCACACCCAAAGGTGAGGAATACATAGATGGACCAGATGCTATTATAATATCTTATATTAATCATGATTATATATCTATGATTTATTCTAGGTACACCATTGTTATAAGTAATTACACCCAATAGAACCACCATACATTCTCTTTGATTAGTAAGGAAGTTTCTGTGGTGATTTGAGCTACTCAGTAGTAAAATAGCCAGTTCTATATAGACCATGTTGCTTAGTACTAATTTTTGACATTAACAAAGGTTGTCTATACAAAGGAGTATATTATGTGAAAAGCAAATGGCCAATTTTCAAACAACTTTCACACATATTGTGATAATTATACAATGGTAATCCTGTAAAGTATCCAGTTTTGTTTGATGTATATAGTTACAATATTATCGTTATTGTGCTTCGTGTGATGGTAGCAGGAAGAACATTACATTAATTTAGAAATAAATTGTTGATGAGCAAATGCTGTTATTGTTTCTTACTTTTACAAAAGCTGTCAGAAACTGTCTGTACAAAGTCACCACTACTAGACTTATACTGATCGCACCCAGGAGGTGTTATTGTTACGAGTAAAGTGACTTGAGTGAAGTGAAGTAATGGCATCGGATGATATTACCCTACTTAGTATGTTTATGGTATGTAATCATGTCTATCACCAACCAGGGTCGGCCAGCCATATAGCAAATAACATTGTGTGTCTCTTTGCACATAGAGCCTATTTAAGAGCATAGTGTCCTCCACTGATGTGGCTCTGTAAGTCTGCTACACACTGAAAGCCCCTGACACATGTCTCACAGCTAACGTAGCTGACCTCTTCATGACAGGAGACCCGTTCTGCCACCTCACACCACTGTAGTACAGGGCTCCTCAGTTTCCCGTGTTGGCTGTGTCCCTTAAAGATGGATAGAGGGTTAAATATCTTAGTGTGAGCAGGTATTTTACATATCTCCATGTGCATGTTATAGTCACACCCACTTTCAAATAGCCCTTCACAACGCAGACATAAGAAGGATCCTGTGTGGGTCTTGACATGTCGTTTTAAGTTTTCTGGTAAAGAAAACTGTTTGCTGCATATGAAACATTGGGGAGGCTTCTTTGCCATGTGAGTCACCATGTGCTTCTTTAATTTAGATGATTGAATAAATCTCCTGCCACACACAGAACACCGGTGAGGTTTCTCCCCCGTGTGGATCATCATGTGGCTCTCTAAGGTACATTTCTGTCTAAACAGTTTTTTACTTGTCAAACATGTGTATGGTTTCTCTCTGGTGTGGGTCATCAGGTGTTTCTTTAAGACACTTGCTTCTCTAAACAGGATTTGACATATTGGACATTTGTGAGGTTTCCCACGTGTGTGCCTCATCATATGTGCCTTTAACTGGTCAGGTGCTCTAACTTGCAGACCACATCTAGAACATCTATAAGGTTTCTCCCCTGTGTGGACCATAACATGCAACTTAAGGTGATATCTATTCATAAAACGTTTGAAACAAATTGGACACTTGTGAGGTTTCTCTCCTGTGTGGATCATCATATGTGTATTTAGAGAGGACTTTGTAGTAAACTCTCTACCGCAATGGTGGCACTTGTACATTAGTCCACTGTGCGTTAGCATGTGCTGCTGAAGGTATCTTGCACCTTTAAACTTCTTCCTACACACAGAACACTGGTGAGGCTTTTCTCCTGTGTGGTTGAGCATGTGTTCCTTTAAGCTTGACTTAGTTTTAAAGTGCTTAGTACAAACAGAACACTGGTGAGGTTTTTCTCCTGTATGGTTGAGAATGTGTTTCTTTAATTTCGACTTATTTCTAAACTGTTTATGACACATCAAGCACTTGTGTGGTTTTTCGCCCGTATGAATCATCATATGCTGCAATATGTTGGATGAAGCAGCAAACTTCTTATCACACACAGAACACCTCTGTGGTTTATGTCCTGTATGGGTCAACATGTGCTCAGTAAAATCAGATTTTTGACTAAAACTTTTACCACAGTATGAAGTCTTCATGTGTTTATTTAGGTTACCTTGCCGACTAAATGCTTTTCCACATTCTGAACACTCATGAGGTTTCTCCTCTGTGTGGGTCCTCATCTGGTGTTTAAACTCTGTTTGAATGGGGAATGCTTTACTGCACACTCGGCAGTGGTGAGGTTTTTCTCCTGTATGCTGGAGCATGTGTCTTTTTAAGCTTGGTTTAATTCTAAACTGTTTATCACATACAGAGCACTTATGTGGTCTTTCACCCTTGTGAATCATCATATGGTATTTTAGAGTATTTGAAACAGCAAACCTCTTATTACAAAATGAACACCTGTGAGGTTTTTCACCGGTGTGGGTCAGCATGTGATTTTTCAGTGCCTGCCCTGAACTCAATCCTTTACCACAGTCTGAACACACGTGCGGTTTCTCTCCTGTGTGTGTCATCATGTGTGTCTGAAATCCCTGTTTTGTGATAAAACCTTTACCACAGTCTGAACACACATGGGGTCTCTCGCCTGTGTGCGTCATCATGTGTGTCTGAAGTACCGGTTTCTGACTGAATGCTTTACCACAGACTGAACACACATGACCTGTGTGTGTTATCATGTGGTATCTTAACTCTGTTTGAATGGGGAATGTTTTACAGCAAACAGAACAGCTGTAAGGTCCCTTTTGCTATGTGTGATGATGTGTGCCGTCAAAGCCTCCCATGTCTTAAAGCTGTCGCCACATGTTACACAGGGCCAGTGTTCTGATGTGTTCTCTACATTCATACTACTGAGGGTGATCTTATCCTTCTGACTGCCATTTCCAGGAGCATGTGTATGTATGCCATCTCTTGAACTGATTTCTGCTAAATTTATCTCAGTATTCTTGGGTTCTGCTGAGTTTATGTTGGTATTCTTTCTTTCTGCTGAATCTATATTTGTATTATCATTCACTGCTGAGTTTCTATTAGTATTCTCAGTTCCTGGTGAGTTTCTGTTAGTATTCTTGGTTTCCTTAGAGTTTCTGTTAATATTCTTGGTTTTTGCTGAGTTTATGTTGGTATTCTTTCTTTCTGCTGAATCTATATTCGTATTATCATTCACTGCTGAGTTTCTATTAGTATTCTCAGTTCCTGCTGAGTTTCTGTTAGTATTCTTGGTTTCCTTAGAGTTTCTGTTAATATTCTTGGTTTTTGCTGAGTTTCCATTATTTTTCTCAGTTTCTGCAGAGTTTCTATTAGTGTTCTCAGTTTTTGCTATGTTTTCATTATTATTTTCAGTTTCTGCTGAGTCTCTGTTAGCAGTCTTGGTTTCTGGTGAATTTATATTTGTATTCTTGGTTTCTGTTGAGTTTACATCTATATTCTCGTTTCTTTTAGTATTCCTGGTTTCTGGTGAGTTTATATTATTATTATTCTCAGTTTCTTGTGAGTTTGTATTTGTCTTAGTTTCTGCTGAGTTTCTATTTGTATTCTTGGTTTCTGCAGATTTTCCGTTGATGTAGTTGTTTTTTGCTGAATGTCTGTTAGTATTCTCAGTTTTTGTTAAATTTATAATTGTATTATCAGACTGCCTGTTTGCCTCTTTGTTCTTAGATGAAGTAGACTTTACTTGAGTTTTATTTTGTAGGTGCTGTAGGGAGTGTTCCTTTACAGCAGTTTTATCTGGAGAAGCATATTCACATTCCACACACTTGTACAATACATCCTCATTATGTGTCTCCATGTGTAAGTTCACCTCAGAAAATGTCATAAACCTTTTACTACAAAAAGGGCATGGGTAGGAGTCTGCCTCTGGCAAGTCTATCCATCTTTGAGGTCTAAATGTTCTTGTCAGACTCACTGGTTGTAGTGGTGATTGATTGGAAATGAGTGTTACCCTAGGTAGACAAGGTAGAACTACTGGTTGTAGTTGCCCCTGATCAGTAGTGCATGGGGCCTTGGTAGTGAGTGTGAAGCTAGGTAGACATGGTCTAAGTGTCCTTGGTAGAATTACTGGTTGTAGTTGCTGTTGATTGGTAGTGAGTGTGATGCTAGGTAGACATGGTCCAAGTGTCCTTGGTAGAATTACTGGTTGTAGTTGCTGTTGATTGGTAGTGAGTGTGATGCTAGGTAGACATGGTCCAAGTGTCCTTGGTAGAATTACTGGTTGTAGTTGCTGTTGATTGGTAGTGAGTGTGACCCTAGGTAGACAAGGTAGAACTGCTGGTTGTAGTTGCCCCTGATCAGTACTGCCTGGGGCCTTGGGTAGCAAAGGTCTAAGTGTCCTTGGTAGAACTACTGGTTGTAGTTGATTGGTAGTGAGTAGAGCCATACCACTGCTTCCAGTTATAGTCCTAGGTACCATGAGGTCCCCCAAGTTGGGGCCAGACAACATAGTATTTCCCATCAGGATGTTTCTGCTACCTGAAAGAAATTATAGGAGATATAATCTGTCTGACTACAATGCTATGTTAGCTTGTGTTAGGAAGATGATTAAAAGACCTATAGATGGAAGTGGACATTGAATAGATTGGCAGATTGACCGTAGAAGAGCTCAGCTTTTAGTGATAGAATCAGATATAGTGTTTGGTACAACCCCCATAAACAATGTCTAGTACTATATGTGACTAGTGCTTTAGATTTGATGGAACTGACTCAACTAAATGTGACTACAGATTGGGGTAGCCTATAGGTCTATTACAGAAAGGTACAGCTTGAATCTTACAAAATACACTGTAGACCACAAGTTAAATACCCCTACCTTCCTCCTATACACACAGTAGTATGAAGGACAGCTTCACAGCTGGGGGTTAGTGAGGTGAACTGCAGATAATATCAAAACATCCACAAGGGTAGGACATTAACCCTCCATCATGTATCCCACACTGCTTTGCCCATGCCTTCACTTACCAAGCACATTCTATGCAGTACCCCACATGTGAGCAGATTGAGGGGCTCTGCTTGGAGATGGTTCTCCCTAGCTACACATGAGATGGCGCCACATGAGACTGGGTGCTGCCACCTCGTGGTTCATATAGCAAACAGACTCAGGCATGCAGCTGTTGGGAAAGGCTGATGAAAGGCAGTCAGAGTAACTCAGTCAGTTATATATACATATGCGTACATGTTTACAGTGTGAGAAGTGCATGGAGAAGGGGAGCTGGGGCAATAGTATAAACAAAGTACAGCGGGGGGGGGGGGGGGGGGTACTATGCATGCAGGTGAAAGTTGGGGGGGGGGGAGGCAGGCCTCCAGGGAGGGCAATTAAATAACATAGAGTCAGGGAGGGGGTCAACTCCAAGGACTAACAGTCTTTGCGAAAACATGCAGGACAGTGGCAATGTCCACCTAAAATGCCACCACTCCAGCAGGTGTCTGAATTTAGTAGGGTTTCTAAAGCTGAAATATTTTGTCAATGTACCGTGTAAAACTATACATGTATCTATTCTGGTTTAGCTATAAATGATTACAAGTATAATGTATTGTAGTGGACAATAGCACAAATCCATAAAGTGTCATATATGTGGCTATCCAGTCCTCCCGAAATGTAGCCGGTCTGCAACATTGAGAATGTGCAGGACCAAATGTCCTGTGGGATGAAAAAGTTTTCGCAAAGACTGGACTAATGCTGGGCATGGACGTGTGTAAATAGGTGCTGCTATGATATAAATATGCCAAAAGGAAGTAGGACCATTCTCTTTCAGCGATGGGGTTCTCACTGCAACACTAGGCCCCCCATGGATAAAAATATCTCTCTATTACATTAGCTCCATTGCAAATCGACAGCACAAGGGTGCTGCCATCTGGTTCATAATATACCTTATTTGTTTTTTTTTGGCGGCTGATTATAAATTTAAGGACTTGATTACTAGTATTTCTTTCCAGTATTTCTTTTATTTACGGGATACTAAAACTTCAATATTTTTGGGAAAGCTTTTCTTATTTGACCCATCAGGAATTTCGATAAATTGATTTAGTTAGATCAGAGCCAAAGTCTTGGCTTGTCTTGGCAACAGAACATGTAGCCATGACAAGCTGCCAATGGTGGCGCTGCGGTCAGGCACCCTGCCACGTTGCCATGCCCACCAATGTGCATTTGTTTTGGCCATTCCACATTCACTGGTACATGTAATTGATATTGTTGGAACTGCTCTGGTTTAAACAACCTTAGTCCCAGTACCAGACCCTTCTCAGCCCTCATGTAGCACCTGTGGAACACTAATCCTGCACCATACATGTACCCTTGATGTGTTATTTCACATGTCATAGTGAGAAGATAATAATATACAACGTAAAGCCTTGCTTATAAGCCTAACACACATATTAGCCACATCTAGACCGTGGGAAACTCCTATAAGCCACACCACCACTAAAGTACAGTGGCTTCATGCAGTATGGGCACCTTACTTACTATTACTGATGTTCTCATGAAGAACCCATTTACGATTTAATTTACTATTTAATGAACCCATCTGGTGTCCAATTAACCATTTAATAAAACCTGGTATTTTTTTCTATAAAAAAGACGTAAAAATAACAGTAAGACACAGTGCATTAAAGCAGTATACTGTCCTCAAAGGGTCAATATGAGTCTACACATGATTTACTCAAATAACATTTATCCACATAATAGTATTATGTAACTATAAAACATCATTACTTTGGCTTAGGAGCTCTCTGGGTGTTAGTCAGTTGTACTGCCACATACAAGTCAGCAGTCTCGGGCCCTGACTGTACGTTTACAGTCTGGGAGATTACTTAGATCTATGTACCTACACTGGCCTCATACCCTGCTATACTGTATAGGTCTACTAGTATCAGCAACCATGGGGGTGTGGGTTCGAACCCCACTCTGGCTTAATTTTTAATATTTTTGATATCTGCATATTGCACCTAAATTGAAATAATGTACCTAGTCACATATGTAATAGCTAATTTAATTATGTCAATTAAGGTGGATTTATGCTTTAAATGGGCTAAATAAATAATGTAAAGAAACGAACCTACATTTTGCCTAGGGTGGGATTCGAACCCATGAGGCCATACACATCTCCTACATGATCATGTGATCATAGCTGACCAATCTGTGAGCTACCTATCTCATTAAGAAATGATCCAGGATCCTGGATCATTTTTGTAAGTAGGTTACAGCTATTAGATACAAAATTGTCCAGGCCCATTACAGCCTGACGGCTGCAATGGGCCTGGAGTGCTCGAGGCTGACAAGTCAGCGGCTCCAGAGGGGTAAAAAGCAACCTGGGGATCTAGGCTAGTTTCCTGGCGGTCTGATGACTTGCTACAATAATTTGAGCGACTTTTTGACAATGTTGGCAATGATATATAGATGGTCTAAAGAAGTGACTGTGAGCCCTTAATTTCAGCATGGGGGCACGACCTTCTCCCCGGGTACTGTTTATCTTACTATGGCTGTCCACAGTCCGCAGTATTTCAATTGACACTGCCAATGGTGAGTTATGTTTTGTATTGTTCTAGCTATAGGGGTTATTTGATTAGATACAGCAGAATATTTGTATCATTATGAATCAATTAACTTTAATTCAGATTCATGAACTGCATAATGATTTAATGTGACATGCCCTTGGTCGTCATGATGCATGAAAGCAGTCCAGGCAAGTAACTCGCCAGTGCTGCAAACAAGCATCATGCCATCATTTTTGAGAGGTCCTTTTTGTTTATCCACCATGACATCCTTTTTTCAATATAACCCTTTTGATACGTATATGTTTTGCTGTATTGGAAAGTGTCTGCACTTGGCCTTTTTCAATGAATATCATCTATGTAATGATTATTAAGGCAATAACATCAATTAAACCTCAACCCCTACGGAGTTGAGACACTCCCGAAGGGTCTGCATCACTAGCGAGTTACTCACCAGAGCTGCATTCATGTGCCATGATGGCAAATTTCCCCTTTTAGCGACTTGGCTTAACGTATATCCGATGTGTGGGACAAAAGATGAATCTGCCCAATAATGAATCAGAATGTTCAAAAATAACATACTTAACTCGCAATCTATTCCATTCTCAAGCTGAGACTCCACTACCCAATTTTCTGGTAAGATCGGACCCATTCTCACAAATCGGACACAAAACTGATGTAAATTTATATAAACAACCCTATGCTTCAGGTTTGTTGATAATTTACATTTTGTTTGGGTCCAATTTGTGAGAATAGGTCCGATCAGATGAGAAATTCGGGGAGTGGAGTCCCAGCTTCACTCATTTCCTCTGATTTTGCTCAAATTTGATGTTATTGCTCAATATATATGGTCTTTTTGGAATAAAATCGTGCACGATTATATTCTCCCCATTCAAAATACACCAGAAAGAAACCAGTTAGACCTCATGGGACCCGCTTTCTGAGCTCTTACTGTCCATGGATACCATTTTAATGTGTCCCAACCCATAAATAATATATTTCTACAGTATCTGGAACATATTTATGTAGGATTTAGAATTCAGTTAAATTAAATTGAATATATACACTTTCAATGGCTAATCAGTTTGCACATATCTACAATACCTTCGTAGATAGAGGAGAGGCCAGGCTTGTCAAGGCTATGACAGCTGTGGACAGGGTAATGGTCCGACCAACAATGGATTACACCAAACCAACTAATGTCATATTTGAATTTTTCCTCATGCATATAAAGGAGCTGGTAAGTAAATGTACCTTATTAAAAACTGAGATACCAAGATTATAAATTATTGTGAATGAAATAGAAAATGGAATTGTACTTTGGTAAGCTAAGGGAAATTCATGACCATATGGAGAAGGTTAAGGTGGGTCGATCCCATTGATTCATACCCAGTAAACACAATTACGTAGTTCAGACGTAAATCTACGTCCAGATTTGGTCTGAACCACATAATTTTACATGGTTTATAAACGTCAGAACGTTAAGGTTCATTTACCAGTCATAAACCTGCAGCTCTGATTAACGTAGTTAAACGTAAATTTATGTTCAACGCATAACATACAATTTTATATAGTGTGATTCAGGTATAGAATCGTATGATATTGCACACAAAATTAGATTTACACAAATTATTCATGCAGACTCTAACTTCTGTAGTCCATCTCATTTCATTGTAACTAAATGATATATACTGGCAGCTTAACTGAACAGCCTGACAATAATTATGTATATGTTGCCCAGTTTGGGCTGCAGAGAGGCCTTGTATTTCTCCCATTACCGCCAATCGGGTGTCCAATCAGTAAAGTGCCAAAAGGCACATATCTATGTATGATGCTTTATCTACTGTCCTTCATAATGAATATTCAATGGTATATGGTTGATTTACATGATATTGATTTCATAATTCATGAAAACTGACTGATTTAATCTGGTAGATTTGCTAAAGAGCAGTAACATTCTTTCCATATTCGATAGTCCTGCAACCTTGTGTGACCCTGGGGAGTCATTTTCCCAGTATAGGTTGAAAAACTACAAATTTTAACGTAGATCTACGTAGATTTATTACGTTAAATTACGTTTGAATGAGGTAGGGAAACGTAAATCAGACACAAACGTCTGTTGGACGTAAATAAACCCTAACGTTTTGACGTTTATAAACCTTGCAAAAAATCGAATTTTGAACCATTGGTAGGAAAAAAAACTAGAGAAACCTCTAAGCTACGTTGGAATTACGTAGTGTGTTTCCTGGGTAGTCGTCACTATTCCTCTAGATCTTTTCTACATGTACCCTAAATCATTTGAAAATGGTAAAGAAGGTCCTTAGTTACTTTTAAAAATCTGGCATTTTTGAAGAATAAAGGTATTTTCATTTCACATTAAAAAGAACGAATATAGTTTGAAAATGTCTATGATTTTATTTACTATCAAGAAATAACATCATAAATAATACATCATACAATGAACACAAGGATATTCACATTTCCTCTGAAAATAGTTTTATTACTATGGATACTGGTGGAAAATGTCATCTTTCAGAGAATAGTAGGAATAATAATATTATTGTCATTATCTATTTACATAATCAAGGGAAAATAGTTAAAGCCTTTAGATCCTTTTAAACTTCCTCAGAAGATTACTTAAATCGGTTGCTGACATAAAAGATGTCAGGGTTTTGGCCCTTTTTTTTTAATAAAAAAAGGTAATGCCAATATCAACTAAATCATATATTTGATGCATTGCATTATGGGTAAAATCAATACTCAACAATCTGCATTTAGAATGGCCTTGTCATGTAGCTTCGGATTATATTCAAGCAATCTATTCACTTTCATATTCTCTCATGCCATACATTAGTTAATAAATGAAAACTCCTGAAGAATCTTAGAAAATGCCCAGAATACCTTTAATTATTATATCAAAATGTAAAGTGTCATGAAATGCTCAATTTTGCCAAAGGTTATCTAGGTTTCGGAAATCATTCTGAGTATTATGCTTATCTGGCATTATTAAGCAATATGCGCAGAATGATGTGCTGTAATACAAATTTAAGATTGTTCAAAAATGACTCATAAATTGGGATTCGGATCAGCACCTTGGCATTCGGCAATTAAAATATTGGAGCATTCTTCATACTGGTTAACTGTTAACCAAATCCAACATAGTAGCATTTTGTCAATGGTGTCAAACATTTGTTTGTATAGCTTTTATCATAATGCTTGTATACATAAATGTTGTAGAGTATGGCAAAACAGGAATTGACACTGACTGGAGCCTTTAATGTGGTAAGCATAGCTCATTAAAAAGAGAAGACTTTAACAATTGAAAGATATAATGCAAAAACACCAGCAACATCTCTAGCATTTACTAGATGTTGAAACTGTGCGATAGAGTGAAGATATGTTCACCATCTAAGAAAAGGATTACCTATCCAGCAAAATACAAGTGTTTTTATACCTGGACATTTTCATTGGATTCATTGTTGATTAAAGGGTAATTTTTGTATAAATAGTACTCAGTCATATCTAAGCCAAGAGGCTCCTATACAGTTTTCCATATCAACATTTACAGCAATGGAATGACCCGTACCTTGCCTGGAATATCACAGATTATGACAATATTTTGTCCACACGGATTCCTGCTTCCTCTATCTGGACCCCAAAGTTTGTCATTGTTAACGGGTAAGGGCACCTCAGTTTGATAACTCAAACACCCCTTTCTTCAGGTAGCGTAACTTCTTATGTAGAAGCCACATGACTGTAGTATGTGAGACAACAAGGGACGAACTTGCATAGTCACTAGACGCCGCCCATTCTATGCGTAATCTGAAATCGTCCCTTCTGGCGTAATTTTTTCAAGAAAAAGAAGAAAAAAAAGGGAGAAAGAAAAAGGGGGTGTGGGGGCAGAGCCGCCGATATGTACAGCAATGTTACAAACTTACAGTGGTGCCATCTAGAGGATAGGTATCACCTGGAAACTGATTAAGATTACGCCAGAAGTGGCAAAAACTGATTAAGATTACGTCATAAGTGGCGATTTTAAGATTACACACAGAATGGGCGGCGTCTAGTGACTACGCAAGTTCGTCCCCACGTGCTTATGCAAGAAAGATCGCTCGTGCAGATTATACAATCAGCCCAAAGTTGAGGTGCCGCTAATGCACGAGTTTTTAGATGTGTCTTACGGTACTTAAGTTGCCATAATGAGACCCCCTGTGTAGTATAGGATTTTCACAAAGTCTAGGTGCAGCTAATATGCAATGCCAGATGTGTAATTCTAGTGATTGGAATTTTAAAAAGGGCCTCAATCTGATAAAAGGGACCTTTAGCAAACTCATTAAATGCAGACATTGCAATGATATAAACATGGATTACGTCTGCATTTTAAGGAGCTACATCGTCATTGCTAAAGGTCCCTAACCCATGAATAAAAGTTGGTTTCCAAGTAGGAAAGCAGAGAAACATATACAGGCTCCTGCATTTGCGATTACAGCAAAGAGACATTTTTAGCACATTTTCTCATGTATGTGAGAAACAATTAGTAATTTCTAGCCTAAATCTTGAGGGGGGGGGGGATACTGGGTTTTACCTTTGCAAAATCAAAAAGTCAGTAGTTGTTGAAAATTGTTGTTTCAGCTTGGATGGCAGACAAATTGATGCTGAATGGAGAAAAGGAGAAGTGACTGTGCTATATGATGGGAACATCATTTGGTCTCCATCAGGAGTTTTCAACACAGCATGTGATGTCAATGTCTTCTCTTTCCCTTTTGACACTCAGAAATGTAATCTGAGTGTTTATCAGTGGCAAACAACAGAAGCTGAATCAATCTACACTGGAATGAAGCTTAAAACAAATCCTCTTCTAATGGAGAACCTGGAATGGAGAATAATGAATTATGAAGTAATGAATCAGAAAATTCCCACCGTAGCTGGTTTTAATGTCTCCAACATTGTTTTCCGTTACACTTTTGAGAGGCAAGCTTCCTTCTATATATTAACGATAATCCTGCCCATAGTTCTGCTGTTCTTTGTGGGTCTGATGGTGTTCCCTCTGCCAGTGGACTCAGGGGAGAAGGTGTCTCTCTGTGTGGCCTGCCTCATGTCATTCTTCCTAACGCAGCTGATGATTGCAGAACAAATGCCGAGAAGCTGGAAGTCTGTTCCAGTCATCAGTAAGTAGCTTAGATAATATCATATGCACCTTGTTTTTGATATTTGTTTTTAATCATCTGATCATTCGTTATAGTCATTGGAGAGTCTTTTCAGTTTTCTACCTTGCAACTTTGATCAATCATGCATTATCACACCATTCTGCCTAAGTTAAATATTTGTATAATTTGCTGTTGTTTAACATTCCAGTGGTCTTTAACACCCTGTTCATGTTGCTGAACCTGCTATCAGTGAGTTTCACAGTTCTGGTCCTCAATCTGCATCACAGACAGGCAGTTACCGATGTACCACAGTGGATAGAGAGGGTCTTTTGGCGAAGGTGGAGGCGTAAGATGACAAGTAAGAACAAGGCGGATTTAAAAGTTCTTGAAGTCATGCATCCCGTTCCTGAGAATGATGACAAGAGCACAACAGCCCTATTGTCATCTATTCTTGAACTTGTACAAAAAGTGGCAGATGAACGAAACAATCAGGTCGATGAAAGTGAAGTCATCAAGAAGAAATGGAGGGATGTGGCTGATGCAGTCAACACTGTGTTGTGTGTGGTTTACGTCTGCCTAGCGCTGCTGATGGGACTTGTATGTACAGGGATGTGGGCTCAACAGGGAATAAGCTAGGCCAAATGCTAAGTTGTGTTTCAAGCTACCTAACTCTACTGCAAAACAGGGTCGACCCAGGTAACAAGTTGCAGTTGGTTTAACGTCGGTTTAACGTCATTTAAAGAGAGGAAAAATGTGCATTTTGCATCTAGCCTAACTCCATTTCGTGGACTCAAATCAACGTTGAAATTCTTTTGATTAAACATTGATTTAACCCATCATTTCAATGCAATAGGTTTCATTTACCAGCATGTTTTTATTCTATATTGTTTCTCTATAAGCTTACACATCTCAGATTAAAATAGTTCTTCAATAAAGAGAATAAACACCACTACTAACATCTTGAATCATACAGACCCCTAAAAGGATTATTACAATCACCTTTATCTATCTTTCAATAGTAATGTTATACAAGGCTCAAAAACCACTCTTCTGTTTCCTTGAATAAACCAGGGTATAGCTGCCTTTTATAGGTGACCCACAGGTCATCTGGGTCTTTATCCATCCTTCAATGTTACAAAGTGGGTGTGTACCACAACATTCATCGTAAAACATGTTTATCATCATCATTTTAACTTATTATTTAGCATAGATATATCTTTACACTGAATGTTGATGTAAAGGATTACATAAATATTAGAAACTATCATTATAATAGCCTCTTTCAACCTAATGTGAGAGGGAAGCATTGAGCCTAATTCCATCAGCAGCTAAACTGCCATCTGGTAGGTTAGCTTGGAATCACAAAAAAACCGTTAAAATAATGTTTTTCAAAATGGTTAGATGAACGTTGGTTTGAGTCCACAAAAAAACGTTGAGCCATGTTCATTATAGGTTACCTGGAAAACGTTGGTTTGCAAACTGTTGTCTAACATCTAACCAACTTTTCTAAATCACGTTTTTCACAAAAACATTGTGTCAACATTGAAATGATGGACATTAAAAAACGTCAGTCCCGTTAACCAATAGTGAACGTTGATCAACATTGACCAAACGTTTCTTGTTACCTGGGGACTCTAGATATTTTATATCTGATTTAGAAAAAACACACACTTATTTTTGGCCATTTTGGGGCTAATTTAGAGTCAAGTTGAGGATCTATGAGCTGAGGCAGTGGTTGATGAGTAGACACTGGTAGCTGTGTCTCACGAAATCAGGCCAATGTGAAAGTCTTTGAACGGGTGCCATCTTTGACTGGGTGCCATCTTTGACCTGCTTGATAGAAAACGGTTTATTTAGGGCAGAAGAATTAACCGTTTTCTATCAAGCTGGTCAAAGATGGCACCTGGTCAAAGAGATGGCACCCGGTCACAGACTTTAACATTGGCCTGGTTTTGCGAAACACAGCCTGGTATTTGCTGGTCTTTTTTTTGTACTTTTCAGGCTAAAGTAGAACATTTTAAAATCCGACCTACCTACCCTAGATTTTAAGAGCACTCCAATTAGTATCCTTGTTTCTCATCACCATGTGCATCCCAGAAATTGTGTTTTGAATTATTATTGTTTTTATTTTTTTTGCAAATTTTAAGGTAAAAAACATGATAATATTGTACAAATATGAGCATATTTTATATCAAATTGAAGCCTAGAGAACTGGAAATGCGATGGGATAGAGAAAACATACATAGTAACAAGTTGTATGGGATCATTGCTTATCTTTTTATTACTTAAATGTGAATTTAATTTGACGAGAGCCTAGATTTCCGTACCTATTTGGCTCTGAAAAAAAAGGAAAAAAAGCATGTCTGTCATATTTCGCATGCCTTAGTGATGAGAAACAAGAATATTATTTGGAGTGGCCTTAGATGGCTACTGCCTGTCGACTGCGTTGTACAATCATTATTGTGTGTTGTTGTTATAGTGTTGATCAATGGTATTCTGCTAAATCTTTTGTATGTTTCAAGCATATTGGATATCGTCAACCAGGATACAAAAGTAATACAAATTTTGATGCATTTGAAACCCAATTTGAAACTTGAGTTTGTCTTACATTTCCCCATCCTCCGCATAAATATTCTGTAATGTAAAGATAGGACTAACTTCAGTGGTTTTAAGAACTTATTGAATATATTTTTATTTTCCCGGCTTTCAGCCTCACAACCTAAACACGTTTGTGTCAATCAAGAAGCTGAATTTCTATGACCATGAACCTTATATACAGCTATCTTGGTGAATGTCTTGACTTTTCCCCTACAAAATCAAGCATTAAATTCAAGGTGACATTTGTTTTCATTTATCTTTGGCTCATTGCCGAGTCCTCTCCAACTTCATTGATATTGTTGACATAATATTATTTTTGCTCGAATATATTGTTAGGATAGACTTAGTTCAATGTAAAAGAAATATATCAGACATTATATCAAACTGACTGGTTATAGTTCAAATTAATAGTCATAATTAATCACACTACTGCTGTCCTCCTTGGATTGCTTTTGGTTATCATACACCAATGGCTATGGAACACATCTTTCCATATAATTAATCATAGAGGTTGCCATCACAAAGTTTTCATTTATCTTTGGCTCATTGCCGAGTCCTCTCCAACTTCATTGATATTGTTGACATAATATTATTTTTGCTCGAATATATTGTTAGGATAGACTTAGTTCAATGTAAAAGAAATATATCAGACATTATATCAAACTGACTGGTTATAGTTCAAATTAATAGTCATAATTAATCACACTACTGCTGTCCTCCTTGGATTGCTTTTGGTTATCATACACCAATGGCTATGGAACACATCTTTCCATATAATTAATCATAGAGGTTGCCATCACAAACTTTAACTATTTGGATATATTATAGCAAGGTATCAGTACAGCAGTTGGCATAATGCCTGGGCCCTTCTGAAGTTTCTACATCCTAGCCCTGAGCCCACATAGTAATGAATACACAGCCCATTACCACAGCTGAGAAGATGTAAATACCGCATGACACAGCATTAGCTAAGTCAGCGACTTCTGCCCATGTTATTTGTGCACCATCTTCTACCCTAACACTTCTGGCCTTTCCAATTTCTTCCACTTTTCCTGGCGATGTTGGATTATTTGTTTCATTACTATTGAAGGTCATGACTTCATCACCTTTATTGCTAATGGCATTGAGCCTCTTGTACCACTTGGCAGCCAGCAGCCTCTGCAGCTGACCGGGGACAGGAGACTTCCTGTGGTGCAGGTTCAGGGTCAGGACGGTGCAACACACTGACAGCACAGTCAGCAGCATGAAGGCAGTGTTGAAGACCACTGGAATTAAATGAAAAGGAGATCACGAGAAGAACTATGGGCCAAATTCCAGCCTCAGCTTTAAAAATAGGTTTAAATATAAAAGAATATAGTGATTTACAAGCTCTTTTACTATTAAAATTTGTTCTCTGGAACAGATATTTCCAAGGTCAACCAAGTTTTTCTGATAAAAATAATACTTACTGATGACAGGGACAGAGTTCCAGCTCTTGGGGATTTGTTCAGATATCATCAGCTGAGTGAGGAAGTAAGACATGAGGCAGGCCACACAGAGGGACACCTTGTCCCCAGAGTCTGCTGGCAGAGCAAACACCATGAGTCCAATGATATAGAGAACTATAACAGGTAGGATGACTGTGAGGACATGGTAAGTTGACTGTCTTTTCAAAGTGAAACTAAATACCACGTTAGAGAAGCTACCCACTATACTTATCACAGTATTAGTTGTAACTTCCTGATTTATGACTTTCCATTCCAGGTTGCTAACTTTAATACCGGTTTCAAAGGGATTGAATCCGTTATAAGAAACCTGATCATCATTTGTTGCAAATGGAATTATGCTCATATTGCAAATCTGTTCATCAAATGGGAAGGCAAAGCTGTCAACTTCACATGCCATGCTGTATACACCTGTAGGAAACCAGGAAATGATTCCAGTAGATAAAACTTGCAGGTTACCCCTTTTCGAATCAGCATCATCACTTTTCCATCCATCCAAACTGTAGTATTAAAGGAATAATAATTATCTTGAAGGGAAAGGTATTTGTAGACGTTTCTTTAATGAATTTTTTTGTGCATAGTGCCTGGCCACATTATTTGAACTGCTATCATCAGTCATGGCCTTTTAACTGTGACAAACACACTTCCCGGTGGGCACAAAATACAGTTCAACATTGAATCAACATTACATCAACATTGAATCAACATTAACAACCATTTATCAATGTTGATTCAATGTTGTGTGTCCACTGGGTTATACTGGACAGTAGTATAGTATGTATCGGAACGGGACTATAGTTAACTACTGTTTATTACTCAATCGACATGCAGCCAATCAGAGGCCTCCATTTGGTCACGTGACCCCCTCATTTGCATAATTACGTAATAGGCCACGCCCCCTCATTTGCATAATTACGTAATAGGCCACGCCCCCTTGATCACCAGCCAATCAGAGGCTTCCATTTGGTCACGTGACCCCCTCATTTGCATAATAGGCCACACCCCCTTGATCACGTGACCCTTTCATTTGCATAATAAGCCACGCCCTCTTGATCACCAGCCAATCAGAGGTCGCCATTTGGTCACGCGACCCCCTCATTTGCATAATAGACCACGCCCCTTTGATCACGTGACCCCTTCATTGACATGATAGACCACAACAACATCACGTGACTATCTTTGTTTGTAAACAACACCATGTGGCTCTCTTTGTTTGTAAACAACACCACGTGGCTCTCTTGTTTGTAAATAAGACCTACTAAGTTTAGGCATAGGTAACAGCAGTGTTTGTAAATAACGCCTACTATGTTTTCAGTCATAGGTGTCTAGAGCAGCAGCAGCAGCAGCATCTTCAGCAGCAGCAGCAGCAGCAGCCGCGTCATAAGGGTCTAGAGCAGTAGCCACGTCATAGATGACTAGTGCAGCAGCAGCAGCAGCATCTTCAGCAGCAGCAGCAGCAGCAGCAGCATCATAGGTGTCTAGAGCAGGAGTAGCAGGAGTGTCATAGGTGTCTAGAGCAGTGGCAGCAGCAGCAGCAGCAGCATCATAGGTGTCTAGAGCAGGAGTAGCAGGAGCGTCATAGGTGTCTAGAGCAGTGGCAGCAGCAGCAGCAGCAGCATCATAGGTGTCTAGAGCAGGAGTAGCAGGAGCGTCATAGGTGTCTAGAGCAGTGGCAGCAGCAGTAGCAGCAGCGGCAGCAGCAGTAGCAGCAGCAGCATCAACAGTATCTTCAGCAAAAGCAGCAGCAGCCGCGTCATAGGTGTCTAGAGCAGTGGCAGCAGCAGTAGCAGCAGCGGCAGCAGCAGTAGCAGCAGCAGCATCAACAGTATCTTCAGCAAAAGCAGCAGCAGCCGCGTCATAGGTGTCTAGAGCAGCGGCAGCAGCATCTTCAGCAGCAGCAGCAGCAGTAGCAGCAGCGGCAGCAGTATCTTCAGCAGCAGCAGCGTCATAGATGTCTAGAGCAGCATCGTCATAGGTGTCTAGAGCATCAGCTGCAGCAGCAGCAGCATCTTCAGCAGCAGCAGCAGCGGCAGCAGCAGCCTCATCAGCAGCAGTAGCAGCAGCAGCAGCAACATCTTGAGCATCAACAGCAGCTTCAGCAAAAGCAAAAGCCCGTAACTTAGCATCATGGGCATCAGCTATAGCCGTAACAGCGACACTGCGACTAGCAGAAGCAAAACAGGCTATTTGTTTAGCAGCTGTACAAGCATTAATAGCATTAGCCCTAGCAGCAGCCGCAACAGCGGCACTTTTAGCAGGCGTTGCAGCATCAGTAGCAGCAGCATCGGTAGCAAGAGCGGAAACAGTAGCAAAAAGCTTAGCAGCACGAGCAGCAGCGGCGAGAGTAACAGCAACGTTGTTAGCAGCATGGGCAACTTCGTATGCTGCATGTGTAGCACGAACAGCGATACGAGCTTCACGTTTTGCACGAGCAGCAGCATTAGCTGCAGAAGTAGCCCTCACACTTTCCAGCCACCCGTACGAATCTTGATAAAAACCAACTTTTGCACGAGCAGCAGCATTAGCTGCAGAAGTAGCCCTCACACTTTCCAGCCACCCGTACGAATCTTGATAAAAACTAACCTCCACCTTGCTACTTGTTGACTCATCAGTAAACATGGACGTCTCCTCATGTGGTGTTGTCGCGGCTCTGTAGTAGTGTTGGGATTGCTCACATTCGGTAGAACGTAGAGTGATTCCTGATGACGCCATGCTGAAGGTGGTTGAAGAAGTGTGTGGGACTCATGTTTCACTCTCGCTTATGTACTAGGCTCCGAGATAAGCTTCTTAACTCAGGAGGAAAACTCTCACTAGGAAGGCGACCGGCTGTCTACCTGTGTAGGCGCGGGTTCGTTACATCTTTAATCCTGTTCGACCCTCCGAGGAAATACATGAAAAAACAAAAGACTCGAATCCGCAGACAGTAGGAAGCTATAAGGAGCTTAACTCGTGTTTGATTTAAGCTGTCTACCACACGCACGCGCTTGTAGTCACAGCTAGAGTGGCAGACTTCTGTCCGCCCGCTGGCGCATGACAATCGACTTTAGACACCCCCTGTAGTTTGTTTTTTTTGCATACACAGTTGACTAGCATCTTAAGCTCTTACTCAGCTATAAGCCCATATACATGTAACGCGCATTACTCTTCTCTATGGTAATTATCAGATCGATTTAAGGGTGGAAAGGGCTTAGGTGATGTAGATCCCTCTCTAGCTGAAAACAGGCTTAGACTATAGCATGTAGGCAGCTGGCCGCGTTAAACACCCCTGTAGTTTTTTTGTATACACTCTCGATCCCCTCTCTAGGTGAAAACAAAAGCTTAGAAGATGAGGTGATCCGGCCACTGGCTGGCGCGTCACACCTGGCGTTAATCACCCCCTGTAGGCTTTGTATACGCTCTCTAAGTGAAAAACAAAAAAGCTCCCTCCACGGGCTGGCGCGTCACACCTGTCGTTAAAACGCCCCCTGGAGTCTTAGTATACACAGGTGCCCCGCCTTATCTATCTATTCACCAGCTATAAGCCCATATACGCGTACATGCGATTTTTGATACCCTCTCTGGAATAGGGTGGGGCTCAAGGTGAAAACAAGATTAGTCCATTCGCTCTCTCAGCTATATAAAGAGCCTCAATTGTTCTTGCAACAGCACTTCACCACCGGTACACTATCAGTCACGAGGCAGATGTTTGCGGCATGGGTCATACAAGTTACCTACTAATAGCGGTTTGGGTGAGTAGATCACTTTTTTTCCCCTAAAAAACAACAAAAAAAACCCACTTATGACTCAGGTATGTATATGTAGCACTGTTAGTGTAAGTACACAGTAGAATCTACTGTACTATAGACTCGGCCCTCTGAAGACGGCGGAGCGCGTTAATGCGCGGGTCTGTGGCGGCGTCACTTGTTTTTTATTCTAACTAAAAAGTCAGAAGTCGATCTACGACCTATCAAAGACAAATTTGTGATAAGTTCAAACTAAATAAGACAGTTTGAGCGTCTCTTAGTCGCTGTCAAAGATGCGAATAACGAACGCGCTGAGGGCGGGGTTCAGGTCACGTATAGTTCTTTGCTCTTTCGTCAGATGGCGCCACAATAGGGGATTTGTACATTCCTACGATGCTCGCGAACATTTCAACGCATAATGAGCTATATAGGCAACAAAGTGTGCTTCTGAATATATTAAAATATAAAAACAATTCAATATTGTGTATTTCTGATAGAAATGAGGCAGTTTCTTTGAATACCAACTAAACTATAGCGAGATGAAAAATACCACACCATATCTAAAGCTTTATAAAAGATACATAGGCAGAAACTCTCGCCGAGTAGGTAATCTGAAAAACGAACCAACTCGTTGTGCCACAAGGGCCCCCACTCAACGGGGGCCTTTTGAGCTCAGGCATGTTGTTTCTCAACACTGGGTGTAATTAATTACGCCCATGTTGAGTAGCATGTACTAACCAACTGACAGTGTCAGTTGGTTGGCCCCTCTTTAGGGGCCACACAATAAATAAAGAATAGAGACCTAAGGGAACGTTCACAAACGTCTCCCCTGCCTACGGGGTGGGTGGGTCTTTGGGTTTAGTGACAAAACAGCGACATGTCAGTTCTCTTTTTTTTTTCCAAGTCTACATATTATTTATGATTAAAAAAATTTTAAAAAAAAACCACGCTAATAAAGTGCGCTGATCAAAAACTGAATAGAAAAATAACCAAAAATAGGTTGGTAGCTGATCGGTCGTTGTCACACGGTGCAGAAAATTTACTGCATATCGGACCAGGGGATAGTCTGGCAGCGACCCGCCACCCCGTCCACAAGCTGTGTACAGCACCCCGTTTTTCTTTGTCCATATTGGCTAAAAAAAACGGGACATTGTTGACTTGGCTATTTTACCCGTCTGGGTCTTATTATTTAAACACCTCGTGTTGACCCTGTGGGGCAGCGGGTACATGGAATAAACGTGTCCAAGTGCACGCTATCTAACACATAACCGAAGGTTACTGAGTTATGTAATAATAGTTATGTAATAATAACTGACCTATGAGGTCGCCAGTCAGTTTGCCGTGATTATTTTGACACACTCTCAGTTACTCGTAGCACATCTAATACATAATTAGACTCAGCCTCATATAAGACAGTCTCGGCCACGCAGGCTGCATATCGGACCAGGGAGATAGTCTGGCAGTGACCCACCAGCCCGTCCACAACCTGTGTACAGCACCCCATGTCTCTTTGTCCATATTGGCTAAAAAAAAAACACAAAAAAAACAGGTCATTGTTGACTTTGGCTATTTTACCCGTCTGGGTCTTATTATTTAAATCACCTCGTCTTGACCCTGTGGGGCAGTGGGTATATGGAATAACCGTGTCCAAGTGTACTCTATCTAACACATAACCAAAGGTTACTGAGTTATGTAATAATAACCACTCTATGATCCTATGAAGACGCCAGTCAGTTTGCCGTGATTATTTTGACATACTCTCAGTTACTCGTAGGGTATCTAATACATAGTTAGACTCAGCATCATATAAGACAGGCTCGGCCGCGCCAGCCGCATATCGTACCAGAGGGATAGTCTGGCAGCAACCCGCCATCCCGTCTACAATCTGTGTACAGCAGTCTGGACCAGACCACCAACTCTGGGTATAGCATTCTGGATGCCTGTAGCAAGACTGGATCTAACCCTTTAATAGTCGCATAGCGCTTTAATGTGCAGTGCCCGTTGTCGTCATAAGTCATGAATGCGGCACTCAGAGTTCCTCACCAGGGCTGCATGCATGCATACACTAGCATATCGACAAAGGGCGTAGCGCATTAAAGCACTATTGCCACCTTTAGCATTAAAGCGCTGAGGGTTTGTTTGTTTTTTTGATAGTGTAGAAACCAATATCTGTCTAATTAAACCCCTTATCAGTGCTGTTTTTTTTTGGGTTTTTTTCACATACAAAAAGAATTAGGTAATGGCGCTGCAGTACTCTGAAAAGCGGTGGCGGTGAATTTCCATTTAGATCCTGAAAAAGGGGGGCGGTCAGATGTCGTCAAGGCTCTGATAAGTAGGGCAGTTAAAATCATATGATTACATTGAGCTAATTTTCTTGCTGAAAGGAATGAATAATTGTATTTGTATAAAATTCACACACACACACACACACACACACACACACACATCCCACACACACACACACACACACACACACACACACACACACGCACACACACACACACACACACACACACACACACACACACACACACACACACACAGGACACCTGATGATCTCCACACGATGACCTGATTGCTCTTCCTAAAAAAAAAATGCCCAACTCGATCTACCTACTCAACAGGGTTTCAGTGTATAGCGTATTAGGGGTTTTTCTGATGCGTATATTATATTGAGATTGATTTTCAACTTTTGTGATCAGTGGTTGGTCCTTAAAAGGACCGTTTGGTAGAGAGAGGGTCGCAGGGACCTTGCTGCTGAAGCGGAGGGCGTGGTCATAACGCGTGGCAGTCCTTCAGCAGCTCCTCCAGCACGGCGGGCGGTAGTCCTTCCTCCATGCAGACTTGCTGCTTGACCTGCTCCACGCACCGGCGGATGAGTTGATCAGCGACGTTCTCGATCAGCTCATCCACCACACCCTCTGCTTCAGCAGCAGTCCGCTGTCTCTCCTCTCTCTGTAGCGAGGCAAAGAACTGCTTCTCCACGGCCGCATCGATCATAGATCGAGAAACGGCCACGAAGTTCTGTCTCTCCGCCTCCTCTCTCTGTTGCACGGCTACGAATTCCTTCTCCACGGCCGCATCGATCATAGATCGAGAAACGGCCACGAAGTTCACTCCGTGAGCCATTTTGTCGAACTGACTTCCTAGCCGCCTGAGAGATGCTGACGTCACACTATTTTCGACGACGCTATGACGCGCACGAGGTAGACAGACGACGTCGTTTCACTTCCTTATTTGGAGTTTGGGATCTTTTGACACCGAAGTCATACCGTACGGTCGCGATAAAGCAACTAGTGTTGAAAAGCGTGCCGGTCTTTTATAAGCGCCGGAGTATAAGAGCCTCCAAATGTTTTTTCTCAAGCACTAAAATCGCGACTTTGAATAAGCGCCAGCGCCTGGCTTGTATATAGCTCCTGAGTAAGAACTTCACCGAATTGAAAAGCCCTCCCTCAGAGCTCTTAATCGCGACAGTACGGTACAAATCTGATGTCAACCCGCGCCAAAAACAAAAAAAAAGTGTTCCAGTCACACGTACCTACGACGAGCGACCTTCAGCTATCACCACGTGAAGAGTGGGAAATAAATTTTGTACGGCAAGAAAACTGAAAACTGATAACGATTCCATTAGATAAGTATTTGGTTCCAATCTATGGCGAGATATTTCCACCAAAGCGATTGATTTATATGTCTGTAAGGTTCAGCTCTCCAACACTCTCCAATGTCCGCCGGTGCACGACGGTCGCCGCCCATCATTAGTCACAACTAAACTTCTGCTGGAGAGTGAAAGTTACGTTGAGTCTTGAGGTGCGCAGAGATACTATCTGCCGCAGCCTGATTTTAGTTCCACGCTATTTAGATAACCGCCCCATTTAAAATCTCTCTCTCGATCCTAGTAAAGGAAAAAAAAAGGCTAGAGTTTATCATGGACGCGTCTCAGTTTCAGTCAAGCCGTAAAGTGAAGAACCAGAGCTTGTACATATTCCCACGTGGTGAGGGGTGACCCCGCGGGGCGTTCAGTTAGTACTGAGTCTATAGTACTGAGTCTATACTCAAGGTCAAGTTCCACTCTCTAAACAGAGCTTTAGCGACTCCGTCATATAGACTAGACCGCGCGCGCGATTTTTTTTTTGCTGAAGCAGCTAATCGATGGAAGAGTAGAGAACAGGTGCTCGACCAAAAATCTGCTTCAGAGGCTTGTTATCAAGTATTAACAGTTAAATCAAAATATTTCAAAACATCCAGAAAAGCAGAATAACATGTCCTACGGGCTACAGCCGGGCACTGACGAGCAGACGGCGCTGACGTCATTTCAATCAGGTCACAGGGCTCTTTAGACACCTTTTCTGTAAGACCCGTCTCATACCTTAGTATATAATACCGTAAACACCGGTGATTAGTATATGATCACATTGGAGTCGCGGATCCACGAAGAGGCTGAATAAGCCTCGCGCGGACCCGCCACTTGAAAATGTGACATAATCTTACCATGCGCTTTGTTTTGTTTTTGTTTCTATTTACAACAGCAAACATTTCAAACAACCTATTGTTTTTTTAAAATGATGAAAAATCAGCCCAAAAAAAAAAGTAAACATTTTAGAGCTAAATTTGTGGAGGATAGCCGGACATGCTGATGTCACTAGACCCCTAAATTCGATATGGTGACATGGGCATTTTCTTAAAATTCGATACGACGACACGGGCACGGACATCTAAGTGACATGGGACATGTGGCATTTCTTGAGTCCCACATGTGCCATGGACCATAGTGACATGAGGAAAAAAAAAAAAAAAAAAAATGTTCAAAGAGTGCATCAGAAAAGTGCCATTTCAAGCCTAAACATTTCGCCAAATTTTTTTTTCTCTTGGATGGTACTCGGTTTTGCAGTGTCTGGGTCCTTAAAAATGTACCAGAATGCTCAAATTCGGGTTCTAAATATTTTCAAAAAACGTTTTCTCCCTTAGTGACGTGTGACATGGACATTTCTTAAATTCGACATACGGCTGCATGGGGAGGACCCACCCGTCAAGGGCCCCATGATGACTCATACCCGCCGCGTTCAAACTAGCGTGGTGGTTATAGGTAGACCTTCTTTCAGTATCCGCGTGACCAGATCCATCGCCGTCTCTTGAGCAACAGTAACCGAGGTAACTAGGGTTATTGTTATCCGGTCCGTAAGACGACAGTCTAAGACGGTGTGTAGTCGCGTTTTGCTCTCCCTAATACTCTAATTCAAGTCGAGTTACCGCTAACCCCTACAAAAAGAGGATCATTTGTGTAATTCAAAAGGCGTTCCTTTGTTAGCAATGAGGGGGTCGTTCTATTCATTGATTTTTTTTATTTTTGATTTTTTTTATTTTTTTTTGTTTACAACAACAAGTCAAAGTACAGTCAATCAACCGAGATCCTTTCTACTCCGTGGGGGTGTAGAAGGATCTCCCCCCTGAGGTTACAAAGTCACCTCTTTATTTAAAGAGTTACAGGTCGCAAAGTCGCTTTCGCTTTCGCTTACAAGTCACAAAGTCGCATGAAATATTCAAGTCAAAAAGTCAAATTCATCAACTATCAGCACAGTCGTTTGAAAAGCATCAAGTCACCGAAAAACTCCTCTACAGTCACCTCCGACTCGCCTCCTCCCTACCCCCCTAAAGGGGGGTAGAGAGGAAGCGATTCCCTAGAGATCAGATAATTTTTTTTTTTTTTCTCCCGAGCAGACCCTAAAAGCCCCCCCTCCCCCCCAAGTGCCCGCCCACCCCATAAATAGTGCCCCCCTCCCCCCCTCCCCTCCCCATGCATCTTAAAGTGCCCCCCTCCCCCCCTCCCCTCCTCCCCTCGCCCCTTATAGAAACCTCCCATTAGCTAGTCCAAGTCATGTGACCAAAAGGGAGGCGTAGTCTGTCTATTGTCTATATTATGCAAATGAGGGAGGGGGTCAAGTCACGTGACCAAGGGAGTGTGGCCTATTTTCTAAATAAAGAGCGCTTCCGGTCACGTGACCAAGGAGTGTGGTCCTATTATGCAAATGAAAGAGTCACGTGATCCATGATTATGCAAATGAGGGAGTCACCTGACCAAATGGAAGCCACTGATTGGCTGGTGATCAAAGGGGCGTAGTCTACTATGCAAATGAGGGGGTCACGTGATCAAGGGGGCGTGGTCTATTATGCAAATGAGGGGGTCACGTGGGGGTCACGTGACCAAATGGTGGCCCCTGATTGGCTGGTGATCAAGGGGGTGTGGCCTATTACGTAATTATGCAAATGAGGGGCGTGGCCTATTACGTAATTATGCAAATGAGGAGGTCACGTGACCAAATGGAGGCCTCTGATTGGCTGCATGTCGATTGAGTAATAAACAGTACTTAACTATAGTCCCGTTCCGATACATACTATACTACTCTGGACAAATAGAATATAATAGTAACAGACCCTAAGCAATAGATACATTTTAAAAGTATATTTCAGTTGATTTTGTGGTACTTAACTATAATACAATATTATACTATGACAATGCTTGACACCATTATGAATTACCAATGTGATCTACCTGTTTGCAATCATAAATACAGGAGTCCAAATAGAAAGTGCTGGTATTTGAGTAAAGGTTATATTGTCGTAATCAGCAGGGTTCCAAGCCACAAAAGGGTCATTCCATGTCTACAATAAAGCATGTTACACTATGGTTTACTATTGATAATTTTACTTTGATCCATATAAGTCCTTTAGAGCTGCACTATTTTGCCACTCTGCTGTTTTGTCTGTCCTTGTCTTTTTCATAGATACAACAATATACTATTTAAAAAAGTATGAATGATCAAATACATTATGGAACCATTTCGGACATTTGAGCCCTTTAAATAAAGGGGTAAAAAGTAAATTAAGTATAAATTACAAGCAATGTAAAGTAAAGTAAAAGTAAACATTAAAAAAAAACACAAAAAAAACAGCATTTTGTGAAAAGCCTATTACTGTTTGATGAAAGAATTCAAGGGTGCACCATGTATGAATGTAAAGATATAAACGAATAGCATTGAAAGATAAATACTCACCAAATAGAATGATCCTGTCAAACTCAGCTCCTGCTTAGCTATATCCTAAATAGAGTGCAAGGATGTTTTACATTTTATTATTGCAGTGCATGAAAGATGCTGAACAATGATGCCTACAACATACTCACACAACTATATTTATATACTTGAAGAAATAGAAACATAAGCCTTGGTGTCATCAAGGTTTCATAAAACTAGAAACTTAGATTTGGTGCAGAAACGGCACCCAGTTCACCAAGAGTGATATCAACGCTAACAGACTATTTACAATGAAAATCATGGACCAATGGTCTTACTTCTTGTTGACATGCATATACATGAAAATACCAATTAGAGTATTCTTACCAGGTCTTTAACATGAAGGATAGAAAATGTAATTGATACATTAAGCGGTTTGCTGTATACCGGCGCTGGGCGCACAGCAACGCGGCCATCATAGTTAAGATCCTGCATCAGTCTGGCCTCAGCTATATCTGAAATATTTCCCAATAGCGGTATGCTACATACCTGGTCACTTCACCATGGGTGGATACTGGAAGGTATGAGGTATGATTCAGTGTCAAAAACCACCAGAACAAACTTTTATATTAGATCAAGGTTCTTCTTTTCAGTTAATGGGATTATGCTTACCAGACCGACTTTTCTTGATTTTCATGTCCACATATATAGTACAGGGACTTAAGATGAATTCTAGCCTAAACCTGGAATTAAATACCACAAATTCGAAGCTGAATATTCCAGTAATGGCTAGTCTTAATATTGGGTTTGCCTTCTGAAACTCCTGGAGTGTCCTGTGTGTGTCAACCTAGATACAAGTTATCCTATCAGGAACAGATTATAACTGTGTTGCTATACAATTATATGATTGGAAGTCAACAAGATGTCCTAGCCATGCCAATTTATTCATTGGAGTTAATTTGGTGGGGCTGGGTGGTGTCAGGATCTTCCTGAATGGGGTCCTGGGGTTTGCTGTAGATATTTGCTTCTAAGGCTAGTTTCCTATGCAAACCTGCCTTGCTAGGCAATTATATAATTAAAGTAATGTTGCTTTAGAAGCTAATAGAGGTCCTAGCCACACCATTTGATGTATTGGAGATAATTTAGTGGGGTAGATGATGAATCAATTCTGTGTATTGCTCCAGACTGGACACATCTTTTTAAACACTTTAAGGCCGCTAAAAAGCAACATTTGTCATCATGATCGGCAATGCAGTCACGATGACTAACTCACTGCTGCTGCATAGGTGCATCATGTCAACCCTTTGGGAGTGTATCATTCCCATAGGGTAGGCATGATGCATGAATGCAGCACTGTCATGTTACTCGGCACTGTATTCATGCATCAATGCAACTAAGGTTATGATGCATTAATGCAGTAATGATCACTATGCTCTGTCAAATGGAAACAGTGAAACAATCAGTGAAACAATCAGTGTATGTTACTCGGTTATGACAACATTTGGCAGCTTTTGATTTGATACTCTATGGTTATCTTTCCTTATGGGGTGATCTAGTAATGTATGCCATTCTCAAAATTTCTTATGTAACACAGTAACCCATTACAATCTAGGTTTTCAGATAAATTATGATACACATTCACACTCAGTTTTTAACATTCAAGCTCATCAAGGGTCAATTGGTCTTGAAAATCACAATTGTTTAAACCCATAGGAATTGATGAAACTCACTGTTCATGTCTCTAAACGTTGCAAGGGCAGGATGTAAAGCCTCAGAGATCAGCAACACGAGATACAGCTGTCTGAGTAGAGAGGGTGAAGGCATGTCTGCAGCTGTCCCTGACTCTGGCACACACTGAACTGTCAAGTCATGTAAATGATTGCTGTGTCCAAATGGCGGAGTTTCGCGTATTTACACATTCGCTGACCAATAGCCCCAATGCCTGAAGCATTCGATAATCAATTTCTAGTAGGCCCTATATGATATTGTTGGCAGACTACCTATCCAAATATGCTTAGTCTCAGTCCAAGCGCTCTCTCCGAACTGTTGGCCATAAATATTGACCCTGTGAGCAGACTCATTATTGCTATTGCAGGGAGCATTGGTTACTAACACCTGGGCGGCCAATGACGCACATACGTATCATGTTATTTGATTAGTGCAACCCACAATGTCAAGGGATATTGATATTTACTCTAAAAACTGTTAACCCTCTAAGGCCTAGCATCGACTACAGTCGACACCACGGGAGGCCTAGCATTGACTGAAGTCGATCACAGCCTCAAAAGTACACGAAGGTTTATACTCGGTTCACTTGGTCTTTCAACCATTCGAAGACACACAGGATTCTATCGATAGTTCGAAGCATTAGCAATACCGGACAGTCAAGCCCTGTGCCAGCATGGCTGGTGCAGGAGCCATAATGTGGGAGGGGTGTAGGTGCCCCTGTCAAAGCGAAGGTACGAAAGGTGTGGGTCAGAGCTCGTCCTGGGACGAACTCCCTGAGGTAGCCAACCTCGGCCTCTTATATACCCTGAGCGCGGACCAAGCAGTGTCGACGTGGCACTCCTCCGTAGCGCCGTCTGGAGTGCCCTGCTTGGCTCCGCTACCGGATAACCGAAAGGACATGGCTTAGGTGTTGCCACCTAGTGTCCGTTGGAGGCACTTGCCGCTCTGACTCCACGGACCTTATATGTACACGTATTATTCGTGCCCCTACATCACCCCCACCAGATTATAACAAGGGTCGAAATACATCTCATATAATATAATATACTCGAATATAGGAGAATAATATCAGTGTACATGATGACAATACCGGGGTACATTTAAAGGTACGAAATACATTTTATACATACATGTAGAAAGTACAATTTTAGATTTAGACTGACCTGTTACACCAAACAACACTTACATTTCTATGTACATAACAGGGATCTTACAGATCCAACACTATAACGACAAGATAGATACGTAAGTATCCATCTCTAATAAAGATATGAATATATACGAATATATATGTTCTATACTATTTCTAACTACAGTGATCACAGATCTGTATGGTTTTTGTTGAGATACAATATTGATTACTACATTAATCATATTAAGGTAGGTTAAGAGTGCACAATATGTGACTTTCTAGGACGGAATGACACAGAAGTAATGGCTCGAAAATATTTAAGTGGGCGAACCGTCCCTGGAGAGGTAATTACGTAAACTATTAGAATTATGAAATACTTGGAACCAACATAGATGTGACATTAACTCTTATAATCAAGGAATGTAGTAATATTGGCCTCTACCTGAGGCGGCCGATATATGGCTTTATAGATATACTCTCGAAATCCGAATACCAGTTGTTATGTCCAAAAAGAAAATTTTTGGAGATAAAGGTAGTTATCGAACATTATGTACAGTTTTGGTTCTAATCATAGTATATAGCATAAGTGATACTCCTTAAAGTATGAACAACGAAGACATTTCTTGACAATTATGCATTTTACACCTGGCTTATGGTTCTTCTTCGAATCATGACCTTAATCATGGACGTTTTTTTTTTTTTTTATAATAACAACACAATTATTACAATCTCATCGAAACATCATATGCACAAGTCATCAAACACACAACTGAACAGTCGAACACACAAGCTATCTAAGAGTCCTTCACCAAGCTCAAGAGCTCTTCGAGGGACCCACTCCATTGGGTGAGTCCTATCCCGAATACTCGAATGAACTTAACGTTCAGCGCCTTCATAGTGTTGGCCTGATCGTTCAAAGTGTCTTCCGCAGCTTTTTGGAAGGCACGAGCTGTTGAGAGTTCCTTCTTCGATTGTGCCAGCTGCTTGGTGAGTTCGGTCACCTTATCTGGCTCTGATTGTTTGTCAATCCGTTGTCGTTCGAAGATATTCCTCAGCCTCTCGACCTCTTTGCCCTGCATGGTGATGGCGTAGTCGGCTGATGCCCTTGCCACACCGGCGGCATATTGCTGCATGCCAGCTAAGTGCTCCTGCAACCATCGTTCGTATAGTTCCTTATGCAACACCGCATCCGGAGCCTTCACAGGCTCGAAGTAGTCTTTTGGGAACTGTACCCTCGGCCGAATGTTCTCACCACTTATCATCAAGTCATACCACCTGTCAGGATCAACTGCCGATTCCTCACGAACGTTCGGCTTATAGGGCACGGTGGCTGCGGTGGTAGTGGTGGTGAACAGGGTGGCAGCAACAGTTGCTGCTTTCCCTCCTCCAGTGGTTGTCGTTGGTGTGGTGGTAACTGGGTTCGAAGTGGTCACTGGAACCGGGTCCACCACAGGCTCAGTCTTCACGGATGATGAATTCGCACTAGTGGCAGGGGTTTTATGCCCCACCGACTTTGTAGAACTGTCAGCCTTTGGTTTCACCTCATCTACTGCCCGAGGAGTGAGGATGGTGGTCGTCACCACCAAGTCCTTCTTCCCAGGCAGCACAAAGTGATCCGAATCCCCCATCTCCACGTTCCGGGAGTCCGGTTGGCGAAGGGCATCCCCTACACAGTGGGAAGATTTCTGTACGGATCCTTCTCAGTCTGTACTTCCGGACCAGGAAAGGCCATCGAAGGGTACTCAGCCCTGCTAGCCAGGTTACCAGGGGTCAGTGGACGAAGGGTTTGTAGTTGGGAACGACCCTTGGGGGCTGAGAAGTCCGGACCATAGTCAGGACGCAAGTCCTGTAGTGGGGACCGGTGCTCAATCGTTGTCGCACGACCTCGAGCTGCAGATGGAGCTCTCGGAGCCGGAACCGCCGATCTGACCTTTTTACAGTCAGGTTCGGAGGTGGCTGGACTCCTGGTTTCACTTCGTTTCCCCGGAAGGGGGTTGGCCGCTCTCCAGTCGTACAACTCCTTGTACAAGGTGCTGTTCAAGTCCAGTCGACCACGTCGATCAGTACGCTGGAAGACAGCTGACTGCTTCGAATTCCTGCTCAACTGGACCTTTCCGAATTGGAGGGTCTCAATCGTGATGGTGTCGAACTTTACTTTGTCCAAGCCGGCCACCAGCGATGCATGGAGGTCTCCCACGTTCTTTCTGGCCAACATCATGGCTTGGCCATGACATTGTATCAGGTGTTCGATCATTCTGCCCCTTCGGGTGGTCCACTCTCCCGAACACTTTTTGTTCGATTTGCCAGTATCAGCGCAGACGTACATCGCACGGTGGTGCATGTGGCATTCAACCAAATGCCGCATAAATCGAAGACGAGTAGGCATGGGGCGGACCTCCCCGGGTTTGGGGTAGCTGCGACAGGAATCGAATGGACACTCCTCCCTTACCCCTTTCTTGTACCGGGCCATCGCCCATCTAATTTTGGGGCGTCCCTCATGGTTGTAGTAGGTTTCGGGGAACTGTTTTCGGTCCAGCAGCCGATTGAACCAGTTTTCCGTCCATGTCCAGGAACTGGGTGAAGTCATATTGGACCTCATCCATTCTTCGTCATCCGACAACCCTTCATAGTCCGTTTCTTTGGGACACGAATACATCTCCCTCGAACGTTTGCAGTGTTCCATGCACTCGGGCCTAAATTTCTTGAAGCCCCCGCTGGCATTGCGCCAGATCATCTCTTCCACTCGAGAACTCGGAACATCTGCTGAGGCGTTTGCCCCTGTAGCTGGAGGGGGCGACGAAACCACAGGTGGTGTGTTCGAATGTCCCGACTCGGAGGACGTAGACGTAGACGGAGATACAGGTATGGCAACCTGCACTGGAGTCTTGGTCGGAGTTGCTGGAGGGGTCGAAGGCGTCCTGGGGGGTGCCCGAGGAGGCGTAGAAGGAGTAGAGGCAGTACCGGATACTACGTCCACCAACCTTACAGTTGGGGACATATTAATCGCAGTAGTTTGGGGAGGTGAAGGGTGAGGGAGACAGGGCTGTCGTGCCTCACTCTTCTTTGCCTTCCGTTTCTGGCTTTTAGTCAGTTCGAATGGAACCTCCTCCACATCCGAAGCGTCGGACAAGGACCGTCCCTTTTGCTGTGGATTGGGGTTCTTACGGGACTGGGCTCGAGTCATTGGAGTTCTGGGGGTAGCTTGCATAGCTTCCAGAGTTATCCGTAACTGTTCATTGGCTGCCCTGAGTTCATCGGATTCTCTGACCACCTGAGCATAACGAGCTTCCTGCTCAACTGATCCTGAGGTATCCGAATGGATCTCCATCGGAGTCATCTCCAGGATAGCTGGTTCTTTTTCGAATGGGACTGGTGAAGGTCCCGGGGCTTTCGGAAGAGATTCGGATTGAGACTCAGTAATCCCGGTGGTAGTGGTTGGTTCTTCGAATGACGTTGAAGCCGAATGGGAAGTACTCGAAGAGCACTCGGACTGAGCTGAGGCAGGTTCGGATACTTCGGACATAGCTGGAGCAGCTGGAGGAGTACTAGTTTTGGAAGTTTTACGACTACCTCTGGTTTTGGTGAGTTTCTTTTTCTTCCCCTTCGTACTGGTCGTGCTCCCATCACTTGAGGGCACTGATTCCTCCATTGATTTAGCTTGTTGGAGATTCCGAAAGTTCGTACCACACTCTAACAGAATGTCACTGAAGACTCCGTTCTTAAAAGCTCCTCGAATCGCCCCTCCGTAACTGTCTAACCAGGTGGGATCGTAACGATAGAAGCCCTCCTCTCCCAGCCTGTCCAACATCATCGACATTAGTGTGGGATGTAGTTTCAGCGAGGAATCGAATGGCGAATCGCACGATAGGCAATTTCTGACTTACCTCCTCCAACCCTGGCATCTCGTCTTCCTCCTCATCACCGGCTGCGTTGAGCCGGGTTGGCGTCGAATTGTCTATATCTTTCGAAGCAACTCGTTTTGGGACATTGCGCCACGGCAACGGCCCCAGGTTGACTGTAGCCGGGGGTGGCATGGCCATGAGGTCCCGTTCAGCCGTCGAATAGGAGCCAATCCCCGCCACACGGACGGTGACTGTACTCCCGGTGGTTTCAGAGGCGGATTCATAATCCGATTCCTGAACGTTGTCGAATTGGCCATCGTCCATTCCGAACAGATCTAACTCGTCGGACTGGAGGCCCTCACCGGGGGTGTACTGCTCCTCCATCGAAGTCGAATGTTCTCACCGAACGAAGTTTAAAAATCGAAGATTTGCGGAGTACGAAGCTCCGCGTGTCGTAATGACACTATGAGCGGGAACTAACCAGGTTGGCGCGTATTATGATGTGGTTTTGGAGACTTTTGGCCGATAACAAGACCCTTCTTCCTCCTCCTTTGCCCTGCAGCATCCGCGCGTCTTCTTGGCACTGATCCAATATGGCGACCGCCCTTCTTGTCTCGCGATGCCACGCCCGCCGCGGGAGCAAAGGTCAACCAATCAGCGTTCACGCTTCACCGGATAGCCCTTTTCTGACGGATAACACGGCGGGAGACGCTCGCGTTTCCCGCCACTAATCGAACGGGTAGCTCACCGGAGTGTAATCCTTATTGAGTCAGTTCCACAGAACCAGGGGTACCGCTAATCATGAATTCTTCAGGAGTGTAGGCAAATGTCATTACGGGTAACATAAGAATACCCGCCGGATAAATCCGTCTGCCACCCTCGGGGACGTTCATGATCAACACCCGCCCTAGTTCCGCTCGCTCGACAGCAATTAGGTCTGTACTACCATCATGGAATCGAAACTTCTTGTTGTGTATACAAATTAGGTCACAGCAGTCCCCCGGTTATGCCATGGACTGCGCCTTAACCCGACCTTGGGTTCTTTAGACCTGGTCGTCCGGGAAGATTCGACAGGATGTCCAGTAGTCAATTGGACAGCCCTCCTCCCCTTCAGACCTTCATTTGCCGAGACTTTTTTTACGCACTTTTTATCCTTCTTGCTAGAAGCTCGAATTGGTAAATTTTTTTTAGGCCTACCCCGGCCCCGCTTTAATTTACCAATACCAGGAGGCATAGGTTTCTTCTCATCTGAGGGTATCACTAGTTTCCTAGGTCTACCAGGACCACGTCGTTCCGGGGTGGTCGCTCTCCGCTCAGTGTTATCTGACTTCGAATGCTCTCCTGACTTCGAATGCGCTGAAGCGTCACCCTGCCACCGACGTAGGCGAGCTACATTGGATTTATACAAGCGTCCCAACAAGGATTTGATCACCACTGTGGATTCTGAAACAATCCGAACCACAGTAAATGGACCGTCCCAGTTGGGTGACAACTTCAACTGCTGCAGGGGGTCGTGTAGCCTAACTACCTCGTCCCCTACTCGAAAGGACCTAAGTTTCAAACCTACGTCATAGCCCACTTTTTGCCATGAGGCAGATTTGCTTAGCTCACATCGAACCATCTCGTATGCGGACTTGAATTGATCCCTCAATGCCTCCACGAACATCACCTGACAGGGTGTTTCAGCGTTTATCCCAGCTACGCCAAACACCAAGTCAGCAGGCATAATCAAGTCCTCTCCGAATACTAACAGATTGGGGGAACAACCGGTGGAAGCATGCACCGTACTATTATAAGCATGTACCACAAACTCGCATTGTTCGTCCCAATCATCCATCTGACTGTTGACCAGAGGCTTCAGGACTTGTATCAAGGTTCTGTTAAACCTTTCTACTTGACCATCAGACTGAGGCCTGTACGGATTCGTTCTGGTTTTGCATATAGCAAGGTTATGGCACATCGCTGCCCATAACTCGGATTCGAATTCTCTGCCTTGATCACTATGCAACATCAAGGGTACACCTAGATGAAGCACCCAACCCTTTACAAATGCACGAGCACATGTATGAGCCTTATGATCTTTCAGAGGAAACACTCTAGTGTACTTCGAATAGTAGTCGGAGATCACCATCATGCACGTGTTTCCATCAGGAGTGGTTTTTAGGCCACTAATGATATCAACCGCTATGCGTGCAAATCTAACTCCCCAAAGCTCTTGAGTTAGTGGCAACTTACCCAGGCCTTCACCTGGTTTGCTCAGACAACAATCTGGACAAGTAGAGATCCACCTAAGCAGGTCTTTACTCATCCCAGGCCAGTAATACCTTCTGGAGAGTCGCGCAAGGGAGCGCTTCTTTCCAAAATGCCCACTGGTCTGGTGTCCATGTACGAAATACATGATATCCCTTCGCATAGCTGTGGGTATCACGATTTGCCGAATTTTGGTCTTGTACGGTGTTATCTTCCACCTACATAAGATACCGTCAACAACAGTTAGCTCAGACCATTGAGCAAGTAGTTGTCTCATTTCCCGGTTCTCAATCGAAATGGCTGGTCTTTGTGGTTGGGCACCACTGGAGACCTTTTCTATTAGTCTTGATATGATAGCATCACCCTTCTGGAATTGCCTAATGGTTTCGGTGGACCATTCCATTGCTTTAGAATGTCCTACATCATACGGCATTCGAACTCCAGCTATTACAGCGTTATGGGCTCCACAATCATCACAATCCATTCTAGAACATTTCCGTATGGGTCTTCTCGAAAGGGCGTCAGCATTGATATGCTTGTTCCCTGCTCTATGTTGGATTTGGCTATTTTCCAACCCGAACTCGGACAGATGGGTCAGCCATCGACCGATCATCCCTTCTGCTTCCTTAAAGTTCAACAGCCACCTTAAGGAGGAGTGATCCGTCCGTAAAGTAAAGTCACCTCCCCAAAGGAAGTGCTTAAACTTCTTCGTATACACCACTACCGCCAACAATTCGCGCTTAGTGGTACAGTAATTCCTCTGAGCCTTATTGAGGGTATTACTAGCGAAAGCCAGTGGCACTTCCATCCCCTCTTGCATCTGAGACAGAGCAGCACCTATGCTGTCGTTACTGGCGTCTGTGTCCAGTATGAAATGTCCATCAGCTGTTGGATATTTCAAAACTGGCGTGGTTCGAAATAGGTTCTTCACGGCTTCGAATGCTAGATCCTGTTCCGGACCCCATGGGAAAGGCTCCTTCCTTCTACCCGGAGTCCAGTGAGCTAGAGCCTGCATAGGCTGAGCTATTCTGGCATACCCCGGTAGGAAGTCCCTGTAGTAACTACAGAAGCCCAGAAAGGACCGTATGTCTTTAGGTCCCTCTGGCTTTTCCCATTCCGACACAACATCTAGTTTCTCAGGATCCGCTTTAACTCCCTCAGTGGATATTATCCGACCGAGATAGTTAATGGAAGTTCGAAACAGATGACACTTTTTTGGTTTCAATTTCAAACCATGGGTTATCAATCTCTCGAAAATTTTGACTAGCGTAGCCAGACACGATTCGAAGGTCTTCCCAAAGACAATTACGTCGTCCAGGTACACCAAACACTCCTTCCACAACAGATCACTCAACAGAGATTCCATCATGGCTTCGAATGTTGCAGGGGCGTTACACAATCCGAATGGCATCACATTGTACTGGAAAAGACCGACATGGCTCGAAAAAGCTGTCTTCTCCTGATCCTCTTCCTTCATTCCAACTTGCCAGTATCCGGATTGCAAATCCAGCGTACAGAACCATTGGTTTCCACCCAGGGAATCAATAGTCTCGTCTATACGGGGAAGAGGATAGGAGTTTTTCTTAGTACAACCATTTAATTTTCGATAATCGATGCAGAAGCGAATTGTGCCGTCTTTCTTAGTCACCATCTGAACAGGACTGGACCAGGGGCTAGTGCTGGGAACAATCACCCCTAATCTCAGCTGATCAGCGATTTCCTTCTCGGCCATCAACTTCTTCTTCAAAGGTAGGCGTCTATAAGGGATTTTGAAAGGTACAGCGTCCTCTGTAGTGATGGAATGTAGCACCTTATCAGTTCGCCCCAAACCAGTGGGCTCCCCGAAGGCTGCGTCATATTTCACCAATACCTGTCTCAACTGATCTTTCTGGTCCCCCGTCACCAAGCTCGAATCGTCCACCAACTTCTGAAGTTCCGGACGCAAATCGAACATCCCTTCAAGGTTCGGTTTGGTATCTTCTGAGAGTATACTGGTGCTTGCCTGTGCAACGATCACCTGCCCCACGGGAGTACCTTTCATCAGATAACGGACTTCACCACCAGGATTCGAAATAGGAATTAAATTCCTACTGCCACTGCCTACGAAAGTATCTGCACTCTCGAGTCCAATTGATGCAAGTCTCACCACATCGGGTTCAACCACCGCCATCTGGTCTCGGAAGATACTGTCACTCGAAAACAGCACATCACATGTCTGTCCTGGGGGTATCTTAACCGTCTGTACCACCGAGGCTACAGAAGATACCTTTCTCAAAACGCATTGCACGGCCACCTTGTACGGATGTTCTATCTTTAACATCCCCCTACAAGGTTCCAACATTGCCCCGTACAACGCAGCGAAATCTAATCAGATGATGCCATCATCACTCAGATCAGCAATAGTAGGGGACAGGAGATAATCATGTCCACCTATATTGATTTCGAAAAATGCTTTACCAAACGTCTGCATGCAGCTACCGTCGGCCGAATGAGCTTTTACCCTCGTTGTGAAGTTATCTGGCTCATCGGCTACAAGGTCATGGAATCTCTTGGAGATCATGGAGTGACTAGCTCCAGTATCCACCAGAAATTCCGCAGTCCTTCCCTTCACTGCTACAGTCAAATACCACCTCTTCCCATCCAGTGGTGATGGGTTAACGGTGAACCGTTCGAAATCCTTAGTGACACCAAGATCTACTCCCCGTCGTTTCAAGTGCTTCAGACAGGGATGATCCGGGGACAATCGGGCACTGCTGACTACTTCCAGCTCCTGTATCCAATTCGTCGCTTCCCCAGTACTTCCTCCTCGGACGTCTACGTTTCTGGGTTCATTGGACATACTTAGAAGGGACTGATCAGGCCCCTCCTCTAAGCTTCCAATCTCTACTGCACCTCGGACTTCCTCGCTTGCACCGCTGGCGATAAGCTGGCTTTCCTTCACCTTAGGGGTCACTACTTTGCCATCCCGAGCAACCCCCTCTAGTTTTCCGTTTTCTTCTCCTCAGGCTTTGGTACCGGCTTCTCAGCTGGGCATTCTGCAGCAAAGTGTCCCAGGGCCTGACACCTGTAACACTTCCTAGTGGTCTTGTCCACTCTCGGCTTCGAATTCCTCCCTGTTGGTTGCTGGTTTCCAGACATCAAGTCAGTCAACCTTAACAGAAGTTCTTCCATCGAACTGGGAGTTGAGGATGTAGTCGAAGGTGCGCTTGTAGTTCCTGGGGTCACAGGTGGTGTTTTCCTGTCAGCCTTCGGATAGCGCTTCGAATTCGAATTGGAATAAGATTTGCCGCTGTTCTTTTGAGCAACCGCGCCAATCTCCTCCTCCCTTCCAGAATCACCTTCCTCTGTATCAGAGGCTGGTGGGTCTTGTACCATACTGGAAGTTCTCGAAAGTACTCTCGAAGATAGCAGATGCCGTTTCCTGTCATAGTCTTCTATGGCCATGAACAAATCAGTGAGAGAAGTTCCAGCCTTCCAACTATCACATGCTGCGGTCCGTTCATCCGAATCCCTTAATCCCTCAATGAATTGCGAGAACAAATCATCTAGGAACTGTGGGTCATCTAACTGCCATCTTGGTCTAGCCCTTTGCAAGAGAGATTGCAATTCTAGACCGAACACACGGTGCGACTCGTTTGGTTTTTGAGTCCGTTTGCGAAACAATCGAAGCGGATCCTCATTACCCACATTACCTATCAGATAACTGGCCCATTCCACCAATTGGGTAAACGATCCGGCACCATGCATAGTTCTCCATCTCGAAACAGCTAGCTTGCCGGGGCCATTTCTCAATGCCCGTAAAAGCTTGTCTAACGACTCCTCCTCTGACCACCGATTATACCTCATATCGTCCATGAAGTCTGCGAACCAGTCCTGCCATGGCTGCCTGCCTGTGAACGGAGTCGGAGTGCTTGCAGTGCGTCTAGCAGCGTTGTGGTTGTCTCTGTGCAACAGAAAAGACTGTTCGATGCTCCAGTCAACCATATCAGCATTATCAGCTTGTCTGCTAACACAGTCCACTCCCATTTCAGCAATGCAGGGGTTCGTATCATAAATCAATTTCATCCCAGGGGACATTGACTCGCGGCGAGATACTCGTCTACCTGCATTTGTAGGAGATCTTCCTGACCTCCTTGAGGGCCCACTCGAACGCTCGTTCGGATCAGATCTCGAAGATCTATCATTCGAACCCGGACGGCTTGGTCTCTCTCGAGAGCTAGAACGGCTGGGAGGGTTCGAATAGTCGTCATCATACGACGATGGGCGTTGGTCACGACGTGAAGATCTTCCATCCGAATCACCTGTATCAATGGTCACCCGTTTTGGTCTTCCTCCGGTTGAGGCAGAGGCACCACCCCCACCAGATGATGAGTTGTATATGCCACCACTGACATGACCGAACCCCGAATAGCTACTTCGAGCTGACTCCTCATCTCGTCTCTTCTGTAAATCTTCCACTTCCCGAATCAGACGATCCTTCTCTTCCATCATCGCCTTGGTTGCTTCTCGGATCGTATCATGGAGCTCGTCCGAATCATGTATGGTCTTATCTTGACGTTGTTCAAGAGCTTCAGTACGTCGCCGCAAGACATTCTGCTGGTTAGAGAACTGGTCTTCCATATGTTCCAGTTCTGCTTTCGCTGTGTCCAAGCGATTCTGTTTCTCTCTTGTTTCCCCGTCTAAATCTTCATTCCTGTTTCGGAGCTGTACCAACCGATGACTCAAAGCTTCAAACTCTTCATTCATCCTGTCCATCTCTGCAATTCTTGCTCCTTCGAATCGATTCTTCTCTTCTTCGAAATGACGACGTGTCACCTCCTGTCGCTGGTGTCGTTCAGCATGCAGCATGCTCATGCCCTGTGTTGGCATAGGAGCAATGTGCCTCTTCGAACCGCCAGTCTCAAACAAAGAATCATCTAGGTTTGACCCTAGATCTTTTCGAATAGTATCAGGATTGCCTCTCCTTGGTTCTGGTGTAGAACTCGAACGGTTTGGCCCATAGTGTTTCTCAAGGGCTGCCACCACCTCCGGATCCGGACTCGAAATAGGATGAAGGGATGCTCCACCCTTTGCCTGTTCAGCCATGTTCACCCTAACCGACTGTGCTATTCTGTGTTTCACCCGAACTGGTCACGGCACCAATGAAGGGGTTTCAGATGCGTATAACTCGAACACAGGTTCCAAATTCGGTTTGAATGCAACAGGTTTTTATTCGATCACAGCCTCAAAAGTACACGAAGGTTTATACTCGGTTCACTTGGTCTTTCAACCATTCGAAGACACACAGGATTCTATCGATAGTTCGAAGCATTAGCAATACCGGACAGTCAAGCCCTGTGCCAGCATGGCTGGTGCAGGAGCCATAATGTGGGAGGGGTGTAGGTGCCCCTGTCAAAGCGAAGGTACGAAAGGTGTGGGTCAGAGCTCGTCCTGGGACGAACTCCCTGAGGTAGCCAACCTCGGCCTCTTATATACCCTGAGCGCGGACCAAGCAGTGTCGACGTGGCACTCCTCCGTAGCGCCGTCTGGAGTGCCCTGCTTGGCTCCGCTACCAGATAACCGAAAGGACATGGCTTAGGTGTTGCCACCTAGTGTCCGTTGGAGGCACTTGCCGCTCTGACTCCACGGACCTTATATGTACACGTATTATTCGTGCCCCTACACTGTCAAAGTAGCAAATACAAATAGTTGATTTAGGGAAAGTGGTCTATGTAGGAATATGAATACAGCTTAAAGAATACTTTTCATGAGCTTCGATTTTTGCCGCCAGGTGGCTTCTGTGTATGAACCAGCAATTTCCTTTAACTAGATTTGACATGATTGGGAGAGAGCTATGCTGGAATGATGTCAACAATTAATGAATTTAATTTTTAGTTGATCCTCACTAAACAACTTTGACACACATGAGACATTGTAAGTATAATCATAGATAATTATGGCCATATTGTTTCATATCTAGGTCACTTACCAGGCGTATAAGGACCTAATGTGAAGACGCCATCCGTAATATGCTTAGATGGAAGCCGCTTATGTCATTAAAAATAAATCATTTAAAAAACTTTTTTGCGGCTAGGGACAATATCCTTAGCGTTGTTGTTTTTGTAACTTAGTAGATCTTATGATGCAATGATAGTTATAATGTTTTTCATTGAAACTATCACAGTAAATGTTAAATAGATAGATATATAGTTTGCAAACCGACACAGCCGAAGGCTGGTCAGCAGGTTAGTATATGCGCCCCCACATTCACTTAACCAGCCGTGTGTTCATTAGGCAATATTGGGCGCGCGCCTAGGCGTACCTGCAACGGTGGAGGTATGCCAAATGATAGTTTGTGATAGTTTCAATGAAAAACATTAGAACCATCATTGCATCATAAGATCTATTATAATTACAAAAACAACAACGCTAAGGAGCGCGCCCTGGCCTAATGACCCCCCCCCCCCCTCAGATAGACGGATAGACATCGACATAACCACCTAATAGGCTGACTAACCTGCCACTGCTACGCCTGGTCACAGTCAGTGGTGGTATAGACAGAAACTAACAGCTGTAGGTGGTCAGGTGACTGGGGTTGGGGCTCTGGTGAACTCTGGTGAATTTCCGCTAAACTCGAACACATCTATCGATTCACTGTCGGTTTATCTTATCTGGCTATCAGACGGCCAAACACACTTCTATCAGCCTAAACAAAAGATATAAATTGTATAAAGTTGAGCCGATCGACCAATTCTCGAGTCATATAGGTGCAGCCAATTATACAGGAGTATGCTACTTTGGAATGAGCTTGACTATACAACTCAGCACGCGATATCACTTGATGCATTTAAAAAGAAAATAATGAGCTAAATGTCTGTTTGGCATAACATAATATCTATTGTACCATATAGTGATCTTGACTAATTGCTGTGATACATAGTTACCTAGAGTTTATACCCATGGTGTTTGTTTTCATTTTTTTTACCTATACTCTCGTGTAACCACTCTGTTATTTCTGTACTCTTAGTGAGAGATCACTGGATTACCCATGCCTGTAATGTCAACTCTGTATTATAATATTTTTTCACCTGTGATGTATGACTGTATTATGAAGAGCATCTTATGAATTATAGTCAATAGACTTTTCAAACTTCAAAATCTTCAAACTTAGTTATTAACAATTTACCTAAGGGTGGCTCTAATATCTGTCTTCTGTGCCAGCGAGTTACTCATCAGAACTCATTCAGGCATCATGACAACAAAGGGTGTAGTGCATCAGTCTACTAACCTCTGTTTACAGGTGTATCAGTAACTCCCCATGGCAACCCAAGATATGGATAACATAAGGGTTCCTTGTTTATCCTTTGTCCCTGAATAGGAATTGACATTTCCTATACACTGGTAATCTGTACGTAGGTTAGTCAGTTGCTGCTAACCCAGGTTGGTCCAAACAAAACATGACTAATATAAGGCCTTAGCCAAAAAAACTATAATAAGTCCTAGAATGAAAAGACTAAGGCGGATTAGTCAGTTTTGACTAACCAGACTGTATTCACTAACCTGAGTTTTGACTCTATATACCCCTATGACTAATGACCTGGTTCACCCAATACTGACCAACTTCATAAACTAACAGAGTATCAGTGTAGGTATAGAAGCACTGTGCACGTACAGCCCCTGTGTATCACACACAGTAGGTGCAGGAGCAGAATTCTTTATTTTATTTTTCTTAGTTTGAAAAATATTTTTATTTCACTTGGTAATTTTACAAAAATATATCTTGACTCAATGCAACTCATGAAGGTATAACATTCAGATGCCAGTAGATCCATGTATGTTTTCATAACTTATTCGAGTACGAATATTCAATGCGTACAGCTATGAATGATGGAAGTATAACAATTCATACATAATATGGAAGACAGTGATATCATGTATACACTATTACTGAAAACGCAGATATTTTCGCTGGTGTAAATTTTGCAGATTTGCTAAAAAAGTACAATTCTATGTGAATTTAAATTCGCCGACTTTGAAATGTGGTAGTTATACAGCTATATTGGATAAATTTACGCCCTATACATATTTCAGGAAATTTTGAAATCTGCGAAATCCACAAAAATATGTACAGTACGAAATAAAGTATGCTTACAGTAATCCTCTGGTAAAAATCAATATTGTGCTGGGAGGTGGTGCAGTGTGTGCTGTGTGTGCAGTGAGTAGATGCTGGTAGCAGCACACTGCTGCAACTTGGTCTAACAGTGTAGAGATAGAGGTCAGTCCCGGGGTAATTGTGAGACTAAGAATCAATTACAGGTTAGTATTTACTGATTGTTATAGCTGTTATCAGTGCTTTATTCACTAAACTTGACAGAATCTAATGGCTGCCACAGAAGGACCTACAACCTTAGAAAAGACTGGATCTAAGATGGCAACTCAGTATTGTGTGGGTAAATGTTGTATATATTTTGTGCAGTAGCATTGAGCCTTAGTCTCATGCTGTATTTCTGTAGACTGTTATTACTAGGCCCGACGTCATATGCCTCTCTCCCTCCCCTAATACATGGCAGAATGGCCTAGTTATTACCTGGTAGTTGGTGTAGCACTAGAACTGTGTAATTACATAATACAAGGCTCAGTCTGACAACTTTGTAACAATTGGATAATCTTTGACCGGGTGACATCTTTGACCGGGTGACCAAGCTGGCCCCAACTCGTCCTTGGACGCGTCCGAGCGACATCACTGGTATCTGAGGGGCCATGACCGCGTCACTTCCCCCGTATCTCGGGGGGATTCCTACACGGTACCCATCTGCACTTTTAATACAACAGCACCAAGCGCACAGGGACTATTTTAAACCAGCAAAGTCAAAGGATATTTTCACACTATATGAAAGGACATTTATAAAAAGTTTGATATATTTATATGTAGGCCCTATTACGTGCAATATAGCATCATGTGATTTTTCCTCTGCCTGGTCAAAGACGTAACTTTCTATATCATGTGGACTTTGAACAGCTGCACTGTCCAAAGTATTATGCAATAACAACCTGCATCAACTTTTTCAAATAGTAGAGGTATGGGAAAAAAATTGCCTTTTCTAGCTTCCCAGTGAAAGACCTCACCCGGTCAAAGATGCCACCCGGTCAAAGATGTCACCCGGTCAAAGATGTCACCCGGTCAAAGATGTCACCCAGTCAAAGACTATCCAATTGTGAGACTGAGCCACAATATCCCTGTGTTAGCTATTCACAGTGCAGACCAGATTTACCATGACAGCCTGCCTGGCGTATAAGACGCACCCCTAACCTTAAGATATACAAATCCTGTGTTTAAGCCACACCCCTACTTTGTGCCGATCCTATAAGCCACACTGGCAATCTGGCTTGCATACTAGCCCCGTCATATATGCAAGGTTCTACGGCATATACATTACTCACCTCATATATAATGTACACACTATACGACCCTATCCACTCACCTTCCAGCTGCCTGCCTGCATCACTCTCACACTGACAGCAGCGGGAGACCACAGGAGATCAGTCCCAGAGAATCACTACCTGAGATACTGCTACGTGAACAAAGGAGATCTCCCAGAGATATACCACTGCCAGAATAAAGGAGATCTTTCAGGGATACCACTACCAGAATAAAGGAGATCTCCCAGAGACACAACTACCAGAATAAAGAACCCCCGGGGATACAACTACCAGAATAAAGGAGATCACCCAGGGATACAACTACCAGAATAAAGGAGATCTCCCAGAGACACAACTACCAGAATAAAGAACCCCCGGGGATACCACTACCAGAATAAAGGAGATCTCCCAGGGATACCACTACCAGAATAAAGGAGATCTCCCAGGGATACCACTACCAGAATAAAGGAGATCTCCCAGATCTCTAAAATCACAGGGGATCTCCCAGAGATACCGCTACCAGGGTGCACCATCCTTACACAAACTGTAAGGTGTTCTCCTACATAAACAGGTATCAGTGAGCTACCCTGGATATAGCTATAGAAGCACAAGAGATCAGTCCCAAGGACATCCCCCAGAGATACTGCTATTAGGGGGGCTGCCCTGGCTATATCTGCAGAACCACAGAAGATCTTCTTCTAGGGAAAATGGCCGAGGACGAGATGAAGATAAGGCAGCTACATGCTCCTTTAATGAGTGAGAAAGAGAAGAATGAGAAGGAGAACATCAGGTCTAGATATGGAAACCAGAGAATTAAGATATTGTTCACTGGTTTCATTTATGTTCTCTACATTCTTCATGTAAGTACATTTCACTGTAAAGTATGTGTGCATGACCAAGGGGAGTGTCTATACATAATAATTATACATATGTGTGCAGCAAAATCTCACAAACAAGGGTCCACTATTCTTCAAAATAGCTTTTATCAAAGTCTGTTTGGAAGGGGATATTAAATAACACAAACTCTGTTTAAGGAAGACTACAAATACACTACATAAATATGTAAATACAGTCATTTATAAACTCTTATAATCATTTTTTTAAACTGTTCTGCAGGGTATCAATGACAACTTACTTGGACCAAGTCTAATTGATTTGGAATATCTGACAAACTCCTCAACAACTTCTATTACAACCATCTTCACGTGGAGATACGGAGGTTACCTCTTGGGCACTGTTATTGCTGGACCAATTGTTGACAGCCTGAATGAGTTTTTGGTTATTGGTGTGGCACTTGGTTCAATATCTATAACAACATTTCTAATACCAACTTGGACCCGGCTACTTGGACTGTTCATCACTGCTGCCGGTGCTGGTATTGCCACAGCAATAAATTCTGTCTGTAAGTTATTCAAATTTTCTTTAGAAATTGCATTCCATGTATAAAGCTAGTGCAGGATACCCCATGACACTTATTAACAGCTCAGGTTCCAACATCCTGGCTTAGAATGATGGACCTGACATCAGGGCATCTGTGGTGAGCAAGAGAGGCCCAGGAACCTAGTGTAGGTTATATAACAGGTTGATGTAATAGATGGTAAGACAATGTGGCTGTTATAAGTCGTACTGAGTGCAAGCAGCATCACAACTCTCCTTTTAATAGTATATCTGATTATCATTATTTGACTCAGTACACATTAAACATGTGATTGATATCAGGTAAATTAGCATATCCAAAGCAAGGGTATTTAACACAATCATACTTTAGGTATAACAACAGTACATGCTTTTCAGATTATATTTTTATAAAACTGTTTTACCAATATTATTTTTGTCAATATATCAACTTGCTAATCAGTGTTTCAGCTATAAAATAATGTGTTTTCATTTATAATTTCAGGCACATCTGCTACAATACTCTCAATATGGGGTCGGCATGCCAAGCCATACTTGCAGGCACTACATTTTGCTATAACTATTGGTTGGACCCTCTCTCCTCAAGTAATAAAACCATTCCTGAAATTTACAACAAGAAATGGCATTGATAATTTGACAATGGAACATGGCAATAGAACCATGCTATCTCTAAGATATACTAATAGTTCATTGACATCAGAAGGGAAAGTACATTTAGAATCACATATACTATACTGTTACATTATTGTAGCTTCATGTTTAATGGTATTATCTCTTACAAGCTTCATTATAGTTATATTTACTGGATGTAAATTACGTAAAATACCTTCAAAAGAGAATGGTAATGAAAAGGGGAAAACTGTTGTTGATGATAAAGTGAGAGTTATTATCTTAATTTTGCTATTCTGTCAGGCTTTCATGTATGGGGGGATTGAAATGGCATTTGCAAGTCTAACAATGACATTTAGTGTGAAGTATCTCAAAATGAGTAAACCTCTAACTTCTAATATTTTCACATTGTTCATGGCTATGGTGGCTACATCTAGGGGGCTGTGTGTAGTTCTCAGCAAATTCATCCAGCCCTCAAAGCTGCTTATCATACAGCTAGCAACACTCCTAGGTGGTAGCTTGATACTAGCCTTTGCTGTCCACTTACATTGGATAATTCCTTGGATAGGCTTCATTGCTGCTGGATTAGGGGTGGGAAGTCTATTTCCAACATTGATGAGCTGGGCACATGGCTATATGACCGTTAACCCTTTCCCTGCTGGCCTTGAAAAATGTCCTTTGGGACTTAACCACCGGCCCTATGTCATGGGAAAATGCAACTTTGCAAGTATGTGCTCCAGGGACAGTAGCTAAGGAGTAAAATAAGTTGGATTGGAGACATGATTTACACCTTTTTGACAAGGGGACATAGTATTCATGTTAAATATTTTTGGATTCATTCAAAAAATGTTATTCTTTGTTTCATAGCAGGAGCTGTAATTTAGTAGTATTGCTGCCCTAGGGTAGCACTTTTGCTGCCCTATGGCAGCAGCGGTTTTTCAAGGGTATTTAAGATGCTGCCCAGAGGCAGCAGCGGCCCTTAAAGGGTTAAAGGGAAGGAAGCTGCCATTCTTTATGCCGGTGCTGGTTTGACTGCAATGACAGTCCCTCCACTAATCGGGTTCTTGTTTGAAAGAGTTGACCCTATGTGGTTTGCATACATAGTTCTCATACTCATCGGTATCTTTATTCTTTTGTATCTTACCAACCTTTTAATTGTCTGTTCTCTGCTCAAAGATGATGGGGAGAAATTAGAAGAAAGTAATGAGTTAAAGAAGCTGTGAAAGACCCAAGGAGGAAGGCATACATTAACTCTCCAGGGTGGCATAGTGATTTATTGTACAATAAAATTTATCGACATGATACATAAATGCAGCCCTGTCGAGTGACTCACCTTGGCTGAATTCATACATGATGCTTACCCTATGGGCTTTATACACTGTGAAGGGTAGGAATAATGCAACAATGCAATACTGGCGAGTAGACTCCGGCGAGTTACTCCTGTGCTGCAGGGTATAATGACACCAAATGTACATGCAACTTCAGGTAGCATACCTTTCTTAACTCTTCCTTTACCATACATGCATTGTTGCCAGTTTACAAAGCAGGACCATGTACACATTGATTTTGGCCGCTTCCTGACCCATGGTGGTTTGCCCGAAAGTTGGTAGAATCCTATTCTTTCTGATACTGGTCTAAGGCAAATTGTCTTTGCATATCTTATCCGTTCACACATACATTCACTATATTAGAAATGCTGGGCATCGCAATGTGGATGAGATTTAACTCATTTATGATAATGTTTTGAGCAATATTTAAGGCAAAAATCTTGAAAAATGTCAAACAATTTATTTTTTGGGGGGGTGAAAAATGGTTTTGTCCAGTTTTTCATGCTGAAAAAGATGGTACCAAAGGTTGAGGTCTAAATGATGCAATATGGCCTAAATATAAGTTGTCATGGCAACATATACACTAAAATAAGCAATATTTAATTTAAAATAGGATTTATCTCCTTAAGTGGAACACATAGGGCGATTTAGGGTATCTTACCTTCTGGTTCTTCAATACTGCTCATTTTGTCATCCCCTACATCCCAATATCCCAATTGAATTTTATCTGGAAAAAACCCTGGTTTTGGGAGAGGTGTCTTTATGTGAAACATGCTAAAGAGTTAAACGGTTAATTAATAAACATAGAACTAAGGAAATGACAAAATGATAATAAGGAAGAGTAGGCTAGGGCAGGTTGAAGCGCCCCATGGTGCACTTTGAACCACACATGTTGAATGGCCCATATAATCACCAATGAAGATCTATAATTGGAATTTCAGTTGGAATTGGTTGCTATTGTTACTTTTGCATAGGATTGAATGTAAAAAATACATTTTTTAATGCATAAACGTCACTCAATTATAGTTCTATAGTAGTGACTGGGTTTGAACTTTACTGATTTCTCTTTGGGTCAACACAACCAACTTTAGAGTATTGCTGTTATTTGTAAAGTCTATATAAATCTTAGGTTCTTCTATAATGTAAAGCACTGCTCTGCTTCTGGAAAACGATGAATCCGGGAATAAAGCCATTGTGAATGTGTTGAAAAAAAGAATTTATTTTCACAATCCACAAACTATGTATTCTATCATAATTTTATAAGATAGATCTGTTTGTGTCTTCACCCTCCAAACAGAACTCGGGAATTGAACGTTCGCAACTGGGGGGAATCTGGGGAAGTCACCATAACACAAGAAAGCCACGAGATATTCCCAAGAACTGTGAATGTGTCCTATTCATGAAATGAACTCGGGAATTGAACGTTCACGACTTGGGAGAATGACACAAGTTAGAACTTGTTCATAAAACTAGCCACAAAAAAGGGGGCACCTTGAACCATGCTCAAGATGCTACAAGTTCTTAGGAGGAGGCAGAGATAGACTCCTATTGGTAATTTAAGATGACTGGCAAGATTAGCAAGGCATAGGTGTTGGACATTGCACCAGTGTGTTTTCCAAAACCAACAATTACAGGGAACACAAAGCCTGTCACCTCAATGCTCCAGTTTGAGATTGACTTCTGTGCATATTATTTGGCAGTAACATTTAAGTATTACATTTTAGATTTTGTTATTAGGGTTTATTATATCAAGAAGCCAACACAGATTTTCCAGAGAAGGCTACACAACAGATTTGGAAACCTTCATTGATGTTCACATACAGAACTGAAAAATGTGTGGTGGGACAATTAAATGATATAATATATTAATTATACAATGTCGTTAATATGTCAAGGGCAGATAGTATGGATACCCGGCAAACAAAATCTCAAGCGGAACTCGTGGCATTCTTGAGTCTTGACTCGGGATCCCCAGGAGATTTTTTAACGTATCATGAACGTATTGTGACATATTCCCGGGAATTTCTTGTACTTTGAACGATGCTGGCCATTATGGACAAGATTGATGATATTCAAATCACATAACACACCCAGCAGTAAAATTGGGTTCTATTCAAGAATTAATGTGTATGATTTGACCTCCATGGAGATCATAGGCCAGCAGTGTTTTGTAGACAAATCACCATTTTAACTAAATAACTAGCCACTGTATGCTCAGGACATTACTTGAACATGTTTGTAGCTTCTAATTCCATTCACATTGTCCATATGGGCCAAGTTACGCAACTTCACAGGTGATGGTATACATGAGTTCCTTAGACTGTATGTAATATTACTAAGCCTCAGCTTGTGGAGTGGATACTGATAGGAATCCCAGCATGCACATGCAAATACCCCTTCAACTAGCATGTCACACATAAGGTGTGTAAAGTAAACAAAGGAACAGGATTTTGGCTTCATGCCACGTGTACTATTTGTAGGTTATATGGTTATATTATGGATAAAGGAGAACCTGCAGCCGACCCATCTCCTTAATCTAGAGAGTACTCTAGTTGGTCTAAGCTACTCGTGACTTCATAAGAACAACAACTGGACAAGGTACAATTAAGCTGTAATATACGGCGACTTTATTTAACAGCGTGCAGGTATTATTTCCTGGGATAACCGTCGGTTACAACAGGGATCAGAACATGACCATAAATAATACAAGAGGGTGAACAAACTACGGCATAGTGTGTATCAAAACCCGGAGTACAGGGAGGTGTGTGCCTCAGCATGAACCAAACCTGACTGCCTTCTTAGGAAGAACAGCCCACCTTATATACAGGCCTGTGGGGGTCACATGACCATGCCCGCAGCGCCCCCAGAGTTGAATGTTATGTAATACGTTATGAAAACCTTAATCGGTAACCCTTGGTATACAACCGTAGACAATAAACGACGGTATATGTAGCGAACCATCGGTACTCATTAAGGAATGAATAAAACATGTTATGAACAATAATAGAACGGTGTCATATTCAATCATAACAAACACATAGAAATAGATATAAAAATAAGCAGCAGTCACAGCTGCCCGTTACAGTACACTACTTATGCCAGAAAGATGACAGAGGAAGAGGGAAAGACAGGGCACCTGGACACTCCTCTGATGAGCAAGAAACAGGATGTGGAAACCCCGGTGGAGAAAGAGAATGTGGAGTCAAGATATGGAAGCCGGAAAGCTAAGACCCTATTCACTGTTTTCATATATTTGGTTTTTACTTCTCAGGTAGGTACATGGGGGGGGGGGGGGGGGGGGTTACACCGCTGCAAGAACACACAATTGTAAAATATGAACTAACAGGCATAGATCATGAAGAGCAGTTGTAGCATGATGAATAATTGGCTAAGGAAGCCACCTATACTACAATGTATAGACTTTGGCAACTTGATACTCCAAATTAGTAATAACTGTTGTTTGAAAGGTTCAATAAGCTTCAAAATGCGTATGCAAATTATGTCCCAATTACAGAAAATTAGCTAATTTCAAGATTTCAGAAAATACTAATAGCAGCTATTAAGGGAGTGGTCATTTTTTAACAACAGGGGGGGTCGGTGGATTTTTGCGTGAGCGGGTCGAAATCTTTTTGGTCCCCCCCGTGGGAGAGGTCGAAATTTTTTTGGTCCCCCCCTCAGGCAAGTTGAAATTGAGCCGGCCGACCCCTTTGAGCTATAGTAACGCGCGGGCTTTTTCGCTAAAAAGGGGTGCAATTTTTTTCGTCCCCCCCTCAAGAGGGGTCCAAATTCTTTTGGTCCCCCCCCTTCAAGGGGTCCAAATTTTTTTGGTCCCCCCCCCCAAATCCACCAACCCCCCCCCCCTGTTGTTAAAAAATGACCACTCCCTAAAGAGGGGTGAATTCTACGGCCTAGACATTGTTTTATAAATTTATCAGACACAAAGAGTATATTCAATGTGGCGGTAACATTAATTGATTTACCATATGAATTAATAATCATAGTATTGTGGAACTCCCTAAGCCATGCTGAGCTAGAGAGCAATACTTGTTGCTAGTGTACCTAATATATAAAGAAAGACTAGAATATGTCCCTAGAGAGCTAGCTAAGCTTTCTAATTTTACTAACCACGAATACATTATATTCTGCAGGGAATCAATGACAACCTATTGGGACCAAGTCTGATTGATTTGGGCTAACTGACAAACTCTACAACAAGTTCCATTGCAACAATCTTCGCCTGGAAGTATGGAGGTTACTTCCTGGGTAGCGTTATATATGGACATCTTATTGACAGATTTAACGAGTTTATTGTGATTGGCATGGCACTTGGTGGGCTGGCAACAGTAGCATTTCTGACACCTTCACTTATGACAACATGAATAATTTACATCTGAGGAATATGATGAGACAATGATATCTCTGAGACAAATCCATAGATCATCACCATTACATTGGAAGCCGTCTTCAGAATCACACATACAGTAATCTTTCGTCATTGTATCTTCATGTATGATGGTTTTGGCTGTTTCAAGCTTCATAATAGTCATTTGCGGTGGATGCAGATTATGGAAAAGCTCTTCTAAAGGGTGCTCTACTCAAGAACACAAGGCAGTAGTGAGTGGTAAAGCGAGAGTTATTATCTCAATTTTGTTATTCTGCCAGGCTTTCATGTATGGAGGGATAGAGTTGGCATTCCAAAGTTTTACAATGAGGGAACATTCACAAATGACGTCACCTTTTTTTGGGCCATTTTCAGGACCCCCTGACCCCTTGTGACCTTTTGTCACCTTCCAACAATAACCCCCCTAAGAAAGATGTCACTAATTTTGAAGACACCCCCCCCCTCCTCGCCCGCTAGCGAACCCTCTAAATGTCTGACATAGATCATAATCAATACTATTCATTTGTGCCTGACAGATATAAGGCAGGGAGATATAAGGACCAGGTTTTGAAAAGCACTGGTCATGTACAAGTGCCTGGGGTATTTCAGTCTTCAAACATTTTTTGATTACCGTAAGTTCTAGTGTATAAGCCTAACTCGGGTTTAAGCCACATCCCAACTTTAGGGGGCTCCTATATGCTGCACTGATGGTCTGATTATGGATTTAGTACTGTACCATAGTAGCAAAAACATCCATATAAGCCGCCACACCCAACTCTGCATCGATCATGTAAGCTGCACTGGCAAATCTAGCCGTGGCTTCTACACAAGATTTTAGGGTAAGCACCAACCAGATCTTGAATAAGTCCCTGTCTTGTATTAGTGCAGGGGATAGTCATGCCTTCAGATCAATATATGCCAGGGCACTCATATATGACCGTACAGTATGAATCTACCATTAAATTGTTGTGTATAAGCCTTACTCACTTATTGACTGCACCTAGACTTCCCAGTAAACAAAAACATTATACAACTTTGTATAACATTTCCCTATCGCTGCTTATTATGGCAAAACGTTATATAACGTTGAAAACATAATTTTGACATCAAATAATGTATTTTTGTTAGCAGGGTTTGGGAAAATTATATATAAAGGCCTTATACAGGGTATGAATAGAACAAATTCAGTACTGTACTATAATAGCAAAAACTTGCATATTTATATAAGCTGTCCCTTGACTTGGTTATGGTTGATCCCATACGTCACACTGATGATCTGACTATTAGCTGAATTTACAGTATCATTCATAAATATAGATATACTAAAACCTGAATAGCCAAATGCTTTGAGGACCAGTACTAGTCTAAATCATTTTCTGCACCGTGTGGCCAATTAGTTGCCATTCCCGTTAGATGGCAGAGATACTATAACATTGACATCAGTTATAATAGGCACAATATCAGTGGAATTCCCTCGGCCTAGTTATCATTTTCATTTCATTTTTATTTATGCTCTATACTTTTGTTTTTATTCATAAATATGTCTGGACTTGAAAAGGTGATGTCACACAGACCTTGACATCCCCCCCCCCCACCAACCCCATGTCACTTTTTGTCCCTAAACCCAAGGACCCACCCACCCCCTAGCAGGTGACGTCATTTGTGAACGTTCGCTGACATTTTAATGTGAAGTATCTCACAATGAGCAAACCTCATGCTTCTGATATTTTCACATTGTTCATGGCTATGGTGGCTACATCCAGGGGGCTGTGTGTAGTTCTCAGCAAATTCATCCAGCCATCAAAGCTCCTTGCCATTCAACTAACCATACTCCTAAGAGTTAGGGACAGGTGGAAGTAAATGGCGCCATCTACCGAGTCCTAATCTGGTCTGCATTGAAGGGAGTTCTTGCTGCTGAAATGAAACAAAAATGGCTAAAATTGTGGGGGAAAAAATCACATTAAAGGTGTTCACAAATACCCTTTGAATAGAATAGCACATGTAGGGTTGGGCAATTTCTGAGGCATGCAAAAACTGATATGGCCAAAGGTCGATTTTAGGCCCAAAACATGGCAAAATGTCGGCCCTCACTTCCTCAAACTTGGAAAAATGCAAGGAAAAATATATGAGGAAGCAAATTATTTGAGGAATTAAGTCCAAATATACTGGAATACCAGCAGCTCCGCTGCTGGCCATCATGGCGTGGGAAAATTGGTGGCATTCGTTTGGCCTAGTACACTGCACTGTGGGAATGCCTTAGCAATAGGGTCGTAGTGGCGTGAAACATCAGGAGAGTAGAATGGAGAGAGAGCAGACGAAATGCATTATTGGGTAGGCTCCCGCTTTCTCTGTTGTTGTTTAATGAGAATAGTTCCCAAACAGGTGTCTGTGGAAGTGAGGAATCCGACGTAGTAAATGTTTGAGGAAGTGAGGGTCAACTGTACCTGTGGATAAAAGTGACCTTCTTGAGATTTTCATGGTCATATTCATTAAAGAGGTTGAAAGATTGTGTGTGAGGGATTGTTTGATTAGACTAGGGCTAAGACTATGGTCAACAAACCTTGTGGGTGGCTGATTTTGCGTGTTATGCTATATAGAAACATAGAGGAATAATAATTACGTCATTGAGACCTATAGAGGCCTACCGGGCTGACTGACCTGCCAATAATACCCCTGGTGGTACAGGCAGCAACTAATAGCTACAGGTGGTCAGGTGATTAGGATTGGGGTCAGCTGGGCTCTAGTGGAATCATTTATCAATTCACTATCGGTTTATCTAATCTTACTACATCTGATCACAGAGAGAAGAAACCGAGTCACAAGGGGAGTCCAGGCTATAAAAAGAGAGCCAGGGTCCCTTTGGGGGTGCAGAGGGGTCCCCCCCTGAGGTCACAAAGTCGCCTCTTTTAAGGGCTACAGGTCGCAAAGTCGCTTTTTTTGCAAAAATATCCAGGTCGCAGGTCACTTTTTTATTATTCATTAGTATGGCCATTTCAAATCAACAGGTCGCAGGTCACAAAAATTAATGGTCCAGGTCGAAAAGTCGCCTGGAAAACAGCCCAGGTCGGCAGGTCGCCGAAAACCCCTCTGCAGTCACCCCTTTGGCTCACTTTTCACACTGTCTGACTCCCCCTTCTAGCAGCCTTGACTCCTTTTCAATTAGATCAAACAGAGTCCATGTCAGCTGAGGTGAGTCAATGGTTACCTGGACTCCCTAAGGGAGTCACAGAGGTGAGCATACAAAACGGAAATAGGAAACCCACTAGGTGACACTACTGTACAATGACTGTAATGCCATCTAGCATATATGTTAAGAAGCCATCTGACTCTGTTTCTAATCAGAGTCAAGGGTCCCTACTCCCTTTTCCCCCAAGGGAGTCAACAGTTGGTTACAGTTAAGCCTGCTAGGTGGTAGCACTATACCTAAAATGGTAATATTCTGCATGCTCAGATCTCTAGATCCATGCTATTTGTGACATTGATAATTATGCTGATACGTGTATATCATTGTAGCATCAACATGTAATGTCAGAATTACATTTTATGAAATAATTACAGTTAATTTAAAACTGTAGCATAAGCATGATGTATAAGGTATAGACACCCAATTTGTAGCGACATAAGAAAGTTAAATCCCAAAAGCTCATATATTCCTTTGTATATTAACTAATGTGCTCTGAGGGATCTTTCTGAGATCCCTCCTCCTTGTGAGGCATTGCACCAACATAATGTAGAAACATCAGCTAGGGAGACAGCTATTGAAATGGTTATATAGAGGGTTAGGGGGTAGAAATTACCTATAAATTATGACTCTCTATTCCAAAGGAGCCATCCTGTGCCTAGACTCCCTTTCTAAAGGGAGTTGCAGCATAGACCTGGACTCTGTCTGTAGCGGGGAGTCATAAAAGGGAGTCATTTTGGAGGCAAAACCTGGGCTCTCTTAAGGGAGTCACATAACTCCCTTTTAAGGGAGTCAGGTTCATCAGAAAGAGAGTCAGAAAAGGGAGTCATTCTGGAGGCAAGCCTGTACTCCCTTTCGACTCGGTTTCTTCTCTCTGTGTATAATAACTAAATCCGGACAACGAAAACTCATATTATATGGAAGACACCCTTTATCTAGTGCTGATTGTATATGTAATTTAGTGTTATTTTGACCTTTATGGCTAACAGCCATAGCAAGGAGAGTATATATAATACGATAAATGTTTGGCTTCATGCCAGGTTGGCAACTGATGTGTTGAATACCAGATTCATGTAGCATATCTAAATGTGACCCCATCACCAGATGACACTAGACACCCTGCACTTAAATCACCAAAGGATAGCACTGCCAGAATAAAGGAGATCCCCCAGGGATACCACTACCAGAATAAAGGAGATACAGGGATACTGCTACTAGGCTGCAGCATCCTTACACAAACTGTACTAAACAGGAGTTAACCTAGATACACAAATACCAAGGAGCTACCCTGGGTATAGCTGCAGAACCACAGGAGATCAGTCCCAGAGACGCTTCTATCAGAATCGAGGAGACCTCCCAGAGATACTGCTACTAGGGAGCTACCTTGGCTATAGTTATAGAACCACAGCAGATCTGATTCTAGAGAAAATGGCCGAGGACGAGATGAAGATAAGGCAGCTACATGCTCCTTTAATGATTGAGAAAGAGACGAATGAGAAGGAGAAGTCAAACACCAAGTCTAGATATGGAAGCCGGAGAACTAGGATTCTTTTCACTGTTTTTATATATGTTCTCTACATTTTTCATGTAAGTACTATTCATCTAACAGTATGTGTGCATAACCAAGGGGGCTCTCTATACATAATAGATACATATGTATGAGGCTGGCATGGGTACTTCTTTCAAAATCAGTGCGACTCAGTGATTCCTACAGTAACTAGGAATATCACAACGTTGGTGGATATTCTTGTTAAAAGCCTATTTCCTGAAATCAGACAATTAATTAGCACACAATTAAGTCAATGGGAGCTTGTTCTTATTTCATGTGGAGGAACACATTTACTGTTCTCCACACCCCCATCGAGAAACTGATGCTCATTCTCCATGGGGTGTTTCTCCATGATGATATCACTAAAATAGCTATGAAACCAATCTTTAAATGTCATTTTAGATATAAGTTATCAATAATGACATGAAATAAACACAGAGATTCACTCTCATCAGTCTGAATTCCTGGTTTCTCCACTTGTGGTACCTTGGATCATATCACACTCAGCTTGGTCTTGTGTGATATGATCCAAGGTACCACAAGTGGAGAAACCTGTCTACCTTATCACTACATTTCCAGTTTCATGTTTGGAAATGCCTACTTGCTGTTCTTGGCATAACCCTTGGAATGTGTGCTGCTTACAGAGTATAGTACAATGTAGATGAAAAGCATTCCCTATTTTCTTTCCGAATCAAACCAAAACTTGTGTTGTTGGGAAAAGTCACAACTGCAACCAAACCAATAAGCTAGGTTATGTGTAAAATGTATCATCATTTTTGTAAACCTAAGTTTAGGATTGTATACCATAAGTTTAGTATTGAATGATACAAACTGTACTGTTCAACCAAGGCCATAAATAGACTGCATAAATATGTAAATATAATATGCACTCGGATAATTATATTTTTACTCTGTCCCTCAGGGTATCAATGACAACTTACTTGGACCAAGTCTAATTGATTTGGAGTATCTGACAAACTCCTCTACAAGTTCCATCACAACCATCTTCACGTGGAGATATGGAGGTTACTTCTTGGGCACAGCTATTGCTGGACCAATTGTTGACAGCCTGAATGAGTTTTTGGTCATTGGTGTGGCACTTGGTTCAATATCTATAACAACATTTCTAATACCAACTTGGACCCGGCTACTTGGACTATACATCACTGCAGCTGGTGCTGGTGTTGCCACAGCAATCAATTTTGTCTGTAAGTATATTTTCTTTAGATATTGCTTATGATTTCTTATGAAATATGGCAGGGCCATTGAGTTAACCAAAGAGGTCTGTATTTCACTCCCCCCACGACCCCATGACATCATCAATGATGGTTTGTTTACATCAAATAAACACAAAGGTACACTCATTTAAGTCTATTAGCTGGGTGAAACAGAGCCAACAGACTGAAACTTGTGCACCTTCATCTATATATTTCAGGTGTAACAGCATTAAGTTACTAGGACGCATTACAACATGTTTTTCAGAATATAGTGTCGTAAATCTTAGGTAGTGCTTATTTTTTCAACAACGGGGGGGGGGGGGGGGTGGTGAGACTTTGCGCGGAGTGCGTGAACATTTTTCACCCCCCCAGAGGGGTCGAAATTCTTTACCCCCCCCCCCCCCAGCAGGCCAAAAATCGTTTGTGTTCGGGCCCTTTTGTAGCATATAGCGGGCTTTTTTCCTCAAAACAGGTCTTTTTGCTTTAAAATATGTGTTTTCATTTATAATTTCAGGCACATCTGCTACAATACTTGCAATATGGGGGCAGGATGCCAATCCATACTTGCAGGCACTACACTTCTCTATAACTTTTGGTTGGACCCTCTCTCCTCAAGTGATAAAACCATTCCTCCAATTGACAACTCGAGATATCATTGATAACATGACAATGGAAGATGACAATGGAACTATGCCATCTCTAAGATATACAAATAGTTCATTGATACCAGACGGAAAAGTATCTGTAGAATCACATATACTATACTGTTACATTATTGTAGCTTCATGTTTAATGGTATTATCTATTACAAGCTTCATTATAGTCATATTTACTGGATGTAAATTACGAAAAATATCTTTCACAGAGAATTGTAATGAGAATTGGAAATCTGTTGTTGACGGTAAAGTGAGAGTTATTATCTTAGTTTTGCTATTCTGTCAAGCTTTCATGTATGGGGGGATTGAAATGGCATTTGCAAGTCTAATGATGACATTTAGTGTGAAATATCTCAAAATGAGCAAACCTCTAGCTTCTGATATTTCCACGTTGTTCATGGCTATGGTAGCTACATCCAGGGGGCTGTGTGTAGTTCTCAGCAAATTCATCCAGCCATCAAAGCTGCTTGTCATACAGCTAGCAACACTCCTAGGTGGTAGCTTGATACTAGCCTTTGCTGTCCACTTACATTGGATAATTCCTTGGATAGGCTTTATTGCTGCCGGATTAGGGGTGGGAAGTCTATTTCCAACACTGATGAGCTGGGCACATTGCTATATGACTGTTAAAGGGAAGGAAGCTGCCATTCTTTATGTGGGTGCTGGTTTGACTGCAATGACAGTCCCTCCACTAATCGGGTTCTTGTTTGAAAGAGTTGACCCTATGTGGTTTGCATACATAATTCTTATACTCATCGGTATCTTCATTCTATTATTATTTGCCAACCTTTTAATTGTCCATTGTTTGCTAGAAATCGACAAAGAGAAACTAGAAGGAAATAATGAGCTAAAGAAGCTGTAAGAGACCCAAGAAGGAAGTAATGCATTGATTCTCTAGGGTCGCATAGTGCTTTATTCTATAATATTTAACATTTCGTAAACATAATACCTAAATGCAGCCCTGTTGAGTAACCACGTCTGACTGATACATCACAGGCCCCCGGTTCGAGCCTGAGTGCACGGAAATGCCCCTTTTTAAAAGTGCATATATATGTAAAAATATTGGCCCTAGAATTATTTTAACAAATAGATAATCAATGTCCAACTTCTTCCTTGATATTAAAAAGAATAAAATCAAATAAATTGAGTTTCAAAGAAATTATATTAAAAAAAAGGGTGCCTATATCCACCGGAAGGGTGCCTATATCACTAGATATCAGCACGGGGATATCACCTAAAAAGCACGATGACTGACCCAATTGATAATACTGTATAGGTCCAGGTATGTACCTACATATCTTAATTTCCGTTGGTAACTATCGAACATACAATCTAACATACGATAACTTTTTTAAAGCTAATGAATAGCCTGTCACCCTGTAACAAAATAGGGGTCATGTCATATATATAGATATGACTGATTATGATTTATAATAAGCCTTAAGGTTATTGCATCATATATATGCATGTAACATATTTGCTTACGGTTATAATAAGCATGATTTATTTATGCTAATAGATATAAGACTATAGTTCTTTGCATATTGATTTAGTATATCTATTCTGGAGATAATTAAGCTAATGCTTATGGATGCATGGTAATGTATGATCTATGGTTATTTGCATTGACATGTAGTACAGTAGTTGTTATATCAATATGAAATTTTTAGAGATGTTTAATGTAGCATGACTAGACTTATGCTGGCATGGATATAGTTACAAAGGAGTAAATAGATTATATGGGGTAATATTTTGACTACGTTAAAACTGTGGAAGTTTGGGACAACAACCTCCAGTTAGAATTATTCATTAGGGTCAGGGTGTGCATTTCAATGGACACCTGGGGCCTGTTTCTTAACCTCTATTTGATATAACGATATTTTTTGGTGTTTCCAAAGTCAACATATACTTCTGTAGTACTTCTGCTACATTAGTGCTATATTAGGGTTCGCTCTACTAATAGAACTCGTTTTCACTAATATATAATGATTTTGTAACATGTTGCTAAAGCTCTTTTAATCGTTACATAAGCGTTATATTAAGGCCATTAATATATTGTTTAGCCTGTTGCAATTTAACTGTTTAGGACCATGTCAAGGGGTGGACATAAACTTTTTAGAATTGGTTAAGTAAAAAAATGATTTCACAGACCTGTTATACATGTATAAAAGATATCCCAAAAAAATTTGGACAAAAATGATTAATATTAAAGTATTTATATAGCGGATATGACGCAATTTGGACTTAGTCATTTGAGCGATATATCAAAATGTTGATCACTGTATTAAGGTTTTATTAGGGTGTATACTGATCAGAATACCAGTATGCACATTCCATGACCCCTACAACTAGCATGCTAAACACAATGATTGTTGACTACCCAAGGCTTTGAGTTTTGGCTTCATGCCAGGTGTACCCTTTATAGGTCATGTGGTTATATCATGGATTAAGGACAACCTGCAGCTGACCCACCTCGTAGTAACCTAGTCAGGACTAACAGTACAGTTACTGCTTATACCAGAAAGATGACAGAGGAGGAGGTAAAGACAAGGCACCCAGACACTCCGCTAATGAGTGAGAAACAGGGTGTGGAGACCCTGGTGGAGAAACAGAATGTGGAGTCGAGATATGGAAGCCGGAAAGCTAAAATCCTATTCACTGTTTTTATATACTTGGTTTTTACTTCCCAGGTAGGTACATCGGGGGAGGGGGGGTGTACACTGCTGACTGCTGTGAGGACATGCAGTGGTGGAAATATGAACTAACAGGCACAAATCATGAATAGCAGTTGTATCAGGGTGAAAACTTGGCACAGAGGTGGCCCCTTGTGGGTACTAATGAAACCATCTATACTACAATGTATAGGCTTGGATAGCAGGGAGAGAATACTCAAGGTGGCACCACCACGCACATTGCAGCCAGAAGATGTGATCAGCTTAGGCATGGCTAATGGGCTAGGTCAGGGGGGGAATCAAGTGCCGCAGCGCCATCAGCATTGAGTGGCTAGAGTGGAAACTACACACAGTCATTCTTAACCATATTTTAAGCAGTTATTACACAAAAGCTATTCAAGCTTAATTTCTGTTATACGTTTTCCTTGTAAGATTTACCCCTTTGCCTGTTATATTTCAATGTAGCATTATAAAGCTTCTGTCGTTATCTCAATATGAGGGTTTCATTCATGCTCACTTAATGCAATACAAATGTACTGGGGGTAGGCAATAGGACCATGGCCCTCCTACAGTACAGTGCTGCCACCTCACACCAATCATGTATACTAAAGACCTTGTCCCCACACTGGACTGTACAGTGTTACCTCCTCCCTGCCCTGTTTGAGACTGGCACTTACAGGCTGGTGCAGCTGCATATATGCTCCGTGGTATATAGGGCGCCACAGCACTTGACTCCCCCCCCTTGGGCTAGGTCAATTACGCCAGTGGGGTGTGGGACACCTGAGGTGTTTCTTGCTAGTGGGTATACTCTTATGATAGACTTTGCTCTTACCTGGCCTAACACTGTCCCAGTAATGTCACCTGTTGGCTGGCAATGGTACCAACTTAATAAATCTCAGATCACAACATGTAAATCCACTCACACTATAGCCTATAATGTGCAAAAGGTGCAGATATGGCATCTTCAAGTGACAAAATCTCAGGTTCTACCTGGTCTAGAATCAAAATGTAAAAGGGTAAATACTTCCCAATGTAATATCTATAGATCTACCATGAAAAAGAATATGCCTCCATTGACCTAATTTTGTTCTCCCCTCCCTAGCTTGGACAACTATTAAAGAGGGGTGAATTCTCCTACATGGACATTCCTGTATAGTTAATTGATTGCCACATGTGGTAATAATAATAGTATTGTGGAATACCCTAAGGCATGCTGAGCGAGAGAGCAATACATGTGCCATTTAGTTCATAATTCTACCATTGTGTGTCCTTGCAGCAGTGTACACCCCCTGTACAAAAGTGATACTCTGGAAATGATCAGTGTTCGATTTAGGGGGAAAAAATCAAATTGTCAACATTCTATCATCTAGCCATAGTTACTTTATATTCCTGCCCAAAATGTATAAAGTTGCTAGTATACCTAATACATAAAGAAAAGGCTATAATATTGATACATACCCAATAGCTGTTGGCTCTGCCCTGATTTGTCTATAAACAGTATATACCATAAAACCTCGTGTATAAGCCTAACTCGTGTATAAGCCACATCATGACTTTGGACCGATCCTATAAGCCGAACCAGAGATCTGATTATGGTGACTTCTAGTACTGCACCATAGTGGCAAAAACGTGCATCTAAGCCACACCCTGATCATGTGCCGATCATAATTATAAGCGGCACCGCCAATCTGATTTGGCCACGGCTTATATGCAAGGTTTTGCTGTATGTATGTGAATGTAGCACTGGTGGGTTCATGCATTATCATAACAAAATGAAGAGAATCTGGAGAGCACTATGCCGACCCTAGAGAATCAGTTGAACTCTTTAAATTTACCAAACACCAATACATAATGTTCTGCAGGGAATCAATGACAACCTATTGGGACCAAGTCTGATTGATCTGGGCTACCTGACGAACTCTACAACAAGTTCCATCGCAACAATCTTCACCTGGAGGTACGGAGGTTACTTCCTGGGCAGCGTTATGTATGGACCTCTTATTGACAGATTTAACGAGTTTCTTGTCATTGGCATGGCACTTGGTGTGCTGGGGACAGCAGCGTTTCTGACGCCTACTTGGAGGCAGCTACTCGGGCTGTCCATCACGACTGGTGCTAATGGATTTGCAACTGCATGTCACAGCGTGTGTAAGTCCAGCGAATCCAAAATATATATATGTGACATGCACTGGGAAAAGGGACCTTAGTGCACCCTGGACTAAGGTCCCTTTTCCCAGTGCATGTCACATGTATGACACCTAACCCTTGAACGCAATACTTATTGTCTTCTGAAATAAGTACCCAGAAATACTACTATTCAAATAGATGTATTTAGCTTTCTCCTACTTATAACTTCTACCCTCAATAATGTATTTAACTTAAATACTTGACTATAATCATGCATTTTACTTTTTCCTCAAGACATTTTTGCTATTTCTACATCATTCCCATGGATTGATATACATTTTTCCTACTGTAGGCACCTCTGCTACCATACTTGCAATATGGGGCCAAGATGCGAAGCCATACCAACAAGCGCTACACTTCTTCCGGACTGTTGGTTGGACCCTCTCTCCCCAAGTGGTGAAACCATTCCTGAGATTGACAACTAGAGAAGACGGGAAACATGATTTCATCAATGACAATAATTTTACATCTGCGGATTATAATGTGACGATGATATCTCTGAGGGATATCAATAGTTCATTATCAGATTGGAAGTCGTCTTCAGAATCACACATACAATATTCTTTCATCATTGTATCTTCATGTCTGATCATTTTGGCTGTTTCAAGCTTCGTAATAGTCATATGCGGCGGATGCAGATTATGGAAAAGGTCCTCTAAAGAGTGTTCTACTCAAGAGCACAAAGCAGTAGTCAGTGGTAAAGCGAGAGTTATTATCTTAATTTTGCTATTCTGCCAGGCTTTCATGTATGGAGGGATTGAGTTGGCATTCACAAGTTTTACAATGACATTTAGTGTGAAGTATCTCAAAATGAGTAAACCTCTAGCTTCTGATATTTCCACTCTCTACATGGCTATGGTGGCTACATCCAGGGGGCTGTGTGTAATTCTCAGCAAATTCATCCAGCCTTCAAAGCTCCTTGCCATACAACTAACAATACTCCTAGGTGGTACCTCGATATTAGCCTTTGCTGTTAAACTGCATTGGATAGTTCCCTGGATAGGTTTTGCTGCTGCAGGGTTAGGGACGGGTAGTCTTTTCCCAACTCTCATCAACTGGGCACATGGATACATGACGGTTACAGGAAAAGAAACTGCCATCATCTTCTCTGGGGTTGCTTTGACTGCAATGACAGCCCCTCCACTCATAGGCTTCCTGTTTGAAAAGCTTCACCCAATGTGGTTTGCATATGTAACCCTTATACTGATTGGACTATTCATTCTCCTGTTCCTAGTCAACATTTTATTTGTTCGCTCCTTGATTAAGGATAAAAAACAAGAATTACATGTACATAATGAGTTGAGAAAACTGTGAAAGATGAAACAAAAAAGCTCAATGCAGATATGAACTAAAATATGAGATATGCAAGTTAAACATCCTTTGTTTGCTTATTTTTTAAATGTTACTTTTAGTCAGTTAATATATATATATATACATCGAACAGCCTCAACTTTGTATGCATTATATGGGTGACATTCAAGTTCAAGTTCACATTTTTCATTACAAACTTCAAGTAGGTCTACATGTTCTTGAGTCCATTTTCTAGGCAGGAGCAGTGATGTCACTGCGCTTTTGGCAGGAGGGACTACTGCGCCTGGTGGTTATAATTCCCGGACTAACTTGTCAGTTGTTCACAATAAAAGAATCATATCCCAGCTAACAAAAAAAAAGTTTTTTGACGTCAAGATAACGTTTTAAAAATTACATAACGTTATGCCATAGTAAGGAGCCTTAGAGAAACGTTATATAACGTTATATTACGTTATAAAATGCTGTATAACGTTTTTTGTTTACTGGGATGTTTAATTTGATAAACCTATTGTGGTGATGTACAAATACGCCGTTAGATTACTATGTATGTCTAGACTAGGGCTGCCTGGGTTATTACCTGGCCCTGTAAATGTCTCCCGGGTTGTCCTACGATCACGGCCCAGATCATCTGACCCAGCTCGGGTCAGTAAATGGCGCCACCCTTTTGACACACACTATAAGAAGGCCGGCAAGTGGCTAGCGGCAGTTCCTGTCCAGGTACTCTTGAGAGACACTACTCACTGAATGAGCTCTGGCCAAAAAAAAATATGTGTTTCAGGTTACATAGTCTAAAAATCTAGGTAGGGTCGGTGGGATTATTATTATTATTATTTTTTTCTACTCTGCCCTGATAAGTACCCCAAAACTGACTCGCAAACTTCAGCGCTGACTCGTTGACGACGGCGTTGACTCGTGGACTATCAAATTGACACTGAAATAGCACCAACATTGTTTTATAAAGACAGATTGATCCCATGGCATAAAAAGTACCTAAAAATTGACTCGCAAACTTCAGTGTTGACTCGCCAACACTGGCGTCGACTCGTGGACCATCGAATTTACTCTAAATTGCCCCAAAATAACTTAAAATATACTTCTTTTTTTTTCAAAATTGGATAACAAGAATTGCGGTTGTTGCCGCGTAAAAAAATGCCTCAGGCATTTTTATAAGCGGCAACAACTGCAATTCTTGCATTCAAAGAAACATAATGTCTACATGGTTAGTATGTTTGAAGGGAACCCATTCAAGACACCAAAAAAGCAGGGCTGGGAAGGGGTTATCAGGGGGAAGGATGATATTACCTCAAATATGGCATTTCCTATGAATTCCTTGGGTCCATGTTAGGGGGTAAGGAAATGTGTGTTGCTAGGCAGATAAACAATTACAATAGATGTTGCTAGGCAACCAGCTGTATTAGCAACAAACCGATAGAACCATTGAATTCCCTGCGTCCATATTAGGGGGGGTAGGTATGATTATAATCAATCTTAGGACCATGGAAATGTGTGTTGCTAGGCAGATAAACAATTAGAATAGCTGTTGCTAGGCAACCAGCTGTATTAGCAACAAACCGATAGAACCATTGAATTCCTTGCGTCCATATTAGGCGGGGTAGGTATGAGTATAATCAACTTCAGGACCATGGAAATGTGTGTTGCTAGGCAGATAAACAATTAGAATAGCCGTTGCTAGGCAACCAGCTATATATGCAACAAACCGACAGAACCATTGAATTCCTTGGGTCCATATTAAGGGGGGTAGGTATGATCACCCTCATCCGTATAATCAACCTCAGGTACTATCAAAGGTTGATTTATATTATTGTTATCACATAGCGTAAATTTGTGTTGTGACACCTTAATCCAAGATGGCGGCACAATCCAAGATGGCGGCGCCCGTTCTGACTTCTGGCAAAGTGCAAACATCATATACCTCGTTCTGGTGGTGCCTGGCGGCACCACCAGGTGACTACGCCACCACTTCGGCATAAAAAATGTCTAGGGTCGGCCCTGTTTTGCTAGGTAGGGTCGGGTAACCTAAAACACACCTTTTTTTTCTGGCCTCTGCAATTTGTCATCCACAGCACTCCCCTGCCAGTTACTAGTCCAGGGTATATTTCGAGATCTATTCAAGACCTATTCATGATCTATTTAATACCTGCTAAAGATCTGTTTCAGATACACACTGTGTAACCATTGTCATGTATGTGATTCAAATGTGCTCTCCGAGTACTAAAGACCACCTTCTCTAAAGCAAATACTGGATAGCTCTCTCAGGTGAGAGGACAGGTGTTTAGAGCGTTATCTTAATCTTAGGTCTTAAAGTCTTAATTCAGTGTCTTACGTTGGGGCAGGGGTGTTATGTATTGAGACACTGTCACAATCTTCCCTCGGCATCCCAGAGAAATGATAAATAAATCCTCGATCATTTTTTCACTCCATATTTGTAAATCCATTGTAAATCAATTTTGGGGCCCCTCCTACCTGGTTTACTCCAGCACTCCTGACCCACTTTCGGGTCTTAATCAAGTCTTAATAAGTCTTAGTCTTAAAGGCTTAACAGTACTCACCATTAATAAAGAAGGAAGAAAATAAAATAAAAACGGGGGTTGGGGGGCAGAGCCCCCCATGATATCAACAAATAGTGGCACTTGAAGGAAGGGTGGCTCCATCTGTCGGATTATGTAGAAGGTAAGGTGGCCACTTCAAGAACTAACGTTAAGACTATTAAGACTGTCTTAATAGTCTTATTAAGATAACGCTCTAAACGTTTGTCCTCTCATGTAGGAGAGCTAACCTGTGCATGCTTCTCTAAAGCAGCCGTTTTGTGTGCGTTCTTGGGTTAAATGACAGCTGAAATATATATGAATGCAAAGTTACTACGCAATCATGACACTAGTTGTGATTTACACATAACTAAATACTGGTTGTATGAGCTTCCCCATATTTACGCTACAAGAGAGTATGAAATAAAATGTTAAACCATAACTGACATTTGAAGAGTTTGACTTTTTCTCTCCTTATCGTGTTGAATATCATATTCAAGTTAAGTAGTTGAGTAAGACATATTGATGAGCTACTGCATCAGGTCAGTTATCGGTACTGACATCAGTGATATACAGTGATTATGGGCTGGCCAACTGGGTGAATGCTATATGTAGGAACGAGGAAAAGGTGTAGCCCCTCTGATCACATCTACAGAAGTACCCTTTAGCCTGCTGACATTTGCTAGTAAATCATGCAATGTATTGGCCAAATCCTTTCTGAAATCTTATTTTTACCTATCTTTAGGCGTAAAAGCAGTAAAGTATGATCTACGATTTTATCAATTTTCAAATTTCATAAAAGAAAAATTTGTCATCCCTGATTCGTCAGACCCAGTCAGGTGACCGGAGACCAACCTTTTCATATGGCCCAAAACCCATATCAGTCATTCAAGAGGCATCTTGACATATTTTAATGTGACCTACATACTAGATGTATTTCTACCCTGACCAGTGAACCCCATGTCGCTGTAGTAGTCTAGGTATTATCTGGGATACTGTTTATATGGAGAAGATGGATAAAGACGTGTTAAATATGGGACACCTACAGGTTCCTCTGATGAGTGCTGAAGTGGAGGTGAAGAAAGAAGAGAAGCCAAATCTGGCGTCTCAGTATGGAAGTCTGAGAACTAAGATCCTTTATACTGTTTTCATATATGTGGTTTACACTTCCCAGGTAGGTGTCTTTATCTAATATGACATATGGGAACAGTATGGACCATATTAGATATAGGCTTTAAGCTTTCAATATTATCATTGACCATTATTATAGAACACCAGGACGATTTCCTAGCTTGAATGTATCTTAGACTGTACATAATAACTGTTTTGCTATCCTAAAGAAATTATGACATGAAAGAAAATCAATTGAATATTTACTTTAGGTCTCTTAGTGAAGACACTTTGATAGCTCTGTCATTGACCTTGAGACAGCCTTGATTTTCAACTGAATATAATGTTTCAAACATCTGTAACGTCCACCCTATTCTGCAGGGTATCAATGACAACTTACTTGGATCAAGCCTGATTGATTTGGAATACCTGACAAACTCATCTACAAGTTCTATCACAACAATCTTCACCTGGAGATCTGGAGGCTGCCTCTTGGGCACCATTCTCTATGGACTTATTGGGCACAGACTGAACAATAATTTAGTCATTGGCATGGCACTTGGTGTGTTAGCAACAGCGGCATTTCTGACACCCACTTGGAGGCATCTGTTTGGGCTGTCAATCACAACTGGTGTTGCAGGAATCGCCATGTCATGGAACAGCGTGTGTAAGTGTTTTCTTGAGCATCCTGTTGCAACTTGTCTAACTAAAATATCAAATATTTCCTTGATAAACATACAAGGGTATAATTGGAAGCATTGTTTTTCATAATGGCAAGTATCTCCCAGGGGGTCCACGATTAAAGACAAATACCAAATAATACTGCTGAGTGGACCCTTCTGTTTATCCCCCACCATGTTATGCTTTAACACAGTGACTTGTACCAGACTTGTACCAGGGATGTGGACAAAAGTAATTTTTCCCCCTACGTTGAACTCTACATTCATGGGTCCAGGCTAGATCTGAATTTAGATAATTTTTCTATTTTCCATTTAATACTGCCCTGTTATATTACTCTGTAACAATACGGGAGACTATCAACTATATTATTACATGCCTGTTACGGCCCCCTTAAAGTTAAGCCTATGGGATATCAGTATGCCATGCCCCCATCCATATTTTTGGAGAATAACATTTTTCACCCTAATTGGCTAGTACTGTGAAGTATTGAAATGTATGCCAATGTAATTGGGTTTTGTATATTTATTATATTTCCAGGCACATCTGCTGCTATCTTCACGATCTGGGGTAGAAAAGCTAAACCATACCAGCAAACACTTCACTTCTTGATTACCATTGGTTGGACCATCTCTCCGCAACTCATAAAATCATTCTTGAGATCTATAAATGGAGAAGAAAAAAATGTGACGCGTGATGATATTGATAACTTGACAATGGTGCATGACAATGCGATGAAAGCAGCCCTGACAAATAGTTCTTTAGTGTCACAAGGGCAGATGTCTTCAGAAACACACATACACTTTTGTTACATAATTGTAGCTTCTTGTTTGATGTTCTTATCAACCTCAAGCTTCATGATAAGTGCACAAACTGGATGCAGGATTTATAAAAAGCCTTGTAATGAACCTTCTGATGAAGAGAGTAAATCATTAGTCAATGGTAAGGCTAAAATCACCCTGCTTATATTGCTCTTTTCTCAGGCTTTTATGTATGGGGGGATGGAGTTGGCATTCCTAAGTTTAACGATGACATTTCTTGTGAAGCATCTCAAAATGACCAAATCTCTGGCTTCTGATATTTTCACTTTGTTTGTGGCTATGTTTGCTACATCTAGAGGCCTCTGTGTTTTCCTGAGTAAATTCCTGCATCCAGGGAAGCTCTTTGTTCTACAAATAGCAACACTCCTGGGTGGCATGTTAATACTGGTCTTTGCTGTCCAACTGCACTGGGTGATTCCTTGGATAGGTTTTGCTGCTGCAGGATTAGGAATGGGTAGTCTATTCCCAACTCTCATCAACTGGGCACATGGATACATGACAATGAAGGGGAGGGAAGTTGCTATGTTGTTCTCTGGGGTATATTTAACTTCAATGATAATCCCTCCTCTCATCGGCTTCCTGTTTGAAAAGCTTGAACCAATGTGGTTTATATACATAAATATTATACTCATTGGTCTATTCATTCTGCTTTTCCTGGTCAACATATTATTTGTGCGCTCATTGATGAAAAATGAGAAAAATAAATTGAGAGTAAATATTGAGCTGAAGAAACTGAAAGTTGAAGGAATCAAATCAGTGTAAATGTGAACTAAAATACAGGATCTTGTTTTGCTAAATGTTACTATTAATCGGTTAACAAAGAATGATCAGAGGAATAAGTATAAAGTGAACCAGATAATTATATACTACCACAAATTTTATTTTATTCGATTTTTTTTTTGTGGAAAACAACTCCTCTCTCACTTTGGGTTCGATGCATGGCTCCCTCGGTGACCTGATCACCATGGTAGAGAGTCATGCATTAGGCTGGTGAGGAATTTTCACCATTGAATTGATACCCAGATATACTACCACAATTTGAAATTGTGCACACTACCATGGTGCATAGATCTAAGTACCCCATAGATTTGAGTACCTTATTTCTCCTGATGCTTACGAAAGACAGGCGCTTATCCAACATGAAGCCCCCTTGTTCATTATAATTATCAATCTATAATTCTAGGAGGGAGCCATATCATTAATTATCAAACAATAAGTACACAAAAATTCCATTGGATTGACTACCACTCTCTCACTTAGCAACCCAACATAATGAACCATATAGGAAATAGAAAAGAGGTATACCATAACCAGCATAATAAGTGTCTTCCCCCTAACAAGTGCCCCCCTCTCTTTTTTTCAGTTTTTTTTTCAAAATATATGAAAACATCAGGACAAATACGTTTTGTTAATTCCAATAATAAGTTCATTATCAATACTCGGCGATGGATTACCCCACATGTATGTCATACCTTGTAATCAAAAGGAAAACTTTTCGACAATAACGCTAAAGTTGTTCATAAAGAAAAACAATCCTGTAATATTATACTTTGAAAGTAAACGTTGCATACCAGTTTTCTAGTTAAGGATGTCCCGCTAGAATGTCATAAATCATTTATTAATATGAGCTGGCTTAAGTAGGTTTTCCCTGAGTACCTCAAATCATTTGAAAACAGAAAATGAGAAGAAAAGCAAGGGTTGCCACGCTACTTTTTAAATATGGACTTTTGAAAAATAAAAGTAGTTTAATTTTACACTGCAAAAACTGAAATGATGTCAAAATTTGTCTGATTATATTTCCTATCAACCAATAACCGTAGAATTTTGAAACCTTCGTTGATCAACACATGGTTATTCACCTTTATTCTAAAAATAATTTTGTAATATTATACCTTGGTATTTTTGGGAAAAAAAGGGTTAGATCTAGGATAAGAGTAGGAATAAGTTGTCATTAATTTTTACATGATAAAGGAAAAATAGTAGTAAAAGTCATCAGATTTTTCTTGGACTTTCCCAGGAAATCACTTAGATCGTTTTCCAACAGATAACAGTAATTTTGATATGGGTTGCCATACATAATTTGAGGGTTTTGGCCCTTTGAAATAAAAAAGTAATGCGAAAATGGACTAAATCAAATCTTTGAAGCATTGCATTATAGGTAAATTCCGAACAACCTGCATATAAAATTATCTCTTAATGTAGCTTTTGGTATATTTATGCAATTTATTCACTTTAAGGCTCTTTCAAATGCCATTTATTACTTATTGAATAAAAGTTTTTGAAGAATGTTAGAAAATGCCTAAAATACACATAATTATTGTATAAATTTTGAAAAATAGATAGTGCTCTAAAATGCTCAATTTTGCTCAAAATCATCCAAAAATTGTTCTGATGAAGAAAACCATTCTGAGCACATCCCTATTAAAAATTGCATTATTCTGATATATCTAATTCATATGCACAGAAAGCTGCGCAGTAGCCCATTTATATCTAGTGACTTGGCAGGTTCGTCCCTTTGTTGCATATGCAAGGTTTTACTGTAGTATCATATAGCAGATACAGGTTATATAATCACAATAAATGCAGATAAGATGCATTACATAATACAATGGATAAAGTAGACCTCTAACATATATATAGCTCCTCTACCATCAATTACAGAGGATATCGGGGTAAAGTATCAAGTTGCAGAATGGATGTGGAAGTGAGGAGAACATGGCTCCAACAGCGGCCCCTAATGGGTCAGCAAGGGAATAAACAGGAACCATCTGAAACGGAGTCACGATATGGAACCAAGAAATCTAAGATTCTATTTACAGTTTTCATATATTTGGTCTACATTTTTCATGCAAGTACCTTTATTTCTTTATATGTGTGATGCTTATATGTGTGATGAGAATGAGAGCGCTTCCTTTTTAATTTTTTTACTGGCTCGTGTCTCACCTAATCAATACAAGTTGAAAGTCTATAACCTAGTGCAATCTATGACTGGGGGCAATCCAATTTGAGAGATTACCATAAAAGATTAAAAAAAGATAGTATCATAAGTTTTAAAACATCCATTAACTTTTTCCGGCCATTTCTATGGACATCTGCCCTAGGTTAGTAGTTTTATTACATGCCGGCCACAGATTGCACCCAGTCATAGATTGCACCCGGTGATAGACTTTCAACTTATATTGATTTGGTGAGAAACAACCACTGGGGACCAAATGGGTAGGAAAATGTAGGCTCCCGGCAGACTAAATTTACATTTTAATAATTATTAATGATATAGGCCTAAGGCAGTAGCATCTATGGACACCAACCCATTATTCCCATCCTACATGTATCTCCTACAGGGGATGAACAACAACTTACTGGGACCAAGTCTGATAGATTTAGAGTACCTGACAAACTCTACCACAAGTTCCATCACCACAGTCTTCGCATGGAAAAGTGGAGGTTACTTCTTGGGCACCGTTATATCGGGACCGATTGTTGACAGAGTCAACGAGTCGTTAATCATCGGGGTGGCACTTTGCTTGTCAGCTACAGCGACATTCCTGATACCAACTTGGAAGCACCTGATTGGACTGTTTGTGACTACTGGTGGTTCTGGGATTGCTGTTGCATTTAATTCTGTGTGTACGTATTATGTTATATTGACCAATTTGAACAGTTATTTCAGCCTTTTAATTAAGGGAGGTTGTGCAAATGTACTGAATCTATAATTTGAAATAAATAGAACGATGTGTGGTGTATCAAAATGTCAAGTGGAGCATATGGCAAGCGATATGTTCACCCCGATATCGGAGTTTCTAACTCTGATATCAAAGTTAATAACTCCGATATCGGAGTTACTAACTTCTATATTGGAGTTACTAACTTCGATATTGGAGTTAATGACTTCGATATTGGAGTTAATAACTTCGATATCGAAGTTACAAAAAAAAAGTTTTTCATATCACCCGGCAGTGAAAAATATGACGGGGCCTTTTTTATTTCATCTCTTTTTTTTTACTGAGGGGTAAAATGTATTTGGAAATTCATACTTTCCGTGAATGATTTTCACATTTTAGTAGTGTATAGTTTATTGATAAAAAAAGTTGTAAAAAAACGGTGTTACATTGTACGTTATTCCTAGCTTACTGCATTACAGACAGTATAAGCTTTAATTTGATACCAAATATGCCAATATTTGACCACTTTCTGACATTTTTTTCATCAAAAATCATTTAGAAATTTTTTCCCCAAATCACGATTTTTATTATGCGCGCAGTGATGAGAAACCAGTTGGTTTCTTTTTGAGTGGCCCTATAGGGAACATTTTGGCCAATTAAGATTGATAATTAATGGACCATGTTAAACTACCATTCTAATGTAACTCATATTTCACCCTCAGGCACCTCGGCTACCATCCTGGCTATCTGGGGTCAGGATGCCAAACCTTACCAACAAGCACTCCACTTCTTTGTCACTATAGGAGCCACCATCACTCCCCAACTGATAAAACCATTCCTGAAATTAACACCTGGGGACACCAATTATGGAGCTACCTCAAATAATTCTGTAAATAACATCACATTGGACCTTGTCAATGAGACATATGATGCAGCCTTCAGAAATGGCAGTAATTTAATCATATCGGGAGCTACAGTCTTCACTGAGTCACAGATCCACTATTGCTACATCATCATAGCCTCATGTTTGATGGTTTTATCAGCTTCAAGCTTTACAATATCCATATGCAGTGGATGCAGGTTCTGGAAAGTTACTCCTAAGGAGAAATCATCCGAAGGAGCAGAGTCTATGCTTTCAGGTAGGACTAGAGTTATGGTGCTTATATTTCTATTCCTCCAATCATTCATGTATGGTGGAATAGAGGAGGTTTTCAATGGTCTGACAATGACATTTGTTGTAAAATATCTCAAAATGAGTAAATCTATGGCCTCTGATATTTCCACTTTATTCATGGCCATGACGGCCACGTCCAGAGGTGCCGGTGTGATTCTGAGTAAAATCATACGGCCATCCAGACTGTTAGCCATACAGCTGGCTATACTCCTGAGCGGCATGTTGATACTAGCCTTCGCTGTCCACTTACATTGGATAGTTCCCTGGATAGGTTTTGCCGCTGCAGGATTAGGAACGGGTAGTCTATTCCCAACCCTCATCAACTGGGCACATGGATACATGACAGTTAAAGGCAAGGAAACTGCCATCTTGTTCACTGGTGGAGCCCTAAGTGGGATGGCAGCCCCACCACTTATTGGTTTCCTGTTTGAATGGCTTGATCCAATGTGGTTTGTGTATATAACACTAATACTTGTGGTGCTGTTTATCATATTATTCCTCTTTAATCTCTTGTTTGTTCAGATTCTAATAAGAGAGGATAAACATGGTCTGAGAGAACAGCATGAAATGAAGAAATAGTAATTTATTAAACCTAATAGGGTAGATTCACCACTTTCGGACGCTCGTTTCCATTAAAAATGTGACCCTTTTTCTTTTTGAGATAAATATATCTCTAGATCAACCTATATTTTCATGAAGGTACTTATGGAAAGAAGAGAATGCCCTCTTTCTGAATTATTGATACTTATCGTTGATCTAAGAAGTTATTCATGGGAAATGTGTCATTGAATATTGATATTTTAAAAGGATGAATTTCACCTGAAGTCGGACACATGATTAAGATATTCACCTGAAGTCGGACACCTTCTTTTCTAAGTGTTTTGATGAAGATATATGAAGGAAATTATTGTTTATAAATGGTAGGAATGTTCATCATGATATGGGAATGGGGTTTATCAAATAATATTATGGGATTGCATGTGTAGAATACCTTTACATAGGTGTTGAGTGTTGCCTATGTTGGATCGCCATGTATAGGTTCTAGATGAGTATTTCTCAAAGTGATTATGCAATAATGCTGTGGCAGGACTAACATTAAAAAGTATTGTGATTAATGTCAACATTATAAAGTACCTATTTCATCAGTTACCATCACTGTATTTGTTATAATAGATGTATGAATTGTTTAATTTAAGGATTGACAAGAATTCACTATGGATGTCTATGTCAAGCTCATCATACAAAGGCAAATGACATATTTGTGCATTCTTCTGTATCGTAGGATGTCCCTCTATATTCTACATCGTTTCTCTCTTCATTTTATAATAGGATGCACATAAGAATTGATCAAAACATTGGGAATTGATTGGAAATTAATGTCCGACTTAAGGTGAAATTAGTGTCCGACTTTAGGTGAAATTACATGGTCAATTTCAAGTGGCTAAAAATAGAAAACATATAACAATTCTTCTTCTTGACCATTCACCTCAGAAAATGTAGGGGTTTCAACTGATATCTTCATATATGATATATCTTTAAGCATTATGCTCCCAATAGGGGAATTGGTGAAACTATTTTCACATTGGGTTTGTTAATTCTAGCATGGAAATAACAAAATATATTCCAACTTTATGACACTGGCAAACGTCTTTAAATTTATCCTAAATATGTATTTCATTCATAATTATCAAGAAAAACCTACATATTTTCATTTTAAGTTGGGATTTCTGCCTTATTCCACACCTTTCGTTATGAATTATATGGTCAAAAGTGTCCGACTTCAGGTATGTGTTCGTCTTTTGGTGAATCTACAAGGGTTTTCTCTACGAAGTTAAAAAATTTGTGAATTTTTTTGTTGTAAGCTACAGTATGCAATAAATTCACCCGATATTGTCAACTTGAACTCTTCCCTGAAAGTGTATGCCCGTGAATATAAATACGTTCAGAGTACCAAAGGCCAAAAAGAAAAGGCGTGTTTTAGGTAACCCGATCCTAGAACCAAATCTTTTGGAATATTTCATTTAGAATCTGTATGTATTTTTTATTCAAAATTTTCAAGACTTATGCAAATGTTTAGTCAGGAAGAACCTCCAACTGATGTTAGTGGCTGAAATAATTGTGACCTCAGGATATTGTTTATAACAAGAATATCAAACAATTTCGTTATATTCATACGCTATTTTTTTGGACCATGTTGCCTGAAACACCTCTTTTTTGGCCTAAAGAGACATGATCAGTTCCCTTAATACCCACCAGAGGACACTAGGGGGCATACATTCGTCCAGGGGGTGGGGGGGTCTAGGGACATTTTGGCATGCGCATGGTGTATACAGTAGGGGCGTTTTTGACTATATTTTCGGTCGCTTTAGACTTTAATTATTGTTGCTCAAATATCCATCCAAAATCATAGAACTCAATCTCTGCCATCAAGTTTCGAATTAGGCCACATTAAAAAAAGTTTTGTTTCACTAAATTCAGGTAACATGGGAAGAAATTCTAGGGTCGGTAGGTCGGATTTTTTTTTTTAACTTTTCTTTTTGTTACTTCCCCTCTAAAATTGACCCAAAAAAGTGTCAAAATGGGGAGATTTTTTCCCTAAATTTTGTAGACCTAAAATTGACCCCAAAAAAGTATGAAAATTTCTTCAAAATTGCATAAAAAAAACATAGGGTCGGTCGGGTGACCTGAAACAAACGGTTGAAACCTCTTTTTTTTGGGCCTTATTTAACATGTTCTGGGAGCATTGAGTTTTGCTATGGTAATATTTTCTTCGCTACTATTAATAACAACAACTCGAGTGACGCATATCATTAACATTTGTTTATTTAGGGAGTATCAACGTTTACAGGCGAGACAATCAAAACCCTTAACCCCGCTGTACTCCTTGTGAAGATATGGCAGTCTTAGACAACAAACCTGCAGGAATAGTTTAAACTGTGTTATGACCTTTGGAGTCATGATGCATTAATGCAGCCTTGGCGAGTTACTCGTCAGGGCTGTATTCACGTATCATGACAACCCTCTGTGAGTGTATGAATTACCGTAAAATCCCTCCATTAAGACGACCCCACCAAAAAGTTCAGGTCCCCCAACTTTGGGAAAAAATCCGTCTTGTACAAAAAAACCTTTGAAAATTCATTTCACTATTATCCTATATATGAAAACCCAGCCTTTAAGACGACCCCCTAATTCTAGGAAAAAATCCGTCTTGTAGAGAAAAAAAACACCAAATAAAATCCGTCTTAAAGGCGGGGTTTTACGGTAATACCTGTAGGGTCGACATTGATGCTTGACTGCAACCATGGCGAGTTACTCACCAGGGCTGCATTCGTGCATCATGAGGAGAAAGGTCATGATACATTAAAGCACTCTTCTGCAGTTACAGGGTTATAACCCTTCTAGTTATACCAGAGATACCATCATGTAATTATCTGGTATTTGATGTCAATATGTTACACAATCCAATCGGCAATATTTACGAAGCTCATTATCTGTACTATAATACATGCTTTACCCAAAATCAACCTATTCAGACCTCATCCTATAACGATACAAGGATGTTTTCACAAGATACCAGCATGTATTCACACCTTATATTATGACGGTACAAGATACACAGATGTATTCACACCTCATACTATGACGGTATAAGGATGTTTTCACACCTCATACTATGACGATACAAGGATGTATTCACACCTCATACTATGACTGTACAAGGATTTTTTCACACCTCATACTATGATGGTACAAGGATGTTTCCACACCTCATCCTATGATGGTACAAGGATGTATTCACACCTTATACTATGACGGTACAAGGATGTTTTACACCTCATCCTATGACGGTACAAGGATGTTTTCACACCTCATACTATGACAGTACAAGGATGTTTTCACACCTCATCCTATGATGGTACAAGGATGTATTTACACCCCATACTATGACGGTACAAGGATGTTTTCACACCTCATACTATGACGGTACAAGGATGTATTCACAGCTCATACTATGACGGTACAAGGATGTTTTCACACCTCATACTATGACGGTACAAGGATGTTTTCACACCTCATACTATGACGGTACAAGGATGTTTTCACACCTCATACTATGACGGTACAAGGATGTTTTCACACCTCATACTATGACGGTACACTATACAAGGATGGAAAAAGGTACACTATACACATGATACATATAAAACCAAATTTAACAACTTTAAAAACTAATTCTTTAAGGGCGGCATACTGCTTTAATACCTTTTGTTTTCATTATACGTGAATCACAGATTCCTAGCTCCTAGTGGGAAACCATATGCTTTTGGTCAACCTCTTGCAGGAATTTGCCATAATGTACTAGTACAGAACTTCCTGCCAAAGTCAGGCCATTTAACTGACTTTTGACTGACCGAAAATCCTTTTAACTGACAGGTTTAGTACCAAAAATTCCGCGGATAACTCGCATTACGCATATGAAGATTCCAAGATTTTTTTTAAACCTAAAAATCTATTTGTGCATTCTGTAAATTTTGCTAAAAATATTATGTCAACTGACTTTTAACTGAAATTTTCTCAAAAATCTGGAAATTAACTGACAAAATATGAAATTTCATTTTTAACTGACATTTAAAGCAAATAAAACCAAAGTGCCTTTTAACTGACGGGTGGGAACCCTGCTTGTGCATTCATGCATCATGTCGAACCTTTAGGGGAGTGTATCATAGTTACAGGGTCTGCAGAAATGTGCACATGACAACCAAAGACATATTGGATTACAGCACTATGCCGTCCTTAAAGCCCCCAGCGTCCCTATATATAGGGCTGAGTACTTGTCCCGGCTCCACTCCGACTGCCGCTGGAGGGGTACCGAGATCTGCGCCTTTAAAGGGGGAATGCTGAGACACATCTGAGATCAACTTTTTCAGGAGAACAATGGAACATTCAACGTGCTGGAACTTTTGGTAAACTGGAACGTTCTTGTAGTTTCAGGGGAATTTGTTATCATTGACAAGGCAGTTTGTCTAATCGTAATCAAATCTTTATAACATATTCTAGTATTATACATAAATCATCTGCATACAACCTTACAAATGTCATTTTTGAATGGAACAGTCAGCTTTAAGACAAATAGTACCAAACGTATTTAAGCGATATGATAACATGGATTTAGTAAAAATCATGTTTTATAGTTTTCTTGAATCAAGAGCAAACGTATTTTAATATGCCACGCGTCAGTAGGCATAGATACCGTAAAACCCCACCTTTAAGACAACCGCCACTTTGTAAAAGAATCTATCTTGTACAATGAAACCTTTAAAATAATGGTGAAGAGTTATAAATAACTCGAAACGTTGATCCCCCTTTTACTGCCTACATCTCATACACTTCAACAGTTTAACATGTCGACCCTCAGTACTAAAATTAATTAATTTAATTTACAGTAACTGGTTTTGCGTGACTGGTTTTGCGTGACTGGTTTTTCGTCTACAAGCCTGTAAAATAGATTTTTTTATAATCCAATGGCATGTATAAAAGGCCCACCTTTAAGACGACCCCGAAACTTCTGGGAAAAATGAATACCAAATAAAAGCCTTGAAGCTGGGATTTTACGGTAGCTATGATTGACAAGATAATAGAAAATATTGACAACCCGTAATACCGTAATATATCCATCTCAAAATATTAAAATGGAGGAATGTCTGATGATATGGAAAGTAGAACAACATCAAAATACAATAACCGGTATTGTAACGGTACCAAACGTAATACACACTCTGGGACCTTGTACAATTTTATGGCATTTTAGTACTTGGGAGTTTATTTGTCTCCAAAATTGTGAAAATTAAGGCTTTTCTTCAAGTCTAAAAAATTAAAATGGCTCAAAGGGAGGGGGCGCTTACTACGTCGAATACGGTACTGAATTTTGAAAATAACAATAGCACCCAATAATTCTCCTGTCCCACGTAATACTAAAGTGTGTAGTCTTATCACAAATACGTACAATGGAATACAATACAATGTTATCGGTGGAATATGAGTGAACGCAGAATAGTTTGTACAAAATAAACCAGAGCGTGATATTTATACCGCTCAAATACAGTTTGAACAACATACCACACAACCCTGTGCCATAATATCAATATGAGCAAAGCTTTTTACCAAAAATAAAATAAATAACTCATACATTTAGGGAATGTATGTAAATTAGGAATGTACATGTTTATCTGTCTATTCAAAAGAAGGTACAAAAATACCATCAATATATGTATACGGTACGAATATCAACACAGGTACTCCTAGTACGGGAACATAGCTCAGTGGGACGAAGGTACACAGTGAATGTACTCATGGAAATCTACTGGAGTTTCATAAATATTACAGAGATGCCTCTCGCACCCTGGTCGACAAATTGCAGGGAAGCTATCGATTTTTGTGATGTCGTATAGGAGATTAATATAATACACTATTGAAATCCAACTTGATGAATGTTATAACGATAAATAAGGGCGGTAGAAACACAACCATGACACTTCAGGGCCGCATAGTCATATTCCATTTGTGGTCATGAGGGAGTTTTTGTCACCCTGGCGAGATCCTCGCTAGGGCATCATGATAAATACCAGCGTGGATAATTAAAGCACTACTAGTATGCGGGCCTCAAGGAGTGGTCATTTTTTAACAACATGGGGGGGGGGGGGGGGGGGGGGGGGGTGGATTTTCGCCAACGGGACCTGACATTTTTTCGGTCCACCCATGAGAGGAGTCCAATATTTTTCTGTCCCATGGGGATGAAATTGATCGCCGCATATACCCCTTTATGCAGTTTTTTAAATAATTATCCCCCCCCCCACCCAAATCCACCGTCCCCCACACCTGTGGTTAAAAAATGAGCACTCGCTATACATGAAAGGTTAATGAATCAGAGATGCCGCTCACTCATCGACAAAATGTAGGAAATCTTAGAATTTTGGTCAAATGTCTGTAGGAAGTTAACATAATATAACACAGAAATTCCAGCCCAATTTAAAGTAGGAATTCCTACAAAAGTAGGAAAAGTGGCATCTCTGATGACTCCCCCGGTAGGCAGTAAAGGTGGTTAGCCGGTAGTGGACAGGAACAACAATACAAAATCATGTGACACCCATCAACACATCCAAACACAACAGCTAAAGCTCTCTACAACATCTAAATCTAAATTAAGTTGTTATTTTAACTCTTTAAGGACGGCATCGTGCCTTGATGCATGAATGCAGCCCTGGCGTGTGACCCGCCAGTGCATTGGTGCATCATGATGGCAAATGTCACCTTCAACAGAGCTGCCAACCTTTAACTTTCTAAATCCAAAATCGTGATGCCAGAAAATCGTAATTTTCGTAATTTCACCCCTTTAATTGCACTAAATTTCCATGCAAAAACCTTAATCTTAGATTTTTGTAATGTGAATTCCCCCAACATACAGAAAGACGTTTTGACAAAATAGACTAATTTTGGTAATATCTTTCAGCAGCCAGACAACTTGTCAGCATTTTGGATAGTAGCATAAATAAATGTATAGCCCTCTCCCAGAAACTTTCACATTCGTAATTTAGGGAGGGCAATTCGTAAATTCATAATCAGGCCCTAAAAATAGCTCAAATTCGTAATATTCAGAAAATTCATAATAGTTGGCAGCTCTGCCTTGAGCTATCATGCGGTCCTTACAGGGTTAACATGAACACATACTTGCAGGCTGCATTATTTCGGTAGTTGATATTTAACTCTATATACATTTTCTGTCGACTAATATGTTCAAAGTTCTGCCTGGCAGTGACGAGAAGGAACCAAGGTTCGTAATACAGAAACCAAGCCCATTTAACAATTTACTGATTACACTCATATGTAGGAATGTAAAACCATTCCAAAGAAAAAAGTCACAGGTGTTATTAATTGACCATGTATATGTACAATAACACCTGTCAACATTCGTTTATAACCCTACGTTTGTCTCCCTATTTAGCGCATATGCCTCCAGTCTTTTTGGGGGCATTTTATTTCTTTAATAAAAACAAAAGTTTATGAGGCCAAATGCACAGTTTGAGCTTGTGGTGAACAATAAGATTAGAATAAATTTAGAGCGCACCAGCAGTGATAAAACCAGAAATACCCGGGCGCTCACAAATTTAAACTACCTTAATTTGGTCGTTGAACATGGATACCATCAGGGATGAAAGTGATTCATCTAAAAAAAAAAGTTCAAACGGACACCCCTAAATAGAGATCTACTATAGATTACTACAGAACTTTGTGACACAAAATAAACTTGAAATCAAGAAAAAGACTTTCATCCTTATCCCATGTAAATTGAACAGTGATGCCTCCAATATTGGTTAATACAGAAATATCTAGAAAAAAAGTAGGGATTCTGACAAAAGTAGTAAGAGTAGCATCCCTGGTTGAATGTGGTATGGTGACAGGGCACGGTCTTTCCACTTCACTGCATGAACACTTTGAGGACGGCATATCGCTAAAATATGAGATTTGTCAACATGATGCATCGATGCAGCTCCAGCAAGTAACTCCCCGGTGCTGCATTAGTGCATCATGCTCTCCCTCGGGAGTGTCTCAACCCTGCAGTGTTGGCATGATGTTTGAATGCAGCCTAGGTGAGTTACTCACCAGGGCTGCAATGCATCATGGTGACCAAGGGCATGATGCATTAAGGCATTATGCTGTCCTTAAAGAGTTGACAACATTACACAGTGTTGGAGCAGTTTGAGGAGTGATTCTGGAGGTATATACTATATATATCCTATATACACAATATACACATTAGACCTAGGAGTGATGACGTACGGGGGCATTACGTCGTGGCGTAGGGGGTCGTTACGTCGTTTTGGTGGCTCTGACGTAGACGGCCACCTGATCGATGACGGCCCATTCTGATTGGTCCTCGGTAACCCGTATCCGCAGACACTTGGTGGGTTTGTCCCCGAGTAGTGTTGTAGCCTTCCCGGCCGCCCCGACCTCCAGCCGGCCCTCAGTGAAGGTGCCCAGTGTGCTGTACCCCTCACACACCACGGTACCGTTAGGGAAGGTCTTACCCACCGTCGGGCTCACCTCTAGTACTGCATGCTGGAGGGTGTCAGTCGGGTGCTGCTTGGTCGCCGTCTCCACGACAACCCGCGTTAGGTTCTCATGTGTGTCAAACACCAGCGTCCAACTCTGCCCCTTTTTGGGCGCGACCCCCCAGAAGTAGCCGTTACCCAGTGTGTAAGCCAGCTCCGGGCCGTTACCTTGGTAGGGCTGGATGTCAGAGCGGATCGCTCCATCCGGGTTATCTCCCCGCCACTTTTTCTGACCGCTGTCGAAAAAGCGGTCCTTGAGTTTATTTGCTTTACTAGTATCAAAAGATGAGGTGCTCCCAATATGTTGGAATAATGTCGGCTTCCGCAGGAATATCTTATTCTGCGCCATCGCCATCCGATAGTACCGGATGAGCCAGTCGATGGGCTGCTCGTCGTAAAACGTCATCATAAACTGAGCTAGTTTTACTAAATCCGCCGATTTGAAAAGCTTCCCGATGAAACCGAGTTCGCTAAACTCGAGGACGGCCCAGCGGGCAGTGCGTCTTTTAATGTATTCGCGGATAGCGGGAACAAAGGCAGGAGCACAGATGACGTCATCCTCCAGTTGGATGTAGTACTCTGAGATGTTCTTGGAGTGTAGAAACATGAAGGCAAAGTCCGACACCTGTTTGGACCTCCATGTCACCCGGTCTGGTTTGTCGTTGAAGTTACGTTTGAGTTTGGTGAGTCGTGGGTAGAAGTCACGCCCTGCCTGAACCACCTGAAACACAGCGGGGAATAGTGTTAACCACAGTGTGAACCTAATCCATATCACTCAATACCATATTGTTGAGGCTATTTCATAGAAAAGATTCAAAATGTTTGTCCAATATGTGGAGGAAAGGCATATGGTACAGACTTTGAGAGAATTTGAGAACATTCAGGAATTAAAACTTCTTTTAGTCAAGTACCCCCACCCCCTCCCTCTCCCATGTTCTGCTCATTGATTTACCCGATACCTAGACTTTCCTTCATGTAATGGTAGTAGAATTTGTCTGGATATATACTGCTAATTTAATAGCAGATTTTTATCCTGGTCTTCAAGAGAAATATCATCCATTTGATTTCCAGTTACAAATATCCGTAGGATTGGTACATTTCTGGTCTGATTTTAGCCTGAAATTATACACATAGTTGTTGACAGGTATTCAACATCACTGCTAGATATCACGGTTTTATGTTATATGAAAACGTACCGTAGTTGAATACATTAACATGAGCTACCGGTATACAGATATCCAGGGTTCTCCCCATACTGCAATGACACCGGCGGGCTGCCAGCATCGTTTTCACTGCCGCCGGCGTCAAATTACCCCAGAATCGCCGCCGGGGTCATTTAAGCTATCTATAGGTTTTTGAATTTTGAAAATCCATCAATTAGAACAGAAGTTATTCCCATTTTAAGATTTGTTATTAATAAAAAAAATCCCTAAAGTCGCACCGGGGTTCTGACTTGTGCAAAGAATTTACGGTGTCATTATCGAGTCTGTGGAGAACCCTGGATATCAAATAAAGTACAGTGTTCAAATATAGAGGAGAAGAACGTGCAGAATGAAAAAGAAGAACATCCCCTAGAAAGGTGATAGATTTAGCTTTTTTTTTTAAATAAATAAATAAATGCTATACCTGAATGAATCCCATGTTGATGTACTCCATGAAGTTATCCAGGATGTCCTTAGTGACCCTGGTGTTGTAGTCGGTGTCAAAGTCTGCCAGGAAGACCAGCACCACAACCGTCGTCTTCTCTGCAACTGTCGTCTGCTCCACCAGAGAACGCAGCGTCTGACGTAGGTACGTCATGCCGTTCTGACGCTTTATGGACGGCACCCCAATAGTCAGGAAGCCTGCGAGGGGAAGTCAGAGGTGTTTGATGTTAGTGTTAACCCTTTAAGGACTGCATACTTCTGCTTCATATTTATTGTGCCTCTACATAGGTATCCCCTTTATTGACCATGTCGCCGTGTCGATTTTTAGCAAAAGAGCCGTGTCGATTATTATGTACTGTAGACGGGATATACTAGAGTCTTAAAAAAAGTTTGTGTCCATCGCTTTTTAAATCGGCCCTATCGCTTTTTAAAACGGCTGTGTCGCCGTGTCGCACATGTCAATTTTCACCCATGTAGAGGCACACTTACGCATACTCATTGCACGTGGCTCCCTTCAACTCCTTGGCTCTAACGTTAATTCACTGAGTTGCCTCGACTAACTTATACAGGGTTCCCAAAAAACATCAGATCGAAATTCCATGACATTTCAATGACATTCCATGACAAAAATCTCAATTTTCTATGACATTTATAACATTCTTGTGGGGGTCGGGGAGGCTTGGCCCCCGAGAAAATGTGTAAAATTAAGAAAGCAAATGGGAGATTTCTAGGAGATTTAGTGACATTAATTCGATTATTTTCATTTTCCATAACATTCCATGGCACACGGCAGATTTTCACAAAATTCCATGACTTTCCAGACAGCTTTCAAATTCCATGACATTCCATGGCATGTGGGAACCCTGTTATACCTATCTGACGCAGCTACCAGTTGGATGGTTGACTAAGTGTAGTTAGGCTACTCCAGTTATCATTGTTGATACACTTAGCAGCTGTATGAATGGTCTACAGTGTTGCCGAAATGACATCGGCACATCGGCTTTTGCCGATGTAAAATCGTAATGGCCGATGTGAGGCCATCAGACATCAGCCACAATGGCCAAATTTTTCAGATACTCCAATCAGAAGCAGAGCTATGGCCATGTAAACATTATTCAACCAATTTACACGTTTTAATCAATTTTGTAAAGCATTGAAAAGTATTTACATTTATATTGCGACATACTGATGTATAAGACTTCAATGTAGAGTGCTATGGCCTGTGTATAGGGTAAATGGCCTGTGTAGGATGTCGCGACACAGGCCGCTTTGGCCTGTGTGCATAAAAAGTTTTCGGCAACACTGGGTCTAGAATGATACGGTCTGTATCCCTCACCCTTGTGTAATATTGTCTATAAATACGCCCATGTGCATCAAAGCCGTGTACATGTATACATAGACGCCCCCTCCCCCCGCAGCCTAGGACCAGGTCTATATTGGGCAGTAAAGGGATTATCGACTCGTCAGACTGCCCTATGTACAGTTACTGTAGACATTGTGTATTTGCAGTGTGTTGTATGTATTTCATTTCTATTGAAAACACATCGACCAACTGTCTAATCTAGTGTGGTTCTAGTTGAATTTGACAAGTATCTATTCTGAAATAATAATAGATAAAAGTACAAGCGATTCATTTTAATTTTAATTGATTTTATTAGATAACAGTTTATATCTGATTATCTTGATCAGGCAGACCGTACACTGCAGCTGTGTCCTATCAATAGGGTAGATTCACAGTGGGTCGGACACACACCCTGAGACGGACAGTGAAATTTGAAATTATTCATGTTACTTATACACTACCATTTCTAGTGTTTGCTTTTATGGAAAGAATAACACTTAAACTTTACCATTTTTTCACAAATAAAGAGCTTTAAATGCTTGCATAACCACAACATCAAGTGTCCGTCTCAAAGTATGTGTCCGACTCCAAGTGAATCTACCCTATGTTTTAAAAATCTTCCCCAGACCCCTGAACCAGGGGTCATGGTTCGTGAGGCCCAGCAGTAACTGGATGCGTGATTTAAGGGACGGACCCAGGAATTTGAAAGGGGGGGAGGGGGAGAGGGATCCATTAAATTACCATAGATAACTTTTCCAAGAGGTATTCTGCCCCTGACTGGTATAGCTTGTAATGTACATATACATACTAGTACTCTATAAGATGATCTATTATACTGTACAACTTTTCCCACGTGATCGTACTATTGAGTTGTTGCTTTGTAAATCACCAAAGCGAATAGTCAATAAAACAATATTAAAAAATTATATTTAAAAAAAAATCCATGTAGGCTATATGTATACTTAATATGACATATTATGCGGTGTTAGTGGTGCGGGGCCTACACGCATGTTCCGGGTTGCGTCCCTGTTGGCGGAAATTTATACTCATTTATTATAGAGTATACGTCTAGCGAGTCGCTATAACACTGGGGGGTGGCTGCGATAACTCTGGTGCTTGATGCATCATGGATGATACAACCATATAAAGCTTACACATGTTTAAAGCTAGTCCCTTGTGCTGCCCAGGCTTTTCCTATTATAAGGCCGAGAAGCTACACTCAGTCACTGCTTCCTTGAGATCCCCTTGTACCAAAAAAAAAAGATCTCTCATTGCACTTTTCCATGTTCAAAACCTATTGGGAAAAAAAAAGATCTTTAAAAATAAATTATGCCTCCACAGATTGAGAAGTGAATGACACTGCAAAAATAAAGCTTTTTCAAGATTCAGAATTCGGAGGGTTATGGCGTTCATTATGGCAGACAAAAGGTGATGTCAAAGCATATTATCTACTTTGTAGATTTAGTATTAAGATATGCACATTCATATCATCTTTCTCTGCTAACCCATAGGCTGTACAGAGACAAAGATTCTTTCTCACAAACCCTATCGCTGCATGTTAATCTAGTATCTGTCTGGAATATTATCAATATTTTCGACTGTACAACACTGAAGTCGGTCTAGTATCAAAACAAAACACATACCGGTATGTGCACATATGGACTTCATTATACTTTTGTAGGAATCTATATCTTGCCGACTGTCTTTGATCTAAGCCAATGGCATGTTATAAGTCGTACAGACCTTATTAAGCCTTCAAGTACTGCATAATGCCTTAATGCATCATGCTCTTGGTCGTTATGATGCATGAATGCAGCCCTGGCGAGTAACTTGCCAGTGTTGCATTCAAGCATTATGTCAACCCAAAGGGGTTGAGACACTCCCAAAGGATCGGCATGATGCACCAATGCAGCACCGACGAGTTACTCACTGAGGCTGCATGGGATATAGGATACTGCCTACGTCTGGTCCCAAATCCTGTAGGGACCTCATACCAGTGTTGACCCTTACATATAAAGTACAGGCGGTTTTTCTATAGGACTTTGAGCTAGTTGTGTTGTGCATCAATTAGCAACGAAATCTTCGCTCGTGCCTGGCCTTCTATACTGTATACACCCGCATGTTCTTATAGTTAGACAGTCTGCGTAGTTTTATAAAAGAAATAAGAATAAAATGGGGTTTAGGGGTCAGAGCCCCCCCCCCCCATAACCATCACATGGAACAGGATGGTGTTTTGTGGTGCCATATAGAGTCTAGAGACAAACTCTTGTAAGATTATGCAGTGTGCAAGTTTAAGCTTGCGGCTTATACACGAGGTAGACTTCTATGCGAGAAAATTTACCGTAGCCATAGCAGACCCTAGGTGTGGGTAAGGCTGCTCCAAATAATATCCTTGGTTCTTATCACTGAGCCATGACAAATATGACGAGGGCGCTTTTTTTAAAACTTTCTTTTTGACTTTTTTTTTTTTGCTGAAGACCAAATAGATAGGGGGATCTAGGTTCTCGGAAACTTGACATTCACATTTTAATGATTAAGAAATTAATATCAATTTTTCTCTTCAAATTTGAAAAAAAAAAAAAAAAAAAAAAATCCCAAAAATACTATTTTGGTGACGCGCGCAGTGATGAGAAACAAGGATATTATTTGGAGTGGCCTAATAAGAGATCTCCCAAAGTCCGGGCGTGAGTTATAGGTGAGATGTGGGTTACACACGGGAATTGTGGGTACCGTATATATCCCATTGCTATTGGTGGAAGTGGTCTAACTATGCATCATCCAGGTGGGTCTACATCACATAGATAGGCTGATAGAGGTAGCCCCTGAGGACACACTATTGGCAGTGTGCCATCTAGACTGTTCTATATACCGAAACCACACATTAAGGCCAATTCTTTGTCCACGTGCATAATACTGTGAGAGCGGCGTAACTGAAACTTGCCAAGAACTTGGTCTTAGTACCGTAAAACTTCGCCATCAATTGCTGCTAATTTTTATATCAGGCGATGTTTTCCCCAAAATCGGGATTCGGCTTATAAGCGCGGTTTAAATACATCAAAACGGTAAAGAGAAAACGATTTGTAAATCTTTTTGATAATACAAGACGATTTTTTTCTCAACCTAGGGGTTATACGGTATGTTGGGATGAACCACTGCGTTACTATGGTAATAGATAAACTGGTAGATGTGTAATACAAATTTGGGTGCATTTGCTATGTACCGTAAAACCTTGGCTATAAGCCGACCTTGGCTATAAGCCGAATGTGAGTTTGGGAGTAAAAATTCGGCTTATAACAAAAGTGCTTGAAATTAGTTTTCACTATGTTTCTACATTATTAAAACCTCGCCTATAAGCCGAATGGGAGTTTGGGGCTTCAAATTCGGCTTATAGCAAATAAAAATGCCAAATAAAATTCGGCTTATAGGCGAGGTTTTACGGTAGGTTCCTTCGCGGTAAAATGACATTCTCAGGTACACATGAACACTCATTGTTGTAATACAGAGTAGTTTTTATTTGAATGGTTGTAAAATATTCTCAAAACCCTATTCAGGCATTTAAGACTAAGTTACTTTAAATCAGAAGAGACCAACGTTTACAGCGTAAGTCCTGTTTCACACGATTACATAGGAACCAACATCTACAGAGCAAATCAGTAGCTAGAGTAGCATTCATACTGAGATCTTATAGACAGTTATTTTGGTTTGTCTATAGAGGTACTGCTTTGTAATAAGTACCGTAATGAGTTATTGGTCCGGCATGATGCATGAATGCAGCACCGGTGACTTACTGCCCAGGGCTGCATTCATGCACCATGACGACAGAAAAAAATAATGCAGTGTATTAAATCACTACGCGGCCTTTAACTCTTTAAAGTCAGGGATGAAAGTCGACTATGTCAAAAAAACTTGAAGATATAAGGGAGGGTTCATTATTCACGGCAGGGGGGGGGGGTGAGCGTTTGGCAAATCGAATACGTCAAAAATAATTGGCCCCCCCCCTCGGAATAGGTTGAAAAAAAAAGGCCCCCCCCCCTCGGAATAGGTTGAAAAAAAAGCGCCCCCCCCCCCCTCAGTGGGCCTCACCCTGGATCGTTTTCAACTTTATTTCAAAAACGATGTTGGTGTCTACTAATTGTATGTATTTAATCATGGGCACTTTTTTACCTACAATTTACTACCTTGCAACAAATACATCCATTCGTAAGGTGTTTTAGTGTAAACGTCTCATGATACTCGCTGGTGAGCGATAATAGTCAAACCCCAGACACTCGACTTACATACCGTTGAGTTTAAAGGCCCCAGTGCTTATAAATTGGAAGCTCCCATACCCTCAGTGCTTACATGAGGCCGGCACTTTTTTGAAGACTGACAAAACGGTGGGCTATTCTGAGTGTTAAAAGTGATGCAGTGAGAAATTTGCTGGGAGTTTGAGGAAAATTTTAGAAAATTTTGAAAATAATGACATAATTTGGTAAAATATAACACAAGCTGTTACCAAAATTCGCGACATTTCAACGTACTAAATTCGCGACATTTTTAGGAATACCCCTAAAAAAAAAGGCCCCCCCCTAAGAATAGGGTAAAAAAAAAAGGCCCCCCCCCCTTTGAATACCCCTAAAAAAATTTGCCCCCCCCCCCTCAAATGCTCACCCCCCCCCCTGCCATAAATAATGAACCCTCCCTAACATACCTCATAACTACATTATAGAACACTACTAATGTTTATGCATCTATATAGCCACATATCTAGTGCTGTGCAGCAGGATTTGTCATATCTATATTCTCCAGGACGTTGTCTCCTGCTGAGGAGAAGCATTTGTCATGTCCATGTGGTCCTGGACGTTATCTCCTGCTGTGGTGAATGAGATATCTGTCCATACACTCTCCATGCATAGCACCTTTATTTCAGTGACTAAGCCTCATGTGAAGAGTGTAAATGCATAGGACTATAGAGGAGAGAGAGGGCTTCAAGCTTTCTCAAGTTAACTTGAGATTGGTTGAGAAAAACTTGACACTGAGATGAGTGTGGTGTAGCCTGTCTGTGTATGTGTAGGACCACTGGGGATGAATCAGTGATGATTCTGCTGTCTTATCATAGGATTACACACACAAAATAAGTTTGATTGAGGTTATATTGTGTAAATAACAAATATATCTTAAGAGGGCCTACAGCTAAATATCCTGATTATATTTTTTGTAATTGAAAAAAAACTTGATTTCAGGGAAAAACTTGAAGACTTTCATCCCTGTTAAAGACTGCATGTTGCTAAAAGGTGACATTTGTCGTCATGATGCGCGCACACCAATGCAGCTCCGGTGAGTCACTCACTGGGGCTGAATTGGTATATCATGCCGATCCTCAGAGTGTAATAGACCTGTAGGCGCGTTCCTTGCCAGGGCTGCATTCATACATCATGATGACCATGGCATGTGCATCAATGTATTATACCACCCTTACAGGGCTAAAGGGTTAGTGAGCGTGTGTAGGTGTGTGATATACGTGTGTGTAGGTGTGTGTTATGTGATGCCTAGATAAGTCAGTGTAGATAACACTCAGATAGGGCAAAAGAAAAGAAAATTACTTTTCTACTAAAACAAAATTTAAAAAATGGTGGGGAAAAAAAAAATCGACCTACTGACCTTCTTTATTTTTGGCCATGTTACTGGAACACAGCTTCTATGTTACTTAGGCCTTAGGCCACACTTTTCTTTATTCTTTGGGTTACAGACACCAGGAAAATTTTCTCAAGTATGGAGGACAAAATCAAAAAAATTAAATAAAGCTTCTGTCAATTACGTTTTACTACCTTCAATCTTTAATATTAAATGGTCCTATTTACACGCCGTAAAAACTGACAAATAGCAATTTAACTGGAGATTCACAATTTACGGGGGTTTTCATAGTAGTGCGGCGGGCCCGTAACTCAAATAATAAAAAAGTGTGGCCTTAAAGATAACACTGACACGTGTCCAGCCTCAGGGCCACTGATAACATATGTACACACTGGGCACAGAAAACCCATGCTGTACACAGTCGGGCATGTACCGTCCCAGAGATGCCACTCACTGGTCTACAAAATGCAGGAAATCTTGGGATTTTGGTGAAAAAGCAGGAATTCCTACAAAAGTCGGAAAAGTGGCATCTCTACGTACAAACCTGCCTTAATATAAACAGCCCTGCAATACTCTGATAGCAACATTTGGCACTATAAGCAGACCCCTTACTGTAATTTTTTTTAGATTTTAAACGGCTTACCGGTATTTTTCCCCACACTAAATCATTTGAACTTGAATGATAAAATACAATAGGAGATGAAAATGTCCTCGGCTTACCGTTATACTAGTATAGAATTTTCTTTTAGATTTTAAAATCTGTCACAGTGTTGTCAAAATCGTTTAATGGACACAGGCCAATGTGTCCTGTGTGGCGGGATCTTACACAGGCCAGATAACAATTGATGTCATGATTCATATCAATGAATGCACATGTAAACTTGATTTTACACAATTGATTTGAAAAGTTTTTTTATTCAGTTTAAAATGATCAGTTTATATCGGGTTCCAATAGGAATATTTGAAAAATTATTTCACTGTTGGAAAGCTGACATCATGGCCGGCGATTGTGGAAGGTGTGCAAGGGCCTTATACCGACGATTACGATTCAACACTGGCAAAAGCCAGTGTGCCAATGTCATTTCAGCAAAAATGCTACGTTTAGTAATAGTTAGACTATGGTTATGAAAGGGTAAATAGAATTAACCACAGCTTTATAAGCTGTGGTTAATCCTACCTACCCTTTCATAACCATTGTCTAACTATTTTAACCCACAGCTAGAAGGTTATGTGAGTCTAAGTGGAAATAACCAAGGTGTGAATTCCTTTGTCTTGGCCCTCCGCTGTGGTTTAATTGGTGATCACCGCTGGACAAATCATTTGAGGGAGTAGTATGTGTGTGTGTGTGTGGAGAGAGGGGCGTGTATGTGTCAGGGTGCAAAGGTTGAGCATGGCGTGGTCTGGTGTGTAAATGAGTGTAACCCGATGTCCCTCCCACCTTTCCTCATACACTACAGGTGTACACTGGATGGAACCTGCCTAATGTTAATGCATTACTGGTACAGTGCAATACATAATTCCCTTTGTCATCATAGGGTTTACACAAAATAAACGGACTTTCCATTATGGTTCGCATATATAATCCACGAAGTTTTAAACAGGAATTTACTGTACATTTGTAGATATTGTATTGTGTTAATCATGTACTTGGCCGTCTGCCCTAAATTGCACGCCAAACTAATGATCGACTTTTTAATTTGGAAACAATTGTTTCAATTATCTGTAGGAGGTAACAATTAACTTATATACGGGTGAGCCAGAAAATTAGGCAGGCATGAGTGATTGCTTCTTTTTAAAACATCATATGGACTGTAATTCGCCAGGTCTGCAAGCTTGCATGCCTGCATCACGAGGACCGATGACACAGCACATTAAAGCACCTTGCGGCCCTTAAAGGGTTCAGTATTTATAGATTCTAATTTGATTCGGATCTCCACACAAAAGGCCTTGTATTCTGTATACCCAGGTAGCTGACTAGTGGGGGGGGGGGGGGGGGGGGGTGGAGATGGTGATGGAGCACTCTGGTGATGGTGCGCCACGTCAGCATACCGTGTTTCTCCGTGTATAAGCCTGGGCGTATACAAGCACTAAGTGACCAGGCTTATACACAGGCCAGGCTTATACACAGGGTAGGCGTATACATGTGGTAGGCTTATATATCAATACCTTACAAAGGACTCTTGCTACCTTTTCATAATTTATTTGTAGAATCATCTACTATCGTGGCACATTTATTTCAATATTTCCAGTAATTCCCTGATAAATTCAAGCTTTATTTCTCTTTAATATAGTTGTAGACATTGGTAGTATGTGAACACGGCAAGTAGAAACAGAGTTATGGGCTGAAATTGTATTGAATACATATTGCAACTCCCGGGCTTATACTCGGGCCCCGGCTTCTACAACCTTAAGTCAGCTTTTCCCCAGACTTATACATGGGGCAGGCTTATACATGGGGCAGGCTTATGCATGGGACAGCCTTATACATGTACATGGGGCAGGCTTATACATGGGGCAGGCTTATGTATACATGGGGCAGGCTTATACACGGGGAAATACGGTATACCGGTGTGGGGGGTGGGGTGTAGAAATACTGCTCTATGAATAGGCACCCCGGCTGCTGGACACTATGTATGGGCAGTCACGCTGAGAGGATGCCTCATGCATGGCATGCGGTGCATCCTTTATGCTTGCCGCTCGCTTTATTGAAACATTATTTACTTTAAACAAATTAAATATATAAAAATAATTTACAAGGGAAAATTTTAGCAACCAAGCACAAATGATAACGCCCCCCCCCCATGATAGGAGTGGCGTTTAATAGTGATGGGTCGCTTTGAAGGGTCAAAGATACCAGTACAGTTATCTCCCTCAAATGCGGCCATTTATCAGAATACCAAGACTACAGTGATGAGACATGTAGACAGAGTAGACCCACCCCCTGGATGTAGCTTGACTGGTGAGCACCGGCTACAGACATTAAGCTCCACCATTCGCTACTAGTATACAGCAGCCCTGATGACGTCCCATATTAAACATTGATGTACATTCACACGTTGAGTACAGGCCCTAATCCATCCTCCATCTTCCTAATAATGTGTACCGTAAAACCTCGCGTATAAGCCTAACTCGTGTATAAGCCGCATGCCAACTTTTGGCCGATGCTATAAGCCGCACTAGCAATCTGATTATGGTGACTTTTGCACTGTACTATAGTAGCAAAAACTTGCCTATAAGCCGCCCCTAGACCTTGGGGCCATGCTATAAGCCGCATTGGCGATCTGACTCGCGTACTTGCTGCGGCCTATACGCGAGGGTTAACGGTACCTGGCAATGAACGGATAAATTTTCAGCTGGCAACTCCCATACCCTGCTGTCCCAAATGCTAGTTGCCGCTATTCATATCAGGCAGTGCCATAACAGTGAGTTATGGCCGAGCTGCATATTTAATAACGACAACTAATGGCGTACAGGTATAATAATTGATGCACACAATGATATTGTCCTTGTTTCACTGAGTACTTTTGTTGGAGGCTGGCTGGGGGGAAAATTGCCGCTCGGTCCACTTTTTTCATCTTCAAAAGCAATTGACATTCTTTTTCAAATGTGAAATCCTTTGACCAACTGTTTTTGCTGTGCCCTTGTGAGTATCATCACTTTAACAACGACATGATGCCTCGAGGCTCATGTTCATTTGTGTCATGATGCACCAATGCATCATTGTTGACTGCATTGGTGCATCATGAATACATTTTTTGTGTACCTGTAGAGCCGGCATGATACTTTAGTGCTGCACTGCCGAGCACTGCATGGAAGTGCATTCATGAATCATAACGACAAAAGGTATAATGCATTATTAAATTCAACCATTTAACGGCCACATAGTTCTTTAATACCGTCATTATATGCATGAATGCAGCTCTGGCAAGTATATAGCCACTACTGCATTAATCCTGTTTTTAGACTCAACGGGGTGGTAATTGAAAGGGTTTATGATTTTCAATACCTCGGCCTTACAATAGACCCCAATATGAAATTTATTTTACACAGAAAGAATGTTAGTAATAATTTACGTGATAAGGTTCACCAGCTAGCCAATACTAGAGCTTATGTTGACAAAGATATTTCACTGTTAATTTACAACACGATGGTGATACCCACCTTTGATTATGTGGACTATATGTGGGATAGGCACAATCAGGGTGAGAACCAACAGCTGCAGTATATCCAAAATAAATCCCTTAGAAAAATATATAAAGTTAAATTAGAGAAAAACCCTACTATGATAACCGAGCAAACACATGGGCACCACAAGTGGCTGTCTATTTTTAGAAAAAAGGAGACTATTACATCTACTCTTTTATGCCTTTTCTCTTTCAAAAACCCCAAAGTACATCGACAATAGAGATATTCCCACACGACGACATGATGGGATCAGGCTGTTGGTTCCAGCCACGCTTAAACCTATAATATTAAGAAGTGCCTTTTACCGGGCAATACGCTGTTGGAACAACCTTAAGGCAGAGTACACCTTAATAGAGGGCCTTTCAGATTTTAAAACTAGAATTAAGAAAGATATCGACATCTGCTTCATGTAAAATGAGCATTCTTTTACTATGTACTTCACTTAATGATATGTTACCGCTATACCACCCATCTCATCCCATCAACCCTAAATGTACGTTATAAATGAGAACATTATATCTTATTCATACATACTTCGTGATGATAAACATATGTACGGCATGACATGCTACTACCTTTTTTCATCAAGATCCATCAAAAGAAAGAGGTCTTGGTGGAAGAACGGCAATGCGCCGAAACCATGTAGTTACTACCTGTAATTAAATACTTAATAAATACACATTAATTTTTTTTTTTAAAAGCATTATGCCGACCCTACTGGGTTGCTAGTACCGGAGCAATGGCAGGTGCATGAATGGAGCCAATGTAATGGAGTTACTCGCCAGGGCTGCATTCATCTCGGCAAAGGGCAGGAAGCATTATGCGACCTGTTTTTCTTTCTAATACAGCTTTATTTGGTCCTGGTTACAATCAGCATTTGTTCCACCACAAAATAACCAGTCGGAGGAGCGAAGCGGTCTCCTTTGTATATTTATATATGAATAGTTCATTTACTAATATGACACTTTGCACTTCAAAAAAATGAATATGATGTGAAAATGATAGATTAAGAAAGAACTGATTACATGAATTGGAAAAATATGCCTGGGTTGTATCAGAGATGCCACTTAGTGATCGACAAAAAGTAGGAAATCTTACAGTTTTGGTCAATTTTCTGTAGGAAAATAACATAATTTAATACAGAAATTCCAACCAAATAGTAGGAATAGCTGCAAAAGTAGGCAAAGTGGCATCTCTGTTGTAGTGAGTGTGGTTACCTGGTTTGGGGCGGTGGTGGCCCAGGACGCGTGCCTGGGAGGGCTGGTAGGACGTCCACTGGTACATGGCCTGGGTGGCGTTAAACGCATGCTGCAACAAACACAAATAGCACTTACATTCAGGGTTCTCTACACATGGAAGTAGGACACCATACAAACCACAGCTTCAAGATATTGAATGGAGTGACAAATATTTCTTAAACCGTAATGCGCAATCAGTTTTTAATATAGCCATTTGAATGTCTATATTGCCAGTGTGCATTTCTTAAAGCTTTCTATAGAATTTTGAATTTTGAAAATACTCCAAATAGTTCAGAAGCTATGCTCATCAAAGCAATTTTTTGATGGGTGAAAAAGGGAGTGACTACAAGATGTTTTTTAAAAAGGGCAAAAAAGATAAAAGGTGAAAGTGAACTGTTGCATATTCATGAGGAAAGTCTGTCCATGCCAAGTGGTTCAATTATTTAATGTCGCAGACCGGATGCTAAACAGACCTCATGTATTTAACAGTAGGATCGATTAGCTTCATTCGCATACAGCGATACACTGGTACCTCAGCATGGACCACATTATACGCCGCGACGACTTATCGATTTGAAATGTACATTTACATCATTATTGCATACCGCGAAGGGTGCATTCTTCTGGAGAATAATTTGCATCAGGTTATACTGTTCTACTGTGTCAGATTGATCGTGTGAATTACATCACAAATGACCCAGGGCCCTATCAAAGAGTGGTGGTGATCTGGTTGAAGACAACCAGAAAATTCTTCATTATTGAAGTTCACCGGACTACAAGCTTTTACAAATATGGCACAGGGAAGGGGTGGTGGAATTCGCAATAGATCAGTAGTTTACTTCAGTCAACGTACATGGTACACGTTCATGGTATTTTAGTAGTCATTACTCACTTAGAAGCCAATGCTGTATGTGTTGATACCAAACATGCCTACCGGTAGGTATATGTTGCGGCATATACAAGAGTTTTCATAAGTATAGTACAGTATTAAATTAACAATTTTCACAACCCCTCTGTGGCTTATATATAATTTGTCAAAGTTAGGGGTGCAGCTTATACACGTTTAACTACTTTTAAGCTTTTACGGTGCTGTTGTTAATTGTCTCCACAATTGTCAATGCATGTTTTTAAAAGGCCTTATGAGGGGATTCAGGGGCGGGCTCTTATCATGTTGACTACGCTACATTATTTTAAGAGCTGCATATTCAGGGAACGGTGTTTATTAGGTGATTTCTCTACAGTCAGTGGCAGGTCCGGGGGTGGGGGGTGTCCGTTTTTGGATTTCTTTAAATCTCTAGTGATATCATGATCTGCCACGAGTCGTGGCATGACACTTTTTGGTACTTTTGTGTTTCTTGGAAACCCTCCCATCCCTTTTCAGATCCCCGGGTCGGCCCTTGTTACTTACCACTCGTGCTGACCCCATGTACTTGATGATGCCACGACACTCTGCCTCTTTCACCGAGTTGTCTTCTGCAAATGACAAAACACAAACCATGTACTTTTTACTGCGAAGGGAAAAAAAGCATCTCAGATAATCTATCTCCCAAAACAGGGGAAGAGACTGAATAAAATCATGGTGTAGAAAGGTTTGTTTATTTTTGAGATACATGAGATGCCTACACTCCTGACTGTTATTTAAGACCAACAAATAACAAAGGGACAAATTCAAGGATATTACGGCAAAGCCGTAGTGGCTTTGGGTTTTATAGGATTGTTATGAACTACAGGTGAGAAAACGAGAGGGCATAGATTTATAATTTTTGGTGTTTCTGGGGTTCTTATGCAATTCATGTTTGATGGTTTGCAGCAACACTGCATGGTCAGTTAATTACATGCACTTAGCTAAATCTTTTTGATTTTTATTGGTTTTACTGCAGCTGGTATAACAATAGAACCCAATATGTGCCAATGGAATCAAATAGGTACCAATGCAATTCCATTGGTGGCGATGCATTCCATTGATGCCTATGCAAATACCATCTTGGCAGCCATCTTGAAAATTACGTGGATCAAAAACCAGAGCCTACAAATGGATTCTACACCCCAGAAAACCCTATTATACATGTGTCATACAAGGAAATCAGACAATTTTGAGTTTTCGGAAGCCATCTTGGCAGTCAGAGGGAGGAGGAGGGGGCAGAAGGAGGGAAGGCAGAGGGAGGAGAAGGAGAAGGTAACAGGAAGGAGGAAAATGGGGTAGAGTGGGGGGGAGAGGGGTAGATGGGGTAGTAGGAGGGGGCAGAGGACAGAGGGAGGAGGAGAGGGCAGAGAAAGGAGAGAGGAGGAGGAGAGGGCAGAGGCAGGAGGAGGAGAGGGCAGAGGCAGGAGGAGGAAGAGAGGGGCACAAGGAGGACTTGTGATGGCCTTCCTTTAAAGACTGTAAAATATTATTTCAGGGTTGGTGCATGTGTGTGTGGGGTGGGGGAGGATAATTATGTTGGACTTAACAGTTTGTCTTTGGGCGGGCTTGAGTGATTTCTAGAGCCACCCTGGACCCACTCAACTTCTAGTATAGGTCCTGTATGTGCATAGTATGGGAATTGGCATTGACATGCTATATTTAAACCACAGCGGAGGGGTAAGACAAAAGACTTCACAACACGGTTATTTTGCATACCATCACATAATCTTACTGCTGGGGTTTAAGATTTCTTTACAAGGCCACATGGCCGATTCCTTTTTTTTCTTTTCTTTTTTTGACTAGAGCCATGACATGGACCCCTTACCACAGGTGTCACCGTGACTAGGCCATGCACAAGTTTCACAGCTTGTCCACGGGGCTTGTACATGGGGGTTTAGGCAGTGGCCCCCGGCCACCCCCTGACAGGTGTGCAAAGGTGTGAGAGCGGTCTCATGCCCCTGGCAAAACGGCCTCAAACCCCAACCATAAAGAAAAAATATTTTGAAAAAACAACAACTTGCGGTTGCCCGGTTGAGTTATTTTTTAGCCCACCCGCTCCACCGGAAACCAGACTTTTTACCCCTCCTGGTGTGAGGGCCTAGAGAACTGTCCACAACACAAGATGAGAATCCCCAAGCACCATCACACTGTATTCTATATCGGATGTATTGACATCACCTGCCTTTGATTCTAAAACAAATAGATCTGATATAGAATATTCTTATCTAGCGTTGTGGGCAGAGGTCCATGCCCTCACACCAGGAGGGGTAACATATGGCTTTGTCTCACAAACTTAGGCCAATGTGAAAGTCTTTGACCAGGTGCCATCTTCAACTTGGTGCCATCTTTGACAGGGGGTCAGTGAAAGTGAATAATTTATTTTTGTATTATTCTGACATGGTATATAAGGTTTTGAAAAAAAGTAATGGCGGTTCTTATATAATAATTATTAGGCCAAAAAAAAAGAAGTTGTGTTCAGGTATGCCTAGCGACCCTAGTTTTTTGGCCCTACCCAATTTTTCTTCTTTTTTTTAGGCATTTTTTACTTTTCCACCAAAAAAAAACACTTTTTTTACTTAAAACTTTTATTTACTGAAATTATTATGAAAATCGGAGGAATTTTGTGTCCAAATCCTTAAAAAAATTGGTTAAAAAAAAATCGACCTAGAGTACTAGCTGGTATTTTCGGCCAGGGGGTATTTTCGGCCACTTTGGCCTTATTTTGGCCCTACCCAATTACATTTTGGAAGATACATCATGTAATTTTTTTCAGAAGACACCTGAAAGCATTGTTTTTGTTTACTGAAAATGAAAGGGTACCCAGGCTACCCAACTCAAGTATAACTTTCCTCATTTATAGAGAGACCACTAGATTTGTTGGCCATGACCTGAGAACCATAACATGTCTGTTGATACATCAATATAAACTCACCAGTTGCCTAAAGGTATTCATATTGTGAAATTCCATTAAAATTCAGGTCTTGCTTAGTATGTTAAAGTTCTACTTTATATTTTAGTAGAAATTTTCTATATTTATATTTTCCATCCCTAGTTTAGGGGGGGGGGTGGCCGAATTCATAATTCAGCTTGGGGGGGGGGGGGGGAGTATTTTCGGCCACCAGGCAGAATTATGCTGTAAAAGGCACCCAGACCACTTTTTCAAACTGGCAACAGCTTTCCTCAGCTGGCAAACACATGTAGGCCTACCGGGTAATATGCACATTTAAATATTTATGGAGCAGTTTGTATAGAAAATATATATTTTCCTGTTTGGTATATTCGTTTTGAATAGATTTCGAAACCTAGATCTACATTTTTGGGTGAGCTAAGACAGATAGACCTACCACCATCATCCATATGTAGGCCCTAAGGCAGACTCTGAAAGTCTGGGTTGAAGCCTATTCACATAGAGTCTATCTTTTTATAACAGATACATAGAGAATAAAAATCTGATTGTGGGAGCTAAATTAAATAAATGTACCTATTTTGCATGTACTTCCACTTTTAATTGGCACATATATGCAAAATGGCCGAAAATACCAACCCCTGGCCGAAAATACCCCTCCAAAACTGAAAATTTAACAATTGACCCTACTAGTAGACCTACCAGTAAAACTGTTATTGTGGTGCCAACTGTCCAAATATGTTGGAAATAGGGCCTACCCTCGCTTACTTTATCTATCGATAAAATTGCTTTAGATAAATATTTCCAAGTGTGGTAGCAAATTAAAGCTTAGGCCTAAGGGGGAGGGGAGAGGGAGAGGGGGGGGAGGGGGAGGGGGAGAGGGAGGGGGGAGAGAGAGAGAGAGAGGGAGGGAGGGAGGGAGGGAGGGAGGGAGGGAGGGAGGGAGGGAGGGACGGAGGGAGGGAGGGAGGGAGGGAGGGAGGGAGGGAGGGAGGGAGGGAGGGAAGTTTGGAAAAAACGAAGTTTGGAAAAAACGAAGTTTGGAAAAAACAAAGTTTGAAAAAAAAAAATGAAAAAAAAATTAATTAGAGGGAGGTAGGCCTACTCACGAAGCGTCTCATATACCGTCTCAAAAAAGCTTTCCTGGCTGCTTTAACATGGAACTCTATGGGCTTGACAAGTTGGTGGAGGACATCAGAGGGAGGTTTTTCCTATACCAGCAGTGTTTAAGAAATTTGTCAAAAAAAAAGCCAAAAGTGACACATTTTGAAATGCCATTTTTTACTATTTGACAAAACCCATAGTTGCAATACTTGTATAGGGACATGGGCATTTGTCAGGAGATTATGAGACAGTGACATTTGTTTTGCAGAAAGCTTTATTTGCAGAATTATTCCAGATACAAGTGATGGGAAAAATGTCTTAAATTGAGTTCAGAACCGTCGTATAACTAAGACCCTGCGGCACAGTAGTGCCCCTGGCCCTGGGTCAATTAACCAAAGGCTCAAATTCCAATGAAGGTTTCTTTCATTTTCAGGCAACTGACGTAGGCTTCGTGGAACATGCAGAACGATAATGGAAATGTCTAGGCCTAAACGTAAAACAAATGCATAGCACTGTAGAGCTGTAGTGTAGCACTGGCATGAAATTGATGAATGAAATTGAAAGATGGATTGTCACCGTCACGATTCAATGAGTGAGACTGAGTCAGTGTGGGTCACTGTGGCAGCTCTGCCACTGTCGCCACTGACACTGTGCTGTGGCATCACTTTGGAAATTGGATGTCTCATTCATTGTCTGCCTACCTACCTGTCTCTCATCTCAAACATAACACACATTTAAAGCACGTACCTGGGAGTGCATCGTCGTACTGTACGTTGACAAGTATCCTCAGGTTCAGAGAGATCATGACAGTCAGCAGCAGAATGGCGATGCCCTGCCAGGCCCGGTGTCCGAGGCAGGCCTGTCCGCCCATCCTCCCCCGCCCGCCGTGGTGGTCTCTCCGGCCAGCGTCCTGCTCCAAAACCCACCCTCCCCGAGGTCACGATTCTCTCTGCCAGGTTTTCATGTTGACTGCAGCGGGAAAATGGAGCCCATGAGGGTGTTTCGGTTGGGGTTAGAGGTGATGGGAGTGAGTAAAGGATGAGGTTTTGGCCTCCACTGCGTCCTTTCTGACCGTGTCAATGGGAAAATAGAGAACTAGAACAGAGATCCAAAAAGTGGACCAATGGCGGCTAGTTTGGATACCAACCGCTAGGTGCAATAGTAGGCAAGACGACAGGGGAGTAACCTACGTTTAGCTCGATAAACTAAATGGCGGCCGGAGTAAATAGGTCACACTGACCTTGATAGTGAAGCGCCATCTTCGTGGTATATAGGGAACTATAAATGGAGGAGTTCGACTATCCAAACCATGGTCAAAGGTCTAAAATATTACTGCCCCTCCGCTCCACCAAGAGTAGGCCTACAGCCTCGAACACTCCAGGCCCATACTGGGCCTGGACAATTGTATAACTAATAAAAATGATCTTATCTATATCATTCTTAATTACCACCGTTTCTCACAATATAACCAAATGCTGCTATATTGCTACAAGAAGCAAAACTGTTACGTTTGGCTCTTCGATTGCTACTATGACACCCTTTTGCGGGTAGGCCCCTAATGGCAGGTATAGGTCTGAAGGATCAGTTGCCTTAGTATCACCTCTTGGCCCTAAAAGCTGAGATAAAGGTGAAATGCAAAGACAGAAATGGCTGTTTCTAAAAATGATGATTCTTGATAGCCATGTCTTGAGCAGAGTTGATCACATTTAGAGTGAAAATGGTAGGCCTACTTATTAAATGTTGATCAAAATCAGTTCCAGACCGTAAATCTAAAGCATGTTTGCACAACGTTGGTCCAACGTTGGGCCAAGTTGGGCCAACATCATTTCATGGTGACGTCTTACCAACATTGGCTCGAACGGATAAATGTTAAAATGAACATTGGGTCAACGTTGATATTTGACATTGGGATCAACATCATTTTTAAGGTCTAAATACACTGTAAAAATATTCCGTTGAATATACGGAGAATCAGTGTAAAATTTAACGGTGATTCATCATAACATATGATTACGGTGAGGCAATGTAAAATCAATCAATTTTACTTTGAATATCCGTAATCCAATACAGTGAAACACCGTTTATTTTTACAGTGAAACACAGTTTATTTTACGGTGAAGCTTCGTTTAATTGATTTCAATTTTATCACACCAGGTGGCAGTTTGGTTCATGAAGAGATTTTCCTGGATGCTAGGAACACCATTTCTGTGGTGATAAGAAATATATATACAGATACAGCTGTAATGTTTGCTCTGTAGCCATCCTAGAGTGACTTCTGCTCATGGACTGGTATTACAAAGTGTCATGAAGCAGTCTATAAGGCTTTCATAGACTAATTCCTAATGATTAGGTCTGAAGTCTTGACACTAAGATGATATTGCTGATTGGAACCAAATTGGGTTTGGAACCATATTGAGCATGCAGTTAGGTATAGGGGGATAAATGAACTGAATAACACTGGGACAAATCAGTTAAATTACACAAAATACCATTACAATTATTGTTTAGGCACTGAATCAGAATACAGTGATGTTTTGTATTCTGTTAAAATAACGGTGATTCACAGTTCCGTAGAAATAACGGTGACTTTGGGAAAAACGGTGACCGTGACAATAACGGTGAAAGTCCGGCACCCAGTGTTGCCAGTGAATCACCATTTTTTTAATGGTACTGAGAATCACTGTTAAAAAAATCTATAACGGAGATTTCTTGTTTAAAAATAGCGGTGACAGTTCCGTAAAAATAACGGTGACTTAGGAAAAAACGGTGACCGTAAAAATAACGGTGAAAGTCCGGCACCCAGTGTTGCCAGTGAATCTCCGTTATTTTAACGGAATTTTTTTTACAGTGTAGCCTATGGTTGGCTAGACGTTGGAACAATGTCAGAATGTGACGTTGGCCCAATGTTGATCCAACATCATTTTGTCTTGACATCATACCAACGTTGCTACACTGTAAGAAGTAAGTAGGCTACTGTAGACCTACAGCAACAGTTGCTGGCAACTTTTGTTCCAGTAGATTTTGCTGTAGGCCTAGGTGTAGGCCTACAGCAACTGACTTGCTGTACATTTAGGCTACAGCAAATTCTACTGTAAATTTACAGCAACTTCTGCATAATAGTTCAATTTCAGCTAGGATAATACACACTAGCCTACACAATGTAATGGTTTAATCCTGCTTTGATACAGCTGAACTAAATGTGATCCCAGCTTTTTCCCAGTTCAGGCACTTAAGCATTCAACTTTTCACACCAATGTGGTGTCTATTCTATACTTTTGATGTTTTTTTGTGCACAACTAGGCTATGCAAATATCAATACATTTTATCTGCTACATGGCCTAAAAGTACACATAGCCTAGGGCCTATATGGATATATATTAATCCATATTATGGACCTAGTTCTTTAGCAAACCCGACGTACTACTGCAGTGGTGGATCCAGGAATTTCGGAATGGGGGGATGGGGGGGGGGGGCTGCAATACCTACAGAATCTAAATTAAAATGTACAGAAACATAGGGGGGGGGCGCCCCTTGCGCCCCCCCTGGATCCGCCCCTGCCGTAGCTCATTAAACGCAGACCTATCCTTTGCCTTCAGCACTGCTATATGTCTGCGTTTTATGAGCTTTTAGGGACCTTTAGGGAGTGTTCATTTATTATTTACAGGGGGGGGGGCGTAAAAATTTCCGACCCCTCCTGAGGGGGGGGGCGTAAAAAATTCTGACTAGGTACTATTTAGCGAAACGTTCCACACGTTCCCCCCCCCCCCCCCCCCCCCCCCCCCCTGTAATCAATAAATGAACACTCCCTTTTAAGCAAACCGACGTAGCTCATTTAACGTAGACGTAGGCTACACACAGAGAAGTAAAGGTGTCAACTGTGTCTCCCACGTGGCTCTGGTTAAATAGAGAGTCAAACAGCTAATGACTGCTGATATGAAGGGTCAACTTGAGTTGACTCTCTACTGTCAGTGCCGTGTCAGTGTCAATGGCAGAGTTAATAGCAGTTTGACACTCCATTTTTGCCAGAGCCACGTGGGAGACACAGTTGACACCTTTACTTTTCTGTGTGTATCCTTTCAGCACTGCTACGTCTGGTTTTAATGAGCTTTTAGCAGGTTTTTTTGGGACCTTTACACTGTTAGAAGTAAGTACTGTAGTTGTACAGTATAAAAGGAGGTATTTTTGGTTTCCAGTATCTCATACTGTACAGCTACACTCACCTACTGTAGAACACCACACACAGGAGATCCTGGGTTCGAATCCCACCTTGGCACAACAGGCACTACTGTTGTTTATCAATAGAAAATCTAAATTTTTTTTTTTTTTGGTTATGTACACTCATAACAGTTTATTAAACTAATTATAAATTATACACATGTGCATATTCAAATATTCACTAGCGGACATTTCTATGTCAATATAGGTGGAAATGTATGTCAACTGGGTTAAAGAAAAATGAGAAGAAAAATGTATTTCTCATTGTGCCAATTAGGTTAGACTCGAACCCAGGATCTCCTGTGTGTGGTATTCTACAGTAGGTGAGTGTAGCTGAACAGTATGTGATACTGGAAACCAAAAATATGGGTGTGGGTGTGGGTGTAAATTCGACACGGCGACATGGCCGTTTTTGGGCCCTCATGACATGCGACATAAGGAAAAACAGAGATAGTGACATGGGACATGGCCATTTCTTAAAATCGACAGGGCGACATGGTCATTTCTTAAAATCGACATGGGAAATCGGGACCCCCCATCCAGACCCCCAAAAATACCTCCTTTTATACTGTGCAACTACAGTATATCTCGCTGTGCAGCTACACAAAGTTCTGACAGCAACCACGTAAATGCCCATTAAACGTAGTTACGGCTTGTAACTTTCAGTAGGGCGCCAGGGCTGTCTGAGAGTTACGGAGAGAAGAGTCAGTTTTCTACTGGTTGTCCTTACGTTAACAAACCATGTAGATTTCTGCACTCAATCAAGACAGGCCATGAGTGGCCCTTCATGCTACTTAGGGCCTTAATTAAGTAGGGCGAAACCTACAATGTGGTAATTATAGGCATGTCTAGACCAATTGAGGGGTGGCATAACTGCAGTAGAGGACAGTTATAAGAATCATGGTAGAGGACAGTTAGGAGAATCCACCTGTGTAATTTCAGCCCAGAAATACCTACGTTTATTAAGCCCAGGGCCGGGGCCCAGGGGAGTGCGAATCAAACCAACCTCGCATTTGGGCTAAAATTCCAGAGCTGATATGATGATATAGTTTTAAAACCAACACAGCCGAAGGCTGGTCAGCAGGTCCACAGGGCCCATACGGACCGAACCTGGTATTCCAGAGCTTTTCAGACACTAAACTTCTACACCCACAGCAGTGCGCTGCGGCCGTGGGTGTCGAACTAGTGTAAGCAGGCTACACTAATTAAACGCAGACATATCAGTGCTGAAAGGATAGGATACGTCTGGGTTAAATGAGCTACGTCGGGTTTGCTAAAGGTCCCTACTAGTATAATGTGGTTGCTAAAGGTCCCTTTTACCCCGGCTTTTGGGCTAAATCTGCATGTAGGGTTATGATATAGTTTTAAAACCAACACAGCCGAAGGCTGGCCAGCAGATGGCCCTAGACCCAGGGCCCCAGACAGGTAAAATCGACAAATCGACATGACCCTAGTGACAAGTGACAAGACCCATTTCTTAAAATCGACAAGTGACATAGGCATTCCTTAAAATCGACAAGTGACATGAGGGCTAGTGACATTTTTACAGTGTTAGTGACAAGGGACAAGACACTTTTCTTAAAATCGACAAGGGACATTGGCATTTCTTAAAATCGACAAGTGACACAGCAACCCCCCGGGGGGGGGGGGGTTGGTTTGGGGGGGGGCAAAAAAATTTGGACCCCTTGACCGGGGGGGGGGTGTAAAAAATTTGGACCCCTCTTGGGGGGGGATCAAAAAAATTTAACCTGTTTTGGGCCAAAAAGCCCGCGCGTTACTATGCTTCAAAGGGCCCGCGCGCGCGCCGATTTCCGACCCGTAGGGGGGGGGGTAAAAAATTTTGACCCGTTGACCGGGGGGGGTGAAAAAAATTTCGCGCGCTCCGCGCGGAAAACCACCCCCCCCCCCTGTTGTTAAAAAATGATCACTCCCTAAATTCGATGTGGCGACATGGCCATGATATGGGATGATATGGCGACATGGGACATGGCCATAGCCGGGGCCATAGGTACTGGTGACATGGGACATGGGGCATTTCTTAAGTCTGACATGTGACATTGGCCTTAGTGACATGAATGAGAATAGCCTCATAGCTTGCAACATAGGCCTATATTATAATGCTCTAAAAACTCACTAAAATGCTGAATTTTATTCTGAAGAATTTCAAATGTTCTCCATGTGGGTATAACCAGGGCTGCCAACTAGCCTAGTAGCAAGAATAGTAGAGTGTAGGGCTAAGCTATTTAGGCTCGTTGCTAGTAGGGCCTACGTTTTTCTCATTAATATGATTGTTCAATAGTCTTAATAGGCTTAGTCAGTCAGTTAGTGACACTAGCGACATCGGGTTTTCTCTAGTGACATGGGACATAGGGCATGCGACGTGAGAACCCCCCCTATGATATCAAGGGTCCCCAGCAGGTCCACAGGGTTATGTACCTTAATTTAGTAGGCCCCAACGCTTGATGCATCCGGGTTGCTTGACGTGCCATTTGTGTGCCTACTGATTTCTCTCACACGGAGCGCTTGGTTGCCAGCGAGCCCGGTTAGCTCAGTCGGTAGAGCATCAGACTTTTAATCTGAGGGTCGAGGGTTCGAGTCCCTCATTGGGCGCTCAGTGTTTTACATTTGCTCACCCGGTGGCTGGCCCTATCCATTCAGAATTATCTGTGTCTTGCCCCGGTCATTGCACTCCTTGTGCAGCCTGACACCATCTCCATCAAAGATATTAAATTAGGGACCTTTACCAAACCCGACGTAGCTCATTTAACCCAGACGTATAGTATGCCTTCAGCACTGCTACGTCTGGGTTTAATGAGCTTTTACGTGGGTTGCTAATGGTCCCTAATATGGCCCCTATCCGACGAACCAGGTTCGGTCCGTATGGGCCCTGTGGACCACAGGGGTCCCCCCAGAGGTCGGAAAGTCGCCGAAATTAAGGGGTCCAGGCCCGGTCCCTGCACTCTGATAGCAAACTAACACCATCCACGTTATGGGTTTTGAAATATACCCCCTTTATTCTGACTTTTGGGTGTAAAATACCCCCTATTAGAATTGAAACACCGACCTTTTGGCCACTAAAATTACCCCCTTTCCAAAAATGCTGACCAGGAAATACCCCTTTATTTCAAAAACGTTGAATTTCTAGCCTTCAAGTTAGTGCCATAGGTTAGGTTAGGTCCATGGGGTACCCCAATTCCTAGAATACTGCTTTAGTATGTGTTGCTGACTCAGATATATATGTGTCTGTCACACCAATATGGGACATATCATTTACCCTTTTTATATTATAAAAGAGACATTGATATAAACACCCCCATTTTATATTTTTCACTGATTTATTTTGAAAAAAACGCCCCTATTTCGAACTTCCACAGACGTGCCAATTCAGGGAAAATGTAGGCCTACCCCTTTGTCGGCGTTTTCATAACATGGATGGTGTTGGTTTCCACTTCAAGTGCAGGGACCGGGGGTCCAGGTCACAAAGTCGCTTTTTTGAACCCCCTAAAGTATTCTCAATTTTTTTTCTTAAAGTCGCCAGGCCCGGGGGGGGGGGGGGGCACTCAATTTCTTTTTGACAGGGGTGTCCGGCTGGACCCCTGGCAACCCTTGACCCTTGCCTAGGGAGATTTCCAAAATGAACCAGTTCATACGGAGATTTTGGCCAAAATGGTTTTCTGCTAAGAGAGATTTGGGAGAAAATGAACCCTTGCTTAGGGAGATTTTGGTGAAAACAGTGTCGATTAAGAGGAATTTTGGCCAAAATGATCCTTGCTTAGGGAAATTTTGCAAAAGTTGACCCTTGCTTAGGGAAATTTTGCAAAAGTTGACCCTTGCTTAGGGAAATTTTGCAAAAGTGGACCCTTGCCTAGGGAAATTGTTCTCAAAAGTGGACCCTTGCCTAGGGAAATTTTGTTGAAAAAGTACCCCTGCCAGCCGGACACTTGTGTATGCAAAATATACTAAGTGCCCCCCCCCCCGGGTCGCCAGGTCACTTTCAATGTAGCCTATGGACATGTACCTATTGGGGGCTGCAGAGGGGTACCCCCCAGAGGTCGGAAAGTCGCCGAAATTAAGGGCCTAAGGTCAGAAAGTCGCTTCTTTGGACTATTTCTACTATAGCCAAATTTGTCCAAAAGTCGCCAGGTCGCTTAAATTAGTGTACCAGGTCGCCAGGTCGCCTGGAAAACAGCCCAGGTCGCCAGGTCGCTTTTGACCCCTCCGGAGCCACCTATTGCACAGTCTCGGGCCCCGACTGTACGTTTACAGTCTGGGGGTTTACTTATATATCTGTACCTACACTGGGCCTTATGTACACTGCTATGAATCAGCACTCAGAAGGACATGGGTTCGAGCCCCACTCTTGCTCATTTCGTTTTACTTTTGATATCTGTAAAATGCATCTAAATTGAACTAATGTATTCATTCTTATATGTAAAAGATATTATACCTAGGGTTGATTCAGGTAAAGTGGGACACCTAAGCCATACTCTGACTTTGTGTTCCATTCACACATTTGGTACCAATAGTAGAAAATGTCAAACACATCAAATAGGTTTAATATTTATTCCTTTAAACAAAAATATAAAAAAGATATGAAATACCTTAACCAATGTTGCCTAAATAGCCCATTTCTTAGAGATGCCATTTCAAAATTGAAGCGTCCCACTTTACTTGTATTTTTGGTAAAGTGGGACACTTGCTTCATGTAAAGTGGGACAATTGATAAGAATTGACCCCCATGCTTTATATTCCATATGACAAATATGGTAAAGGTAAATTTTTGAAGGTGAGATATATATTTTGACGCACTACATCAAAAACATTAAGGAAATTTATGAAGGGTCCTATACAGGAATGAATCAAGTATGCAGAGTATAAATGCAAAACTGCCAAAATACTGTGCATATATATGGGCCTAACTGTGTGCTAGCTGCACTGCATTATGTCAGATGACAACATATTTGTACCTAACTGAATCTATATCCTAAAATTATTTTTACAAAGTGCTAAATAATTTTATGCACAATTATATAGCTCATACTCTTAATTGTAAGCATCTAAAATGAAATGTTTTGTTAATGAGGTAGTAACACAGGAGCATTTCAGGGGCATAGTGATTGCTATATATAACTATTTATGGCAATAATTTCTATAAATTGTAAGAAGGTAGTATTGGTGAATGATTTCTACGGTTTTAGCCTCAATGTATATCAAATACCAATTCTAAATGAATTTGTTACAGATTTTACCATTAGGCATCATAATGTATGATTAAAAATCATTAAAGGTAAGAAATATTATGATAATTATCTGAAATTATGATGGAAGTCAATGGATCACTGATGGAAGTCAATAGTTCGCTCATCTAAATAATGATCATGAGTTAAGTCACTGGATAAACTACAATCTGGATCACTAACAAAGCCCTATTTTGGCTGTTATACTTAATAGTTTGGTATTATTTACACAACTGAGTATTGTAATGATATTTTCTATGATACTTCTTCTCATTATAAATCAAAATATGGGCATATCAGGTAATGATACTCTGAGAAAGGGGATTAATATAATGTCCCACTTAACCTGAATCTGCCTGTCCCACTTTACCTAACACTTTCAGCTCAAGTGGGACACTTGCATTTAAGGTCTCAATGTACTTCATTTCAATATCTGACTAATTAAAAATTATCAGGATGTAAAGAAACAATATATGTATCTAATATATACATACATTTCGAAATATCATGTTATCATTCTTAGTACCACTACTAACAAATAATTGTACTATTTCTTATGTAATTCCGAATTCATAGCGACAATAGCTCTCCACCCATATCATATTGAAATTTAGAAGGTATGATTACCTCTTAACTTTGGTGAAATAGGTACAGTTAAGAGAGGTCAAACATATATTTCCAAGAAAAAAATAAAGTTTTACACTCAGGTAAGAAAATAACCTCTAAAAATGGCCTTAATGTTAATTGTCCCACTTTACCTGATGTCCCACTTTACCTGAATCAACCCTATGTCAATATAAGTGTATCTATACTTCAAATAGTTTAAATAAATAATGTGAAAAACGTTCTCACCAATGTGCCCTGGTGGGGTTCGAACCCACACACCTCATTCAAAAATGATCCAGGATTCCGGATCATTTTTTTTAGATATAAATTTGTCCAGGCCCAGTACCGCCTGAGGCGGTACTGGGACTGGAGAGCTCGAGGCTGCCTATTGCATAGGTCGAAAGTCGCCTCCAAAACGGCCCAGGTCACCAGGTCGCTTTTGACCCATCTGCAGCCACTTGGGGGTGTTGAACCATCTAAAATAAAATATAGGCCTACAGGAAAAAATGATGATGATATAGTTTAAAAACCAGCACAGCCGAAGACCGTCCCCCCCCCCGCGACGCGCCCCGGGACGCGCGGGGGACGACGTGACACGTGGGCGCGGCCTTCCACATGCGTCCCCAGCCATCCAGGTGAGTTGGGAGGGGGGGAGATGATGAGGGCCCATACGGACCGATCCCGGAGTGGGGGGGGGGGGGGTGGGGGCACTCATTATAGGACATATAATGGGCATTTTTACAATCGATATTGCGGGTAAAAATGACATGGTTTGGCGGGATTTCGGTCCGGGATTTCGGTCAAAAAGTAGGCCTAGTCTGTGAGTCTGTGGGGCTAGCCGCATTCCACCCCCGGGTTTCTGTAGGGTTGTTTTTCGCCCGAGGAAGCAGTCGGCTCCGTGGCTTAGTTGGCAAAGCGCCTGTCTAGTAAACAGGAGATCCTGGGTTCAAATCCCAGCGGGGCCTTTTTTACGTTTTCACTTTTGTAATTCATCGCTATGCACTCTAAAAAAAACACGTGCATTTTTCTCGGCATACAATCAAGTCATATATTTGTGGGTCATTGCCTGATTTCTGAAAAGAAGTAGCCTAGCTGCAAGAAAATACAAAACAACCGTCCCTGGGTGGGCTCGAACCACCAACCTTTAGATTAACAGTCTAACGCGCTAGCCGATTGCGCCACAGAGACCGGCGATGTCGGCTGGCAGTCAAATACCATACTGGAACATACAGCCTACTCACCCGGGCCTGAATCTCAGAGGTGGAATCTGCATTCTGTAAAAAAATCTAATAGAAATTGTCTCTAATGAAGTAATTGAATTCAAGCAAAAACGCATAGGGGCCTAGATAGTAGCCCTATTATTACCTAGGCATACAGCTATTAGTACACTTTGGCTATTATGCCTACCTAGGTTGATTCAGGTAAAGTAGGACACCTAAGCCATACTCTGACTTTATGCCTACCATTCACACATTTGGTACCAATAATAGAAAATGTCAAACACATCTAATAGTTTCAGTAGGCCTATTCATTCCTTTAAACCAAAATATAAAAAATATATGAAATAGGCCTACCTTAGCCAATGTGGCCTAAATTGCCCATTTCATACAGATGCCATTTTTGAATTGAAGCGTCCCACTTTACTTGTATTTTTGGTAAAGTGGGACTCTTGCTTCGTGTAAAGTGGGACAATTGAGAAGAATCAACCCCCATGCTTTATAATCCATATGACAAAAATGGTAAATGTCAATTTTTGAAGGTGAGATATATATTTTGATGGACTACATCAAAAACATTAAGAAAAATTATGTAGGGTCCTTTACAGGATGAATCAAGTACACAGAGTATAAATCTAAAACTGCCAAAATACTGTGCATCTGGGCTTAACTTTGGGCAAGGCTACACTGCATTATGTTACATGACAACATATTTGTACCCTAACTAAATCTCTATCCTCAAATTATTTTACATAGTTATAATAATGTTATGCACGATTATATAGCTCATACTCTTAATTGTAACTTGACCGGGTGCAATCTATGACTGGGTGCAATCTATGACCAGGTGCAATATATGACCGGCATGGAAGAAAACAGCTTATTTAAGGCAGATGTACATAGAAATGGCTGAAAAAGTAAATGGTACATGTATTGAGACTTCATGATACTAATTTTATTTTCATAGTTTCTATATCTCTATTTTAACACATATAAAACTAAAAATTCCATCATACAAGGTCATAGACGTCATTTTATGGGTAGCATCCATTTAAAACACCTATATTGTCCAAAGGAAGGGGAAATAATGACAGCCATCCACATTGATTTATGCATCAAATATTTCAGAACATTTTGTTAAAAATGCCTATGTAAATCTGCCCTAAATAAGCCTTTTTCTGTCATGCTGGTCATAGATTGCACCCGGTCATAGATTGCACCCGGTAATAGACAAAAACATTGTTCGTGAGACAGGGCCCGATACATTAAGTTGGTTGGATTGGGCCCCCCCCAATGAAGATTTGCTTCCTACGCCTCTGCCCTTTCCTTTGGAATCTTGTTCACACATGGTACCCGCTATACCGCTATTTTTATATAATAGGTATGGTATATATTGTTCTGACAAATGTCTATCGATACCCACTGAATCTCATCTTTCCAACACTAAACGATTTTCTTAATCAATGTCCTTTATTGTCATGATGCATGATCGATACAGGGATGATACACTCTTGAATGTTTGGCATTCATGTATGAATCAGCCATGGCAAGTTTTTGCAAGGGTTAATGCATGACCACAAAGCACAAAGCACATCAAAGTACTATGCGGCCCTTAAAGGGTAAAAGGTCTTCGCAATTTATATGTCTATATGTACACCTCTTAGTGTTGCCTGCTGCTGGCAACAAGCCAACGCACACAGGCCTCCAGTAAACTGATCAATAATAACACTGTAGCCTTGACTCACGGGGTGCCACTCCGTAAGTTTTAATTTCTACTGACTCTGGTCAAATGCCACCACACAATTATGATAAATCCAGGTGCTTGATCCGAGAAGATGATTCATCTGCAGGTGCATAGGGGGGACTGTTGTGCTATGGCCTTGGGGGGGGGGGGGGTACTCACCCAGCTTTGGTTAACATGTGTGAACACAATTCCAAGGGAAAGGGTCTGTTTTGGACCTGAGGCAAGAACCGGCAAGGGTTCTCAAATTGGGTGTTTTTATTGAGGCATTTTTGGAGAAAAGTGGTACATTTTAGGGCATAATCAGATGATACATGTACATTTATTGAACTTCTCCCAAGATTAAAGATAATACTTATGTATTTTTCTATTATTTCTCTTGATCAACCTTGATATAATATGGTGTTATATTTCTTCGGTCTCCATTGAATGTTTTTGCTTTTTTCCTGTGAAAAGTGTGCTATTTTGCTGATTTGGCCCCGAGATAAAAGGGTACCAAACTTGAGGTGGTGTTAACACAAAGTTACTGTAGAAGGTATAGGGAGTGCCTCCCCCCAGGTTCTATGGCCATGGAACTGGAGCATGGGTCTGGTCATTCAAGGCCAAGAAGAGAATATGATGTTTCTTGTCACACTCTGACAAAACACTGTTATGCTTAGTGTAATTACTGATAATAGTCTTTGATAAAATTCTTCTCACAGGCCTGCACGGCCGAGAAATGTAACTTCTATGAGAAGAATAAGTGTAAAAATGATTGCATTAATTAGATAGAATAACTCATTAAGGAAGTGGTCATTACTTACTAAGAATAGGGTGGTCCAAAAGTATACCCCATGCTATGAGTTGTTGAGTTGAGTTGAAAACGTTTTTACTGACAAAAAAAACCCACTACACTACACAATAGAAACAACAGGAAACTTTACTGTTCCAATACACAAGGGATATGGGATTTCAAAAAGCTATCATAAGTATTTACCTTTACTGAATTGGATAATTTGCAGCAATCAATATAGAAGTAGAAAGTATAAAACTGCAACTAAATGAGCAAGTTATTATTCAGGTTGGTTAAGAACCACACCCTACTTTACTTTGGCCATGGCTACTCAGCTATTATGACCACCCAGACTGGCAGCGGTAATGCCTAAAAATAGAGCATTACAGCAGGGTCCTTAATGCGGCCATGCAGGTAGTGGCTGGAGGAGTATTTAAGTGGTCAGTGGCTGACCACAGGCACCACACCACCCCTGCTCTACACAGGAGCAGGACCTCCTCCGGGAAGTATCAAACAAGAACACCACAGCCAGTGCCACTCTGCTTTAATAACAACTCACAACATCACTTGTCATCATCAGCCACTTCATCTTAACTACTCCAACAATGATGGAAGTATGTACACGCCCTGCCTGGGTGAGTATCTTTTACCAGTTCATTAGTTTAAAAAAAGATTTTTATCATTTATACTAATTCATGTCAAAGTGATAGGGATACTTCTCCAATTCCTGCTAAGTGAAAATACTGCAATGTAAATGCACATCCAGGGATGTCATTGCTATGTTGTCATGTGTATTCCAAAAGCAATTTCACTCATAGAAAGTTGGGATCCTGGGGGTACCTATCATTTGTTGAAATGGCACAACATTGATAGCTACGATATCAATGACATCACTACTATGATTCAAATAACATGACCTCACACATTGATAATGCTGGGTATCACATTGTGGTAATATAGTCTCATCTTACTAAACAGATGAGACATTTATCACTAGCGGGGGGGGGGATTCAGGAACTCTAGAAAATGTTGTTAAGGCCCCTCGAAAAAAACTCAACACATTTCAGTAATTAAGAGATAACAGATCTTTCAGAGTTGTGAATATGGATATCTTCCATAACCCATTACATTTGCAGCACTGAAACTTCATGTTGGTGATGTGCGTGGTGATGAGAAACAATTTTCTTTTTTGGGGGTCCTAAATAAAATTTACTTCATTTATTCACAGAATGCACAGGTCACAATGAATACTACCATGAGACTTAACCTGCAGCATGATGAGACTGGTATAGAACCACACTGCCACCAACATGACCTGTGGACGAATCACCCCCAGCTCCATGACGACCCAGCTGCAGCCCCACCCTCCACCCTGGTGGCAGCCCCCTGTGGGATGCTCCTCCTACTAGCTGCCCCCTACCTCCTGCACCTCTACAGGATGAAGACCACACCACTAGCACACAGCCTGCTTAATGTTACCAAGACGGTGAGACTGCCAAGCATTATGCAAATTGTTACAGACCATAATTGATTTCAAAATTGCCTATATATAAGATTATGCAAATTTTTACAATTAATAACATGGCTTTTGTTTTCTACCTAAATAGACCCTGAGTATGATCCTGTGTCTACTGGCTCTATTTGATGCTGGTAGACCACACCGGATAACAACACATGACATGCCATCTCTGGACAGCTCTCTAACAAACGCCTATGGTCTCCGTGCTGCAACAATGGTAAGTCAATCCTAGTGCTTAGACAATGCAAAAAGATGGTTCCTCAAAGTCCAAAGTATAATAAAGAATGCCTTAAATAGCGATGCATGATGGTAGACCTACTGTAGTAAGCATTAGATTCATAGTCACCTAATATCATTTAGGCTTATTAATTTATAAAGAAATGATAAATGTGACGCAAAATATTTATTCTAAATGTCTATTTGTATACCCTTGGTCACCTGATGAAGGCTAATTCAGCCGAAACGTTGTGATCGCTATAATTCAACATGGTAAAATTAAAGCCATTTTAAAACAAATGTTTGGTCGTTCTAGTTGTGTCTATTATATAATTAAAATGATATATGAATGCAGCACTGGTGGGTCAACTCGGCAGGGCTGAATCCATGCATTATACCAACATTTGAGAGTGTATCAACCCCATAAGGTCAGCATAATGTTTGAATGCAGCACTGGTAAGTTAATCACCAGAGCTGCAGTCATACATCATAGGATAAAGGCAATATGAAGCCCTTAAAATGCTAAATGTATAGATCTACAGTGTAAGATGTTTCTTTATTCACAGTTGCTGGCAGCTGTACTGCAGCAGCTGACTCGGCGTAGTGGTTGGCGGTCCTGCAGACTCCTCACCATCTACTGGCTCCAGACTACCCTTGCCAACCTTGCAGTCTACTGGTCCTATGGAAAGGAAAACTTCAGCCAGGTCAGTTTTCAACTTTACATTATTATATATAGACAATGTTATTCACAAAGTGCTGCATGAAATATTAAACAAAACATTTACTGCATGTAGCAAAATTTTGTCAGCTGAAGTAATTATCCCAAAGCTTTGCAATCAAGATCATGAAAGGTGAAAACAGTTTGTGTTCCTGTTCAGATTGATTCTGCAATGTCTTTCTTTTCCATCTAGGATGAAGGTGAGTTGTTTGACATGGGAACAGCTGAGGCTCACTCTGCCCTGGTCATGGTACAGCTTGTGCTCTCCTGCATAGAGGACACCCAGCATGAGGAGTGGAAAAAACAGGAAGGAACAAAGGTATGCACTATTTAACCCATTATATCATATCTAACATCACATCATTCTCAAATAAATACTGTGGATTATTGTTTTAACCTTTTAAGGGCTGCATGTTGTTTTAATTCAATGTACCATTTGTTATCATAGTGAATGATTTATGCAGCCCTTGTGAATCTATCACCACATTTTCACACTGGCTTCTTGATACATCTTACCATAGAAGTAGTCATAACCAGAGAAATATTATCCTCATTCAGATTGAGAATGCAGAAGCTAAGGCCAGCATCCTTGAGCGAGTCACATTTGGATGGTTTACAAGGTAAGTCCTAGTGAAATCTACAATCAGATTACCCACTGATTATCATAACCATCAAAGCTGGACATGACTGTATTCAAAACTGTGAAAATCAATAAAGTACAGCGAGGTTCAAGATACCATTAGTTTGTCTGCTTCTCGACAGAGGGCAGTGGCCTGGGTACCTCCTCTGATATATCCCAAGCAATCATTCAATGAGATACAATTTTAGTAGTTTATGCTGCATTTAGACATGACAGTATGTGTACATTCAAAAGTACCTTCTTTTACAGTTTTGTAATCAAGGGTTACAAGAAACCTATCGAGAAGGAAGACCTCTATCCGCTAATGGACCAGGAATTGTCCTCCACTGTTGTACCTAGATTTGAACAACACTTTGATACTGAAATTCAGAAGTGCCTCAGGTGAGGAATCATCTCAGTAATTTTGACTTCTTCTTAACCCTTATGTGTAAGGGGCACATACTGCATTAAGTACAAATAAGTCTCAAATCAATTAACTGGATATTGTCATGATTATCTTAAAAAGGCAATAATAATGATGGAAAAAAAGTTGATTCGAACACCCTAAAAATTCCTTATTCATAGACATGCTCTTTACAGATCAAAAGAATGTCTGTCTGAAGGTGAAGAAGCTGAGACGAATGATACCTACAAACCTAACCTTGTCAAAGCCCTTTTCAAGGCCTTTGGATTTAAGTGGGGTGTTGCCTGTCTCATTGGAGTGTTGGAAGATACCACAGAGTTCCTCAAACCAGTACTGCTAAAGTGAGTATTGTTTACATATTTTGTGTATATATACTTGCATGCATGACACAAGTAATATCATATAAAGTCGAGTTGTCTGAGAAATGTTCCAAGAAATATAAGATATGTATGTGCTATTCTTCAGGGAGTTCATCACCTTCATCAACACACCTGAGGAGCCGGCCTGGAAGGGGTTTGCTTTGGCTGCTGGACTGTACTTTGCTGCTACTACAAAAGCCCTTTTGTGCCAACAATGGATTCATCGCATTGTCATGGTTGGCCAGAATGTTCGAGCAGCCATTGTCGCAGCTATCTATAGAAAGGTAAGCTTTCATGTTACAATAGCTCATTAGCAGTGTATAATGAAGAGTTTGGATGCAAAAGAACATAATCTCCATCCCAGAATTGAAGCATATGGTGCCTTTTGTAAAGTCACCCTGAGGTCAATTTTGTGTAGTTTGGTAACTGAGTATATATTAAGTTGGTCCTAGTGAGATGGAAGATAATGAATTTTGGGAAAATAGTTTGAAGATTATTTTTCACTATCCATGATCTACATTTTTGTCAGATATTTGCCCCAATTTTCAAAATGGCGCTTATGTCGTTTTGCATCCAAACTCTTCAAATGTTCAATTCTTATCCTAACTTTAAAGAGATTTTCATATTTTATATTTTCACATACAAAATTATACTTGTGTATGGTACTCATCATTTACCTGGTACCAATTCATTTTCAGGCCTTAAGGTTGAGCAATGCTGCACGTCAAAAGGCCAATGTTGGTGAGGTTGTAAACCTTATGTCTGTGGATGCTGAACGATTTGGAGGCAATGTTCACTTCCTACCAATGATTTGGTCTGCACCAATCCAGCTCTTCCTATCACTTTACTTACTCTGGTCAATGTTGGGACCCAGTGTTCTGGCTGGACTCACTGTTATGATAGTCCTCATCCCCATCAATGGAACCATGGCCAAGAAAGGCAGAACTCTACATGTAAGTAATTTGATGTAGATAAGAGGGAATTTGAGTTTCTTGTAAAATTATGTCACATTGATGTAGACAAAAGTTCTTTTTTTGTTTAGTAAAGTCTCATTATCGTACAATGGACACATGACCTACCTATGATTTTGATGTGAAAATTATGAGGGAATAAGAGATTAATGTAAAAATAATGTACATGAATTCTATATTATGCAGTCTGGGCAATATTATATAGGAAGTTTAAAGTTTGAAGTTTGAAAAGTTTATTGACCATAATTCATAACAATATGTTCTTCACAGATGGGAAAATATAATACAGAGTTGTATGGGTACATGATATAGTTTATATACCCCATCTTAATTCTAAAGCAGAAAACAATCTATATTACCATATCATACTCATATATCTCATACCTTTCTATCAATCATTACACTATTTATAATAATTTCAGGAAACTGAACAAAAAGAAAAGGATGCCCGCATAAAACTCATGAATGAAGTGCTCAATGGAATCAAGGTAAAGAAACCATAACTGTATCATAATACTCATGAGATAACTTTGGCAGATCCTGTGTCTAATTGAAACTGTACGCTGAATGGTAAAGCGCAATGTAAATCTCCAACATGTGAAATTAATGAAGGTAACATGATATGATTGGTAATGTTAACATCAATAAGAATAGGCTTTAACCACACACTTACTTGGTTGTTTAGGTCTTGAAGTTGTACGCTTGGGAAAAGTCTTTCCATGACAAGGTTCTTGGTATCCGTAACAAAGAGCTGGGCCTTAAGAAGACAAGGTCAAAACTGGATGCATGCTCCTCCATATTTTGGAACTGTTCCTCAACCATGGTAAGTCCTGTAAAAATGTGAAGTATAGAATTCTAGGTCTGGCCAATACACATAGCCTGCACATTTGAGGCAGATTAATATTTCAGTCATTAAAAAATCTTATAAATTTGATATATGATTGTTATCTAAATTTAATTATAAATTCCTCTTTCTTTCAGGTGTCCCTCGCCACCTTTGCTGTCTTTGTGTTATCCTCACCCGATAATACCCTGGATGCACAGACTGTCTTTGTGTCTATGTCCCTCTTCCACATGCTCCAAGGTCCTATTGGAAGGATGCCCCATCTTGTAGCAGCTCTTTCTCAGGTCAGTCTACTTAGATTTAAGGTTCTAAAAAGGGTCTGCTAAAATGATTAATGTTGAAATATGCGGGATATACTAGTTACGGGGGGGGGGGGGGGTGATTCACAACATTCCCTGAATCACAAAGTATTTGCCAATTGATTGGTCTAGACATATAGTCTACACCCACTAATTGGTCTGAACAACTTTTTGATTGGTTCCTTGGTAATGTACACCAGCTTGAGCACCCTTGAACAGCCAATCAAGGACCACTCAAGGGCCAATAATAGGGTACTCTTGGTGCAGACAATTTTGTGTCTTCTATTTATTTTATTTTGTTGTCTATTGTGGCCCTCTTATTGAATTCCTGTTTTGATTTGAAGGGGAAGACATGTTTATAACTATTTAATAAGGATAATGAGTAATTTATCAACTGCACCATGATTGTCTGGTGCACTTCAGATCATGGTAAAATAAGGCATTTTAGCATAGGCTGTGTGTGCTAGGGCAGGTTGTGAATCACTTGTGACGTCACTCACAGCAGGGGATTTCCTCCCGTAACTAGTATATGCCAGATATTTCACCACAGTGCAATTTAACAGATGTAATTCAGAACATGTATATTCGATAGGACACAACATGAAAAACGAGTGGGCTTTTCTTTTAACTGTATATACCATTATATGGTGCTTTTAAGTGACTATGTACTTTGTTGTCATGACGTGTGAATGCAGCCCTGGCAAGTCAACTTGTGACCACACTATAACTCTGTTTACATACAATGTGTTTATTTTCACCAACAGCTGAGTGTATCGATCAAACGCCTGCAGGAATTCTTTGCAAATGAGGAGCTTGATGAGACAAATGTGGTCCATGTTACCTCTGGTGGTAAGTCATCTTTATATTTATGTGAACAGATGTTTGAATATGGTATGTGATCCTAAAGGAAGCATGAATATGGTGAATGAAAATATTTAAACAATTTTTAATTCAATTTGTGCCACCAATAAATAATTGCACTGAGTAAAATATCATTTATGCACTGCTGATTATATATTCATGATATTACAGATGATGGCATGAGCATTGAGGATGGCACTTTCACTTGGAACAGTGAAAACGAAAACCCTACACTCAACAAGTAAGTCTGATAACTTCATGCATCCCAAATATTGTATTTAGAAATTATCATATTAGTATCATAATAGACAAATATTAACATATCCTTAAACTTAGAATTTCTAGAATCTGAATTCACCCAGGAATTTTGAGAGGTCCCCAGTACAGAAAGAAGATAATATAAATTGATGTAAATTTTTCTATTTTCAGTATTAAAATTCAGGTGAAAGAGGGTTCCCTTGTAGCAGTAGTAGGAGCTGTTGGGTCAGGAAAAAGCTCCCTGCTGTCTGCTCTCCTTGGGGAAATGAAAAAGACAGAAGGCACCGTTAAAGTCAAGGTTTGTTTGTTATATATGTGGCAAAATACATCTATTTTATTCTCAGATATGTTAATAACCATTTGACCTGTAACGCCGTCTTTAGAAAATCACTTTGTGCAATAACAATACTTTATAAGCTTTACAAATTAATATAGATAAAGACTTGCAATAAACAGATTTTCACAGTCTAAGTGTACTGTATCTAATGGTTTGTACATTTCCCCCTGCAGGGATCAATTGCATATGTGCCCCAGCAAGCATGGATCCAAAATGCCACTCTGAAGGAAAACATCCTGTTCCACAATGGGGAGAATAAGGATGGATACAATAAGGTGGTCCAGGCTTGTGCGCTAGTCACTGACTTTGATATATTGACAGCCGGTGATCAGACAGAAATTGGAGAAAAGGTAGGACCGGTCAATTATTATTATTACTTCATGGTAACATTTCTAAAAATTTGAAATCTATAGACAATTTTATCTTAATATCTTAAAAGTGCAAGCTCTTGATAAGCTGTACAGAAATAAGCAATATCACATTCAATTTGATATGTCTGACTTCTGACCAGTTTAGTGAAGAAATGTTGACATGTTTTAATGGTCACAATTCTTAAGGCCTAGCAAACTTGTTATACACTATTCCTATGAGGAGACCAAATGATTATACTCTCAACTCAATTTCTAGGGTATAAACCTGTCTGGAGGACAAAGGCAGCGTGTCAACCTTGCCCGAGCTGTGTACAGTGATACAGATATATACTTACTGGATGATCCTCTCTCAGCTGTCGATGCACATGTTGGCAAACACATCTTTGATGAGGTTATAGGCTCAGAGGGACTACTGAAGGAAAAGGTGAGAATTGTCTCAGTTAGAGCTCTCCTATGCCAGAAGTTATCTATAGTCTAGGGTACCAATTGTGCTTTAATGCACTATGGCTCTCCATGTATTGATGCATGGAAGTAACTTGCCAGTGATGCTTTCAAGCATCATGCCAACCCTCTAGGGGTTATACATTCCCCTATGGTCAGCATGATGCATATATACATGTATTTATGTGGCTTTGGAGAGTAGACAATCTAGGGCTGCATTCATGCATCATGATGACAAAATTCATGATGTGTTAAAGCACTATGTAGCCCTTGAAGGGTTCAAGTTTTAAGAGTAAATTGTACAGAAATACAAATTTCATTATGCATAGTATCATATCAATATCTTTGCATCATGAAGTTTCTTCTTCCATTCAACTCAGACACGTGTGTTGGTGACTCATGGGGTCAGCTATCTGCCGAAGGTTGATCAAATAATCGTGATGAAGGAGGGTATGATCTCTGAAGTTGGCTCATACAATGAACTGCTAAGGAAAGAAGGAGCATTTGCTGAGTTTCTTACCAACTATGCCAACACAAAGTCTAAAGACTTAGAGACTGAGGATGAGATTGCAGTGGACCAGAAGTCTGAAATGAAACAGCAGGCTGACAAGGAGCCACAGAAGTCTATAGATGAAAAAGCAGTTGAAAAGTCTGGCACAAAAGGCAAAGATAAACTTATTGATGATGAGACTACTGAAACAGGAGCAGTGAGTATTATATATGTGTTAGCATATCTATTGAGAGGTGTATTATATTCATACCATATCCACCTGTTTCAGCACATCTATGCACTCATATTTCGATCTTCTGATTACCCTTACTAATACAGGACCGGTGCTTATTTGAGATCCATTTAAGTAGTTGATATCATTTCACTGCCCTCTTCTATCCTGTGCTACAATAGGACCTGCAGTAGTTTGAGTACCTGTGCTACCATGGGCTGATCAAGTGAAAGTATTAAATGAGAATTATATTAATGGTGTTATATGGTATCATTTCTCAATTATAAATCAGGCAAACGTCAAATTCAATGGCTACCATTCTTTTCTCTATTTGCAGGTAAAACTACAGAACATAATAGTCTATGTGCAGTCCTTCGGAATCTGGTTGGCTTTGTTAGTGGTCCTTTGCCGAATCCTTGAAACTCTAACAAGTGTTTACTCAGACGTCTGGCTCAGCAGCTGGACGAACAATGCAAACAACTCTACAGAGGATGCTCAAGCAATTAGACAGTACCAACTAGCTGTTTATGGACTAATTGGACTTTGCCAAGGTAAAACGGTATTCTTTAATATCAAATATGGTACATCTGGGATATGAATAGGACTGCAATAAAAGAAATTGAATTCTAAATGGAATAAATACGATGGGCATTAAGCAATCAGATTCATGTGGATGGTGAGTGGGGGAGAAGTATAAAGTATATGCAACTTTTGTATACTTTACAGGTAAACATGACATTTATGCATTCAATAATTTATGAAGAGTCTAACTCCTAATTGAAGAATTCTTTGTATGCATGAGCATATTAAAAGTCAAATTATATTTTTCTCTTTTATTAGCTGCAATTGTTTCTACCACTTGCATTGTGGTTGCCATTGGAGCTCAGAGGGCGTCACGACATATCCATTCTCAACTACTCATGAATGTCCTCCGTGCACCGATGTCTTTCTTCGACACTACTCCTGTCGGTCGAGTTGTCAACCGCTTTTCCAAAGACATCAGCACTATAGACAATGACATCCCTGGTTGCATTCGAGAAGTGGTTGTTATTCTCTGCAACGTCATTTCCACAGTCACTGTCATAGCAAACAGTACACCAGCCATTCTGTTAGTTATGGTGCCATTTGCTGTGATCTACTTTTTCATCCAGGTATGGTATTATACCCTAGAGCATTTCTGTACCTTTAACATGTTACAAAATGATTAATAACTATAGCAATTAAACAACAATAGAAATTACTATCAATGTCTCTTGAGGCAAGTTCCTATCATTTGAGTACGGTTGAATCAACTTGGAGGTCTGTTGATAATTAACCCAAACTGGCTTTTTGGTGGTCGGAATTGGTTATTAGCTGGTTGAATGCATCCCAAGTAATGATATAATAGTATTGTACTGATACATCAAGTTGTGATGAGCCCTTTGTGAACTCAAAGATAATCATACCAAGTTTGTCATTATAAATATATTACATGTGAGTATGATAATCATGTAAACTTCATAAGATAAACTTTGTGTAACATCTTTTGTGAATTTATATTCCTTCCTGTTGCAGCGTTTCTATGGTGCGACTAACAGGCAAATGGCCCGTCTTACTTCAGAGAGTAACTCGCCTATCTACTCCCACTTTAGTGAAACACTCCAGGGAGCCCAGACTATAAGGGCATATGGCCAAGTGCCTCGCTTTATCAAACAATCACAGAAATGTGTTGACTTCAATCACCAATGCAAATACAATGACTGGTCTTCACATAGGTAAGTCTACCCCTACATTATTCATTAGACATATCATACCATATAGAAGGTGTGTATAGTAATTTGTCAGATACCTCAAAGAAACATGTTGGCATTTACATAAACATGGCCACTAAACTCTTGATTTAAACTAGAAACCAGCCCCTTCGGGGACTAGGATTGTGTATGGGGTGTGGTTTAGAAATGTCACGGAATACACCTACATACTGCCCCCCTCTCCAACCAAAGCACCACGATGTAGGCTTAGTCTCCTGGACTCACGGAGGTGCCATGCAGTGCCGCTTTATTTTATAAACATTCTTTATAAACATACCTTATTTAAGTAACATTTGATCTTAAAAAAACAATTGCGGAATATTTTTTTAATTGGCCTCCTCTTGTTGCTAGGATATCTGTGTGAGGGTATTTGTATCACTGGGTATCTATGTTGATTTTCCTTTAAATGAAATGGAATTCTGAGAATAAGTATGATGGAAGAAGGATAAGCATATGTGAAAGCGAGTCAGCATTTTGTTATATATAGACTTGAAGACTCAAGGTTCTGTGTTCTGCACTTTAAGTGTCATATTTACATGTGAGCAAACATTTCAAACCAAATTTTTATTTCTCTATAGGTGGTTGAGCATTCGTCTTGAAGGAATAGGCAATTTTCTGATGCTCTTCACTGCCATCTTTGCCGTCTTTGGGCGGCACAGCCTTACACCCAGCATGGTTGGACTTTCCATCACATATGCTCTACATGTAAGTACCACAATGTTATTCTTCCTCCTGTGATAAGGGATTACCTATATTTACATCTGCATATTATATCTAAACTTCTTCTAAAATGAAATATTTTGCAGTTATTTATCTATTTATTAGGTATGAATAAAGCAGCATGATTACATTGTTTATAAATTAAATTATCCATTCTTGAATTATCCTAAACCCTCAAGATCTGGCTGCAATTGGCAAGGATAGTTCTTGACAGAAGCTAATAGGCATGCTTCAATAATCTATCAGATTCAGTATCAGGAAGGTCTGACTGTACTTTGCATAGTATAGACATTTACTACAAAAGAAATGAGCATCATATTATGTTCCTGTTATTCTATTGCAGTTCACTGGCTTGCTGAACTGGTTTGTATTTGTGGTCACACACCTTGAGAACCAGATTGTGTCTGTTGAGCGTGTGCGTGAGTACTCAGAGATGAAGTCAGAAGCCCCCTGGGTGGTTGACACCAAACGTCCAGCTCAGGACTGGCCACAGAGAGGAGAAGTCACCTTTGAGAACTACAGTACCAGATATAGGGATGGATTGGACCTTGTTCTCAAAGATATCAGCTGTAGGGTCACCAGCGGTGATAGGGTAAGCACTATAGTATAGTTGTAGTATAGAAAAAGAACACAAAATTTACTCACTATTGATCACATCCACAACAGTCCAATGCAACCATTTAATACAATTTAAACAGATGATAACCAGTGGTTTCAATTAAATTTCACCCCCTATCCTGACAATGCATTGTGCCTTTATCAGCCTTTCCATGGTAACTAAGATGAGAGCCATGCTAAAATATGCCTTGGTGAATATTTTGACACTAGCTTTAATCTGGATGTCGGCCAAGCCAGGATAAGAGCCAGGGGTAGTGACTAAGCAGAGGTAGGGGCCAATGCCCATATCTTTAAATGTAGCCCCATAATTTTACTACATGATAAGTGCATCTGTGATTCTAACCTTGATATGTTGATTTCAGGTTGGAATAGTTGGCAGGACAGGAGCAGGGAAGTCATCCCTGACACTGGCCTTGTTCCGCATCATTGAGCCTGCAGGAGGAAAGATCACCATTGATGGCATTAATACAAGTGAACTTGGTCTCCATGATCTGCGCTCTCACATCACCATTATTCCTCAGGTAAATGAAATCATTATACATGAATTCTGGTTCAAAACACCAACACAAAAGTGGTTATCTTTTTGCTGCCGATGATCTGAGCACAATCTACCAATAAAAATTTCTAATGCAAAAATGAAATACTGTTTGCTTAGATTCAAAATAAAATCAGATCTAATTATAAAAACAAAGATTGACATTTCTAATAGCAACTGATATATTTTTCCTAAGTTATTTTATAGTACATATAGGCTCACCCCCAGTGAAGGTGTTATTTGCTGCTATATTGAATGTATCTATGCATCTCTCACCTGTGTCCACATAGCTGTACCTTGAAAGGTAAAGCATAGAGGTGCTATCTTAACTGCATTACCTCTACAGCAACTACAGCCTGTACATGTTGCTTTATCCATACAAATGGCACAATATTAACCTTTGTACTGTTGCTTGTTTTAGGACCCAGTGCTGTTCTCTGGATCTCTGAGAATGAACCTAGATCCCTTTGATGCTTATACCAATGAGCAGCTATGGACTGCTCTAGAAGACGCTCATCTCAAATGCTTTGTTGATGGGCTGTCTGCAGGCCTAGATCACGAGGTTTCAGAGGGTGGAGAGAATCTCAGGTATGGATATAATGATCATTCTTGAAATTAGACATGAGCATCGGACAGCACTGATTATGAAATAGGCAGCTCTAATACATTATAATGATACAGCATTACAAAAGTATTCATATCAGATGTACCTGAGTGTCCTCATTGGTTGGATCACATGACCATAGTGTCATGATGTGTCAGGGTGGTCTTAACTTTGGTGGAACCCTTACCTCCAGTAAATATAAGTATGAGACAGGCACTTATCAAAATCATGTTTTAGTGCATAATAAAACTTGCATTATTGCGATGGTGTACTAATTTACATTTACATAATCCCTCTAAGAAATGTCATGCTAACTTGATGTCCTTCATTTACAGTGTCGGTCAGAGACAGCTAGTGTGCCTGGCACGTGCCCTGCTGCGTAAAACTAAACTGTTGGTTCTGGATGAGGCCACGGCAGCCGTGGACCTGGAGACAGATGCGCTCATCCAGAATACCATCCGTACTAAGTTTGCAGACTGCACGGTCTTCACCATTGCCCACCGACTGAACACCATTATGGACTATACTAAGTAGGTTTGATTCTTACTAGGTGCCTTAAATTCTAATGTTTACGCCTAACTCACCTATGGGTCAATACATGTACTAATGTTTTACTCCAACCTATAAATAATCAATCCCAAATGTAATTCACTAATTACAAACTTTTCAGAGCATAAAAGAACAGTAGCATTTGAAGTCTCCGGTCACATTTAACTGTTTTGCCCATATCTAATTAGAATTTGTTTGATTTACAGAATAATGGTCTTTGATAAGGGCCATATCAAAGAGTTTGCAGCACCTAATGAACTGCTTGCTGACAAATCGTCCATCTTCCATGGTATGGCCAAGGATGCTGGACTAGTGGATAAGGCATGAGATTTCAGTGCCGATACTAGACTGGAAAGGCCCATCCTGAACTGTGCTCCCGTAACTCTCCCGCTGCATGTGACGCAGAAAGAGACTCCCAGCGTAGGTCAACACTACAACAGCATTGTCCCATATTATGGCATTGTGATATCTATGTTAGGGTTTAATTTCCATATCTAAAATTCCCCCTAGACTTCATGTTGGGGATCTCACCAAGATTTGATATATTTGAAGGATAAGTGAGGAATCAACTTGTGGGTAAAAACCTTTAAAAACCTAGCACTGCAGGAAGTGTCTGCTGGAGATCAGGAAGGATTTCATATACATGCCTTATATGCAATATAAAGAGTGTCACTAGCTTCTAAAGATTAAAGGAAAAAGTTGCTAAAAGAGCAACATGAGAAGAACAGACACAATTGTTTGTCAATGGACACTTTGCCATATCACAAAAATGATTTTGTATCAGACATCTGAATTTTATTATTGTGTACTATTAAGGAGATGAATGTTATCCGAGGCACTCCATTAATTGGTTTGAATCTGACAAAAGAATAGCGAACCAATAAGGATATGTTCAAGAGATGAAATTATTGACACATTCATGAATATTGTTTATTATGAGATGTACTTGAGGAAAGGGTTGATTTGAAACTGCGACTACTTATGTACATTAGCCAAAGAAATAAAGCTGTTGTGATACTGTATGTTATATTTTAGGATGGCCTTTTACACCATTAGTTTTCCATACTGTATAGACATAATTATTGTTGTATTTACTTTGCATTTCAAGGTGTGCTTAACCTCTGTCAAAGGTGTATAATTGACAATATGACTTACAGCTATATTTGTATACACCTAAGAAATAAATATTTCTGAATCTGACATTATAGTTTATCATTGCTTCAATAATGCACTTTACTTTTCCAACGAGGAGCTTCCAATTGTATGAGGAGGGGCATAAGTCATGGGGAGTGGCAAATCTCATAAGGAATTAGCATATGTCATGAGGATGTCATTGGGGTATTTCTCATGGGAAGGGAACACATCGAGAGGGGGTACCTTTCATGTTCAATATGAGGAGGGGCTACATGTCGTGGAAAGGGGGCACTTCTCATCTCATTTGGCGAGTGAAACATTTTTGTTGCGATTCAATTTTGAGGATAAATAAATGAATATCACCCATTTCACTATACCTATGTGTGGAATATTGAAAAGGTTAAGTCCACAAGTCTTTGTAGATATCTGTTTCATTGTAGATAGTAGTCATACAAAATAAAATGAGAGACAGCTGTCTCCAAGCAGATACACATGGTCACAGTTAAAGAGACAAGACATCATCTTGGAGAATGATAACAGAAAAAAGACATGATTTATGATATTAAGGGGAGAATTAGTTTTCACCTTTTTGTCATGACCATTAATGCAAAATTGCAAAATTTGAAATGTTGGATCTAACTTGTCATTTTGATAGAAAAGCATACTAGTGTAAAATTTATCCTAACAAATTATTACCATCCGATATAATTACATTTCATGTCATCATTTTATTTCATTAATCTCATTATCTCAAGAATCAAGATAAACCGTTTCAATTGTTCACCATTTTAAGATATATTTTACATGTGTGTACAAGCGCGACTCAGAACTCCCGTGCTTCAAAGAATACTTTGAAAAACAAGTGTGATATATGACACTAGTATCTAACACAGATGATGAACAAATGTTGATACAAAAAGCATACAATTAACACAAAAATGATGTAGCATGCATTTTTCATTTAAAACACAGAAAATACACAAAAAATTATAACTTTGAGAACTGGAAGTACATGCAACATGTATGGAAGTATACTAACATAACTTTGTATCTCTAACTCTTGACTGAAGTGAACCTTATGTCTGAAGATGAACTCACATACTATGACATGTCTACAAATAGTAACTCTTATTGTGGGTGTGCTGCATATTAGGCTCTACCACGAGCCTAGTGGAGGGTTGAGAGAGAGGTGCCATCTTGTAGGACACAAACTCTCACTCCTTTGGCGTGATTTCTCGCTCATTTGGCGAGATTTCAGAGCTTTCTTGTCCACTGGGTGGGGAGGGGAGAGGTGGTGGGTGGGGTGACCACTGTACACACCTGTGGGACTAAGTGTTAATGGGCTGCCTATTGTTTTAGGGGTGCCCCTGAGCTGATATGGCCCACCCTTGCTGTAGTGACAGCACCCACACAGTGTACTACACACAATAGGCCTAGACTCACTTGCTCTGTCCTCCTGCATGGCCTCACTCTCCACACAGATATTTTGTCACTCTCCAAGCAGAATTGTATTATGTAATTCTTACTTATTTCAATTTCATCATAGAGAAATTAAAATTCTGAGTTGATAGAATCTACAAGGGAAAAGGGACCTCCGCGGGGGATTTTTAGTACCAACTTAGGCCACCAGGGGGCTCCATATGGCCAACAATGTTCAAAATATCATAAAAATTGTTCTATACTACTTTTTGATGGAGAATACAATAAGCCACTCTAGAAAATTCCAACTTTAGTGAAAACCTTCCATATTTGGAATATAAAAAGAATGTTTTTGGGCCTAAATTGGTGTTTTTGCACTTGTTGGTTGCCATAGAAACATAATTTTCATTCTAAATTGAATTTTTCAAGAAATAAATAATTACAGGCCCCACAAAGATTTCTATGCTGAAAACGGAATGTAAATCCCATTTTAAGATGAAAAGCTGTGACCAAATGTTTGAAAAAGTTTGATATTTGGTAATTTTCATAATTATGCTAATTAGATAGAGATATCTCTAAAACAAAGTAAGATAGAGCTTATTGGCATCTGAGATTGGACAGTGCCCACACATATTCAAGGAGCCAGTTCTAAAAAAACTAGAAGTGGTACCTGCTAATGAGATATACCACTGGAAAGCTGATGACCTCAATTTTATAATAGAGTTTAACCTTTGGAGGACCCTTTTCCCTTGACTGTCCACAGATACATAGAATATGATATGCAGATTCAAATGTATGCATTTACCATTAATTAATTAATAAAACATGCCCCTTTAGTCAGGGCTGTTATGGTAAATTTCAAGACATCGATGACCAAGGGCCCAAATTTTGCCCAGTTGTCATAAATAACATATATGTTGATATCATAAGGGGTGCCAAAGTGAGGGGTGGCTTTGAGGGGCATATGAGCCCTTTTTGGGGTCCTGGTCCATAAAATTTGTTAAATTTCTCATAATTGATGCAAATATAACAACTTTATCAATGTCTATGTGTAAAAATCAAAAGATTACACCCAACAGTATGTACCGTTAATTCTCGCGTAGAAACCGCGGCTTGTACGCGAGTAAGACTCAGCTTTCTTTTGATACCAAACATGCCTATATAGGGTGCGGCTTGTACGAGAGTTTTTATTAGTATACTACAGTACCAAAATCGCAATATTCAGACCACATCTGCGGCTTATATAATTTGTCAAAGTTAGGGGTGCGGCTTATATGTGACGAAACCTGGGAAATCGTAACATTAGGGGGAATAGCCATAAATGCTCTAAACATGATATTTCAGGAGATATAGCCAAAAATGTGAATACTTAAGAGAAAATGACCCCAGACTAACTTTTCCCAAGGAATCCTTTGAAGCTATTATCAAAATTCTATTTTCATTCTAAATTGGTCCTATTTGGAATGTAAAAAGAACGTTTTTAGCCATTTTTAGCTTATTTGTTGACATTTGGTTGCCATGGCAACCATCAATTCATTCTTTTGGAATAAAAATCATCCCTATCCAATTGCCCAATCCATGAGGATTTCAGAACTGAAAACAGAATGCCAATATTCCTACCAGATCCAAATCTATGGACAATAATATGCATTTATTGGTTTAATTTTTGATAATTATGATTCATATGGAGTATTTGAAATTAGATTGATATGTGATCACATTGCAGTCTATTCTGAATTCCTACATCTCCCTACCATCCCATGTTTGAGATGTCATTTCTCAGCAACTATTTCAAATATTTTGATGCTTGAAGTATCAAATTGTAGCTGAAGACATGGACTTAATTAAAGGTGTTTTCCCCTAATGCCACGTTTTCCCACGTTTTGTCACATATGCGAGTTAGGCTTATACGCGAGAATTTACGGTACTTCAAAATGTTTGAGTGCTATTGAGGTCCCAAGGTCAAGATCAAGGTCACTAGATCCATGATACTTTGTGATTTCAGGGAATAGTTCAACCATTTCTTATATACGCTATTTCTCAAAAGTGAAAAGTGAGTGGATGCCTTTAGGTGCTTTGCCTCACAAGATGAACTTCTCATTTAATGTACTAATGTATTGGTAACACTTATTTCGACATTAACATATGTGAAGAAATATGAAACCTTTGAAAATTAGTTATACTCAAATATGCTTGGTGATTGCCACCTTATGACACATAGTAGCTACAAATATCTTACATTACATGATTTTTTAAAGATTTTTTGGCCATTTGACCTTGACCTACTTTTTATAGATTGAATAACACAAAAGCTATCTTCAACATTTGGAGACTTCCGATGTGAATAATTCATTGCTTTTAAGTTATGATATGGTACCTACAAGTGGGGTATTTTGGTTAAAGTAAAGAGAAGGTACTCAGGTATGTGCTTTTGTACTTAGTGCTAGCCCACACATAGATTCAGAGCAGATTATGAGATAGTTATTTATATATTTTTACTATATGTGATCAGAAGGATGTTCAAAATGATTAAAGGTCTCCATATAGGCTCAGAGCCTGCCTTTAATTTATAAGTCCAGTAATCTTTGACAATTATTGCTTGTAAATCATCTCCCTCTGGCATAGAAGCATGAATAAATCTTCCTTAATCAGGGTAATAGGTAGAGCTAGGGACATCATTGCACATGATAAACACTAGCATTGCTTCAATGTGGCCTATTATTGTGATGCCTTACAATAACTAAAACAATAATTATAGAGGGCTGTGTAACATGGTACAACTGACTACTGGGAGAGAATGATCTCTTTGTTCACAGATATATATGAATTGGATCTCTAGAAATGCTGCTGTTGGAGGCAGTAGGCCATTGGAATATCCCTAGTAGCAAATCCACATAGGGCCAAATTGTTTTTTGCTGGGCCAGATCTCAGTACCTGGGTTTTACCTGGGCTAGTGGCTTGGATTCAGGCACAGCCCAAACAGGTTGCCCAAATTAGGAAAACTGATTAAAGCCCATTTTGATCTAATAGATTCTGGTCATTGGGTTTTGGTGCAGCCCCATGAGGGCTGCCTGATGTGGGCGCAGATCAGTTTCAAAGTCGGCTACCAGGTCAAACTTATGTGATAGTTCTGGAACATGACATTAGATGGCCCTTACTATACAATATGTAGACATTTTATCCAAACTAGAACCTATTTTCAGTAGTACAATGAAACAAAAATAGGTTACTAAGTTGCAGGTATTTTAAGCAAATTATAGGTAATAATGAATAGATTTTCTACAGGTTTTGAAATATATGAAGGTTCCTGTTTGAATATGCAAAATAAGGTTCTCCAAGTAGCAAAAATGGAGTGTGTGAGTGTCCTCACAGATGACTCAGGGTAATCTGTCAATTCTGGCATCAGAAATGAATTCGAATGAGTGATCTTATTTGAGCACAATACATTATTTCTCATTTCTGATGGCAGAATCGTAATCGCCAGAAAAAGCTACCCTAATTTCATATATTGGAAGTCATATATAATCAAATTCCAGGTGGTAGCTGTAGGTGAGCAGGTGGCTGTGGGAAAGCAGGTGGCTGGGGGCGAGCAGGTGGCTGTCGGCGTCAGCGCCCAGCAGCGCGTAACCGCTGTTTTACATCTCGGCCGTAAAGCGAGTCGATCGGAGCATCAGCAGCGACACCATCGCCGTTTCCGTTTCGCTGTGTCGGTCGGCTACAGGGCGGCGTGTGTTACGCGTCCATGCCTTTGCCGTGCATCCCCTGTCTTAACACATAGATATAGAGTGGATGTGACTTGTTGCATAGGTCCTGGCGGTAGAATGTGCCCAGATTTTGCCCGCTTTGGGGGTAGAAAGAGAGAAATACGGGCAAATTCGCTCAAAATGTCATTTCTATCTTGCACCCAAAAACTTAATGCCTTGCAGCCTATGGAGGCCCATGGAGGTGGTAGCTTTTTTTTACTACATTTCCATAATAGTGAAAGAGAGAAATAAATTCGTGAAGATCGCAGTTCAATTTCTTCAAGAAAAATTGAGATTTTTAGAAAAAGATTTGCGGAAAATGCTGTCCCCCGACCTTGCCTATCTCATGTTTTTTTCCGCTTTTGTCTATCTCGAATGATAACCAAAATACAACGATTCTCCTATGTCACAAAATTGTCTTAAAATGCAAAATTAGTAGGTGTATATTACTCAGGGTTAATACCCTGAGTCAATAAACCATATACCCTGTACCTGTCACTTTCAGATTACCTTAAATAGGGGCACATGCTTCATGCTTGTAGGAACTATAGGCTTCAAGGCCAATATGTCGCTAGATCAGATGGGTGTGTCTCATCTGCATGGCTCAAAACTGATGATCATACTTCATGCTTGTCCATAACTGGATAGGAAGAGTATGATTCAACCTTGGGTGCATTAATTAGCAGCACTTGGTATTTTCTAGTCAATAATTGTTCAGTGTGGGCTTGCTGTTGTGGAGGGCAGCATATTTTCATTCTCTCAGTCTCAGAGGAGGGTAGGGTTGGACTCTATGCTAGGTTGCCAGCCAGAGAGGTTGAGGCCCTTTCAGGACAATTCCAGAGCAACAGCATAAATAAATCATATCTATACCAGTAGGCGTATACCCTCTCTAATGCAATACTGACCTCAAAAACATTGCTGAGTAGTATAAGCATCAGTATGAAGCAGTAAGACATGTAGATAACATATTATACATGGCAGGAATCTTAATTTTTTAAGGTTTTGTATGGAAAAGCATCTCAAAATCCAAGATGGCTGCCACATAGGGTCTACAAAATGGGTTGATTGAATTCCCTGACCTCTTACTTGCACTCTTCAAATTGTTATTTGTTTTCCTAGGTTAATTAGAAACAAAGAGCTCTTTCAAGTTTTCGTTAGAAGCCATTTAGGAATATGGTGGCCATATTTGACAGGAATTTGAAATTGACTGGCCCCAAGTTTCAAATCCTTTTTCATGTTGGTAAGCATAAGTCTACTGAGTCTCATTGATCTAGTTTTATTTGTTCCTATGTTTTCCCAATTTATAAGAATACAAGGGTAATTAACTAATTAATCATTGTTTTGCATAAATTATGCTAATTAGGTAAAACTGAAAATATGAACTCTTGTGTAGTTCTATTCACAAGAACTGACCCTTTTTGAATATACATATGGGTATTTTTGCCATCATTGCCATGCTAAATAGGGTAATTTACCTGATCTAATTAGATACACTAATTAGAGGCCTAGGTATGCAAATGCCAGAATGGCCCCAAGCAGATTGTGATTCTCTGGTAAAAACTGAATATTAGAATCACCCATTGTGCATAAAAATATGATTGTGGTGAGCAGAATAAAGAATTGACCTGTTCATTGTAAGCAGATTGAAATTTTAACAGAGTTCATTAAAGTGACAACAAGTATGTCATTTCTTAACACTTTTCTGCAATTAGTATTGTAGCGGGCAGGTATTGCTCGGGGCAGCCCGAGCGTGCGTGGAGAGCGCATTGCCCGCCTGTGGTAGCTCAAGTACCGTAGCAGAGCAGTGAGAAGCAGCTGGCCCTGTGGTGTAGCGGTAGCATTCTCAACTCCGGAGCGGAGGGGCCGGGGTTCGATTCCCCGTGGGGCTTGACGTTTTCGCTGACCTGTTACACTGGTGCCGTGACCAGGATCCACCGAACCTGGGTTTGGTACTTGAGCGTGTTCAGCTTCTGCTAGGAGGTCCGTGGGACCTCCATTGTCCTGGCAGAAGTCTGAGCGGTTTCAGCTTGTGCTATGTGTGCGTCCAAAGACACATGTTCAGGGCAGGTGACTGGCTTCGCCGGCTAATTCTAAGTAAGGGACTAGCTTTGATCACAGATTGCTGAGTAACATGTCTGTCCGTGGACCTAGCAAAAGTCTGAAGGGGAGTAATGTAGCGGGCACGTATCGCTCGGGGAAGCCCGAGCGTGCGTGGAGAGCGCATTGCCCGCCTGTGGTAGCTCAAGTACCGTAGCAGAGCAGTGAGAAGCAGCTGGCCCTGTGGTGCAGCGGTAGCATTCTCAACTCCGGAGCGGAGGGACCGGGGTTCGACTCCCCGTGGGGCTCGACGTTTTCACTGACCTGTTACAGTATATCGTTGCGAAGCTGATGCCCGGGGCTATCATCTCCATGTCATTTTGAAGATCTATGTGTCATTTGTTTGACTCTGGAGTTAATGTTCTAAAGACATTGTTGGAAAAAGAGGAATTGTTGGAAAGTATGACCTTGAAAAATGACCTTGACCTTGAGTAATGAGCATACCCATGAACTACATATGTATGTTGTCAGTATCTCTGAGAGTTTTTAGACCTAGACACTACATATTTATGGTGATAACGTTAGTCATACCAGTTCCAGACTTTTAACTTTTTTCATGAAAAATCTGAGTTTACAAGGGGCCCCTCGGCCCCCTGGCCATAGTTTTTGTTGGCACCCCTTCTGAAATCATCAATTACATATTTTTCTATCCATAAAAAAAATTTGGTGCTTTGGTCACATCTGTCTTGAAATGGCCCTGGCCAATGCATAACAGCCCTGACTACTTGAGAAGTGGCCAAAGTAGACTATACAAAGAGGCCCAGTAGAAGGTTGTCCTACCATTTAGATTTGCTGTGTGCCACAAGGTAGCAGCACCCCATAACGTGTTAGAGCCTAATAGATATGGCGATGTCAAATAGAATAGTTTTTATGTGAAAGATATTGGCACAAGTTTAGTTGTATTTGGGATAATCTCAAAAAAGAGAATGTGGCACCATAGAATTCCAGCTCAGCTCTTTAGCCAATACTCAGTGACATACCAGAAGCTGAGTTTACCATGTATATATCTAGTACATCATGTTAGACTAATTAAAAGTTAAACTGCCTATATAATTCATATCATAGCACAACTGGTATACACATGGACGTTTCTTTCACAAGTCAAATATGATCAAAGTATGCATACTTATGAGTAATGTTTACTGTGAGGATTTGTATATTGCAAAGGTAAAACTATATATGCAAGTGAAGGAACATGTCTATACAAGATCTAGAATTACTACCTAATTCTTCTATATCTCTTACTAGGATACCGGCATATCAAGTAAATCATTTCAATCGTATGAAACGTTCAATGTATCAGTTAGATTGAAGTCAATGTAGTTATAAAGGATATGAGTGACAAATAACCCAGCTTATGTATGTTTTCTCCTGTACAAAAACACTTTTAACATGATGAATGGTTAGTATAATGATAAGGAATCTTGAAACCATCTTCATTTTGTTCAAAGTGAATTAATAATCAGAGCAAAGAATGCTATGATTTAATCTATGAGCAACTGCACTCTCTCTGTATCTCCATCAAGAGCCTAGGGACTTGGATTTAAATTGTACTGCTAATAGAGCTTAATCAAATCAGCGTCAAATAGTAATCTCATTAGATTGGAAGAGAGTGTACTGGCCAATATACTACACGTCACATATCAAATGAAAGCTCTTGATGAGCTGTACATGAATAATGCAATATCACAACATTTTTAATATGTGACTTCCGACCCATTTCTTTAATATGGGTCACATATATATGTGAATATAAAATGCCACATTTTTTCTCCATCAACGTGATCAGGTGGAAGACTGCCCAGAATTACAATACAGACTGGGCAAACCACCCGGGCTGGGTTTACAGGTCGCTCAGCCCTGTATTCAGGGCCGTTCTGTTACAGCACTGTGTTCTTAATATAGCTTTTATATAATCATATTTGCGATTTTTATATGATATTTGCGAAATTTATAAACCTATCTAGTATAAAGATTAGTATATCAGCTACCAACCTTTGGATGCATTATGTGCATGGTCCATTGCATTTTTGAATTATTATGAGTTTAAATTAGTATTTTATCTAATGTGCCACACATGTAGCAGAGTCTCTGTTTGGAGAAGGTATGAAAGCCTCAGTCCCAGCCTGCTATACCAGGCTCCCAGCCTTGGACACCAGCCTGCTGTGTTTGGAGAGTGTATAGGGGCGGCCTGAATGCACAGGCTGGGCGACCTGAAAGTACAGGCTGCCTGTTAATGCAGGCCGTCCTGTCCTGCTATACCAGTCCTCCACCTGGTGATGCAAAATGACCATTATCGTCCAGCTTTTCGGATACATCCTACGTTTGCATATCTATGCATTTGATCGATTTAACAGATATATTTCTATGACACCTCAACTGTTGCATATGTTTGTAATCACTCACTAGCATAGGGTTTAAGTTGTCTGCTATGTCATACCATTGACAATTACTGCAGAACCAATTATAGCGGGAAAGATAATAAGTGCGTTTTGATTCCTACAGTGTAATCAACGTTTGTTTGATACAACGTGTGAATTAAGCACCTCGCAACACATCACCAGGACTCTTCTTGTTCATTCTATAAACAAACTACCCTACGAGAAGTTGTTTTAGTACCCATAACTTTTGTAATCAATTACTTGAAAGACAAAGTAATTTCTCAAACAGTTGCGCTGTATACTTTTGTGTTTATGAACACGTAATACTTAGTTTGCTACATATAGTAGCCAACATTGCCATGCATTAAGAAAGCACCAGCAACAGCATTTACAACCATCTTGATTATAATGAAGGCAATGATCCAGAATTATACCATTTCCTTTTCAATGCACTGCACTTTCCCTGCCAGCTAAGTCACACTAAGGAAAAACTGGATACTTTCAAAGGGACTATCTTTCCAAGACACTAGAATTGGGTGAAAATGAACTTTCACTTTTGCGATTCTAAAATTTTTGGCAACAATTGTTCTTAGTTTGAATTACCCCAAAAGCAAGAATAACTTACTTTAATGAGAAGAATGAAATAATAGGGTCATGATTTAATGCTTTTGTAAATCAATGGGTCATTTCAAATATTTGTTTTCCTATTTCATTCAAATTCATCAATACTCTTATTCTCACAAGTTTCTATATACATTATACTGGCACTTAACTTGTACACTGAAGTGCTGATTACAAAAGAGCATTTATACAGGTTCGAAAGGCTAGGATGTAAATAACATACATCAAACAAAGAAAAAAGTACATCCAAATTAACTCCAGGTAGCAAACCAATCTGCAGTTTACCACCGATACCGCTTTTGTTAATAGTGTCTTAGTAACCTGAATTTACTGTATTGGTAAAGGTTTAAGGAAAGTTCTATAAATATGACATACTATTGAATATTGAAGTTTGAGACAGGGTTAAGATAAAGAAGAAAGTGGAAACCAGTCGGTTTGTACATTGTTCAATGTTGAGAAGCTAAGTAACTCATGAGGTCTATAAGAGTGTAAGTACACATTAACTGAATACAGAGATACTCATCCTGCTTCTGCTCTCTCTACTGCAATTTTCTTCTTTCATACAAATAACGCAGAAAGCGACCAGTTTTCCTGTAAAAACTGGCGATTCATCCTCACAGCGAGTCCCGGCCATTGATGTGTGTGTAGTCGAGGCTCGACATGACTCTCAGACTTTAGGAGCATCATCATCTTCAACCACCCAAGCCCTCTGGTGGTGATTATGTGTACCATGGCCGCTTCTGGATCCAGTTCATCGACATACCAGAATCAACGCAGATCTTGATGGAGGCGGCTTCGTCAGCGCGTACCGTCTCGCGGACAGACTGCATCAGGTTCTTGGCATTCCATACCAGAACCTTTAGTGAAGGAGTGAATGTTATTCAATGAATTATTGTGGCGTGATTATAGTGCATATACTTTATATTTCTAAGCAATCACTCCATGTCAGTCGAAATCGAACTAATTATAGCAAACTTGTTGAAATGAACTAATTGAAGAGTTTAGTTCCAAAACGCAATAAGCGACATTTTGAAAAATGACTCCAATATTTTACAAAGGTATAGGGCAGGAATAGGTAAATGCAATTTTGAAACAACTTTTCATCAAAATTCTATCTCTCATGTCTTTAGGTCCTCTCTGATGTACACATTATAAATGCCACACTATAATTCCCAATATGGTAGCCTTAGAGAAATCACTACATGCTTCAAATCTGAAATGCAACGAAACTCTTCAAGTGTGTACAGGCAAGGAGAAAGGGATATCCGATGAAAATGTCAACTTTAAAATTGATATCATAAGCTTTCCATTGATATATTACACAAGAGGATATCATTTCTAGTTTTTGAGAAATGGCTATATGAATATGGGTGGGCATTGCCCTATCCAAACCCCCAATCAGCTCTAAGTCTCATAGTTTCCAAGATATCTCTATCTAATTAGCATAATTAGAATAATTACAAAATGATCATACAATTTCCTCCTATAGGCCATAGCTTTTGATCTAGAAATGATAATTTTATTTTGTTTTGACCATAGTAATCCTTGTGAGTCATTCTATCTATGGAATTCTTTATTTTCTGTATTTGGAATGAAAATCATGTTTCCATGGCAACAAATAACAACAAAGATACCCATTTAGGCTCTAAAACGTTCTTTTTACATTCCAAATAAGGAAGATTTTCACTAAGAATGGAATGTTTTGTATATAACTACTGAATTCTCCAGAAAAAATTACCAAAAAACAAATATTAGCCTGTTTCTTCCATTTTAGGCCACGGTGGAGCCCCCTGGTGGCTAAAATTGGTACTAATCCCGCGGGGATACCCCTTTCTGCTTGCCTGCTCACAAGTATTTATACTAATGTTTTATTATGGAAAGTAATGTGCATGGTGGGGATGTTTAAGTTAAGTGGGTCATATTTTTTCATTTGATAACTATTTGACATATTTGAGGTTCATTTCATTTCAACTGCGATTGTCTGAAGTTCATTTCATTTCAATTCTGAAAAGAAATGCCAATGTTATTCCCTTACTGCTGCCTAGAAATTTGGTAGGAGGGAAAAAATATCATAATCTTTCCAGTATAAAGTTCGCAAAAAACGTGATTTTGAGTAACCTGGAAAAATGGCCAATTAAAATCAAGGGTGACCAAGAAATAGGCCTGACATAGCGGAATAAAAAAAATAATAGTAAAAAGACCTATTACGATTTGAAAAAGCACCCCTTATTAACAATCCTCGTGGATCCCTGCACATGCCTGGGGCCCAAAACAGACCCTTTCCTTTGGAATCTTGTTCACACATGGTACTCGCTTTACCCCTATTTCTATATAATATAGGTATGCTATATAGTTCTTACAAATGTCTATCGATACTCACTGAATCTCATCTTTCCAACACTAAATCATTTTCTTTTACAAATGGCTAAATGGACTAGTTTTGCAATATGACCTCCTACCAAAGAGAGGCCCACCATAGTAAAAATTGCTGGATAACCATATTCTACATACCAGTAGGGGAGACCTGGGAGAATTGGGACAAAGGAGAACTGGGACACTGTGTATTCTGCCCATAACCAAAAACTTAAATGCATAACCACCAATGCTATTTTTTCGGCCAATAATATTTAAGTTTTTTATGATAAAAACATTACTGTAATGTTATTATACTTAGAACTATAACAGATTATTCCTAGGTTGGGTCCGTATGGGCCCTGTGGACCTGCTGACCAGCCTTTGGCTGAGTTGGTTTTAAAACTATATCACAGATTATAACATTTTTAGGAGAAAAGTCTTTTTTTTCAGCTCTTTGACGATTAAATTTACGTAGTGTTATCTTTTGATGAGAAAATATTTTAGTGTTGCATTATGTAGCATTGATAGATGGCAAAATGACCAGCTACTTACAAAAACATAGTTAAGCATCCTTTGAAATGTATTAACATTTACTTAAAAATCTCAACTGGGACACTTGCAGGGACACTCATTGCAGGGAGAACTGGGACACTCTTGACTATCTGGGAGAACTGGGACATTCTGGGTGAAGATTTATTGTGCTTTGATTATTTTTCTCTCAGACCTATGACTGAAACTAATATGTTACATATGATTATATTGAACGTAAAATAAAGCAAATTGATGTTTCATTGGTTAATAATCACACTGTTTACACTGTCCCAGTTCTCCCTGGTGTGTCCCAGTTCTCCCCAGGTAGTGTCCCAGTTCTCCTCGAAGTGTCCCAATTCTCCCTGGAATTTCTCAAGATTTCAAAAGGCCCTAGAAGGGAATCATGGCAGGCTAGGATGAATCTAAATAGTCCAAATGAAAGGTTTATTGGTAGCCTTTCTTCATGAAACAAAGGCATTTGTTTATTGTTGGCATTGTAGAAATCACGATTGTTTTGATTTTAATTTAGTGTCCTAATTCTCCCAGGGCTCCCCTACTTGAAAAAGTGTTGAGCAGCATTATCATTAGTCAGCTTGCATTACACCACATTGCATGAATTAACACTATGATACACTTGCTACAGCATTTAATCCTTTAGAGGTAGCAGAGTGCATTAATGTCCCTTGTTGTCATGATGCATGATCTACACAGGGTTGATACTCTCTTGAAGGGTTGGCATGAATGATGCATAAATCAGCCATGGCAAGTTACTTGCAAGGTTTAATGCATGACCACAAAGCATGTAGCACATCAAAGTACTATGCGGCCCTTAAAGGGTAAAAGGTCTCCGCCATTTATATGTCTATGTGTACACCTCTTAGTGTTCCCCGCTGCTGGCAACAAGCCAACGCACACAGGTCTCCAGTAAAATGATCAATAATACTACTGGAGCCTTGATTCACGGGGTGCCACTCCTTAAGTTTTAATTTCTGCTGACTCTGGGAAAATGCCATCCTGTAATTATGACAAATCCAGATGCTTGATCTGCGATGATTCATTTGCAGGTTCAGAGGTGGTATTGTTGTACGATGGCCTAGGGGGGGGGGCTCACTCACCCAGATTTGGGTACCATGTGTGAACACAATTCCAAGGGAAAGGGTCTGATTTGGGTCATAGGCAAGAACTTAAAGGGGTCCTCAAATACAGGTGCTCTTATTAGTAACTTACAGGAGATAAAGGGACAAGGCAAGGCAATAGCTGGACTTGGGCCTGTAGAAATACACACGGCCTATTTATTACAAAAACAAAGAAAAATAAAAATAATATTGGCCCCTGCAGCCTGCCTGGCCAGGTTCTGGTCAATGGCCGACCAGGCAAGCTACCGGCACACTGGAGGCTAGGAACAGTGGCGCCCCCTGGTGTGTCACTAATACATTACACAATATGATTGAGTCTCAACATTAGTAACTTACAGGAGATAAAGGGACAAGGCAAGGCAATAGCTGGACTTGGGCCTGTAGAAATACACACGGCAGACTCCAAGTAAGTAAATGAAATAAACAATCTACACCGAGAAAGATGAAGATAAGCAACGTGATACAATCTGGTCGGTGTCTATCCTCATAGAGTAAGGTTTGGTGAGATAAAGCAGGGCTGCCATACTGGCCCAATCCCCTGCTTGCCTGATGTCTTCGATACTAAGTCCTAGTCTATACATGTACAGCGCTCCCGCCCGGCGTAATGAGTGCATGCCGGCCCGTTCTGATTGGAAACCGGCTGATTTCAAGAGTCGTTTCAAAAACTTCAATAACTTTGCGTAAGTCACCGGGACTCGGGTGGCGCCCCTCTGAAGCACGAACACCGGTGCCAACAAGTCCGTGCTGGGGAACTCTTTCAAATGTCTCTGAACACAAAGGGGAACCCGGTGCGAAAGTGATAGGTACTTTATGGACCCTCTGGCCGTATTGAATTGTCTTTGAACTGGAGATTGCCAGCTCTATGCCCCAAGCTGTGGAGCTAACAGCTCCTCGTCGTAGATAATGTCCCGTCGTGTCGGTGGCTGTGTCAGGAACTAAATTGCTCTTCCTGAGCAAACCACGGTAACTCAGTGCCAGACAAGACCATAGCACCCTGTCTTCCGGGTCACTCATGTCCACAAAAGAAAACATCTTCAGAATGTCAGCGAGTGAGAATGAGGGCCTCACTGGTTCTGGGTCGCCCAGAACTCTGCGGACTCCAGCCAAAGTCATGATAAAGTCGAAGTTTGACCGAATTGGCTTCGCGTCATAACCAAAATAAGAGTTCAAAGAAATCACTCCACTGATATAATTCTGTATGGTTGTGTAAGCTAAGCTTTTCGACATGTACACAACATACCTGCACATATGTGCGGTGTCCGTCGGCAGAGCCGGTATCAAAACTGATTGACTGAACTTAATATAACGTTTCCATTGGGAGCTCTTAGTTTTCCAAGTGTTCGGTGCCCAAGCCTTCGACCTGAGCTCCGCTGCCTCCCGGTCTAGCTGAAGCCTCCTTTGGACCACCTCTACAACAGAGGAACAAAGGCAAACTATTAGCGTCAGTGGCTCGTGACAGGGTATCCGGGAGCACATTATCCTTCCCTGGTAGATAAACACCCACTAACTGACAATTACTAATCACACACAACCAAAACAATTTTCTCAATAAAAACATAGTCACAGAATTCACACTTTTACCCTTATTCAGGGCACTGACTACCTGAGTGTTGTCTGTAATACAATAAACTTTATGATCCCGCCACAAATGGCTCCAGCGCTCTACTGCCTCATATATTGGGTAGAGCTCTCTCACATTGATATTCTCCGGGATATCCATGGTAGGATGAGGCCTACAGTGGCCATGAATGTCGTCTGCCATGACGATGTCATCCAACCAGTGTCCACATATCCAGTCTAGATCGGTGTACGCACCATACCCGATCCCTGATGCATCAGTGCAGATCATAGATGTATGGAGCGGGGGTTGAATAATCTTCGCTGAACCGTTGAACCACCTCGCGAACTGTTTCCACCATTCTAGATCCTCCTGGAAAGACGCGGATAAAGTCACATAACGCTTCTTCGCGCTGAACACACGTAGCATAGACACCACCCTGTGGGAAAATGTCCTACCCCCCCGGACTAAAGTAGAGCAGTGGCTTAGCACACCACATAAGCGCTGGAGTTGGCGTTTTGTCGCCCTGCGGCGACCAGCAAAAAATGCCAACTCAACATCTAACTTGTCCAACTTGTCCTGGGGGAGTCGTAGCGACATCTCTAGCGAATCCAGTTCCACCCCTAAATAACGCTGAATCTGCGCGGGGGACTGCACCTTCTTGTACGAGATATAGAATCCCAACGAGCGAAGTGTCTGGTGCAGAAAAAGCTGTGCCTCCTTGCACTGCTCGTACGTGTCGGCCATTAAAAGAAAATCATCTAGGTAGTTGACACAGAAATAACCGTAGGCATTAACATAACGAGCGACTGCATCCGATATACTATTGAAGATGTGCGGCGCCACTCTAGTACCAAAGCTCATAAAATTGTCCTGAATAAACTGGTCCTGTCCATTCACATTCCAAACCAGACCTTGGAGCTCTCTATCACATGGCCGTACCAATACCGTGCGGTACGCGCTTCCCAGATCTGAGACGGCCATGAAGCAGCCCGGAGTCATGTGATCTGAAACCGTGTCGATGGAGTTGTAACTAAATGACTTGAAGGTGGTGTCCATGTAATTGTTAATGCTTAGCAAAGATGGGCGGCTTGCATCTGTGATAGGCCTATAACCTCCCGATGCTTTGTGAACCGCTCCCATCGCGTGCACACAATGTGGCGGCTTGTCCACTATTGTTAACTTCCCACTCTCCAATTCGGTGCACATGATCTCGTTGATGGCCTCAAAAGCGTCTATTGTCGCCGAGCTATAGTTTAAGCAGAAATAACTGTCTATCGCGACACCCGGGTCGGTTAACTTAAAACCATGGCAAACACCATCCAACAAAAAATGGGAATTGGGGTCCCAGTTACCGTGGCCATAGACTTCTGAAGGGCCACCCGACAACATTTCCCGCCAACCATTTAACTTAAACTGTGAACGGACACTGCTCAGGAAATGAGGGGCCGAGGAGTCCCATAAAGGGGTGTAATTACTATAATTATCCAACAACTCCTCTATACTAGCCGTGCACATAAGGTCCCCATAACTACTAGGGTACAAAGAGTCCAGGTCATAATTATAATCACAGTCCTGACTGAAAACAGCTGGGAGCACTGGTGAAGCTACGGTGCGCGTACACGAGAAGTTTATCGTCCTATCCGCAGACGCGGGCATCTCGTGTGCGTAACTTGCCGAGTCTCTCGTCGGTCAAGGCCGACCCTGCTGTTGCTGCTGTTGATGATGCTGGTGTGGCTGTTGATGCTGTTGCTGCTGCTGGGGCTGATACTGACCACCTTGATTGTCATATCCCCCGCGGCAGTCTCTACTCTTGTGCTGACCGCTGCACTCTACACAAGCGTGCTTCTTGTAGCAAGGGTTGAAGTTACACTCTGTGTTGTTCCACTTCCAGCAGAAATCCGGGGGCCAATCTGACATCTGGCGGTCAAAACGAGGGCCACGATTGCGGCGACGTCTGCCGCGACCCCCGCCCGAACCCGACTGACTGGTACCCGCATGAGGGGATGACCCCGCGAGCATCCGTTTCACCACTAGCATGTGTTCTGCACTAAGATGGGCTTCTACTGACCTAACATCACCTGCTACAAAGTCCACCAGATCACCCTTTATCACTCTTGAAACTACCTCATGGTCATACCTAGCCAGCTGGTCGGGACCAAAAGCTCCACCTTGGCCCTTAAGTGTTATAAACCTCATGTGGGATCTATAGCCTGCAAGTGTGATTCTGGGCAAATTGGATTTGATAACAAAATCCAGAACACCATTCATACCATTCATCAATTCCTGAAAACTCATTTCATGGTACAATTTGTCAACATCAATATAACAGTCTGGTCTCAACTTGTTAGTTGACCTCTTCCTCTTACTAGTATCAGACATCAATTTCAGATTCTTGAGCCAATCTGTATCAGGCATACCTTGAGCATTGGTCTGGGTGCTGAATAGACCATTGACATCCCCCTCTAGTAGGCCTAGTGCAGCTGTAGTCAGTCCAGCACTAGCCAAACCAGACTGGAGAGTGTGCTGAGCCGGATGTTGAACTTGGCCCAACTGCTGTTGGGGCTTGAACATGGAGCCATCCTTGTAGTATAGCTGTGGCTGTTGAGGCTGTTGTGGCTGTTGAGGCTGTTGGGGCTGTTGATGTTGACACCATCTCAGGTAGGCCTCATAAGAGGTGTCAGTGACAGTGTGAGAGGGGGGATGAGTGTCACCCAAACCAGGTGCCAGTCCCTCTACCTGGCCCATCCTGAATGAGTGCTCCACTGCACCCCCACCCATAGCATACAGAGTACTGCCAGCGGTAGTCCGATCAGCTGATCGTACCCCGGTATACCCACTGGGATTGAAATTGTCAAAACCACTGCCCTCAACAACAAGTCCACTCCCCTGAGGTTGCGCGCCTCTACCCGGGGGTTGCGCGCCTCCTCCCGGCTGCTGCTCGCCTCTCCCCGGGTGCCCAAGAGGCCTGGCTGTCATTGATGGGTGGTACAGCTCACCTTGTCGCTTTTTAATGGTCAGAAACTGTTGAAAATCCGCCAGTAGAGCATCTTTATCGCTGTCCGCGGCCTGTCCGCCATATTGGCTGTTGACATCCGCGGCCGCGTTCGAGTCCGCGGCATAGTGAAGGGTATTCGCCGCTGGTCCCCGGGTGTCCGCGTGAGGGGCGCCGGGTACCAGCCCGCCGTCCGCGCTATTGTCGCTCACCATGGGTGACTTTTTGCTCTCGAACTCCTCCCGGACGCGCCTAATGTATGCGGTTCCCTCAGCGACATGTCCACTGATCGCAGCATTTGCCGCACGGGCTTCCTCCAACTGAACCTGTAAGTCTCTTACTTTCCTTTGTCGCATGAGTACCACCTCTCTCTGCTTCTCTTGTCCCAGGGAGTGGATCAGATTGATTATTGTCGCACTATAAACATCATCAGATGCGACCTTCTCCCCCGCGGGGTCGTCCTCCCCCCCGGGGCTCTCCCGCCCGGGCTCCTGGCTGTGTTGGCGGGGGTCCTGCCTCTCCTCCCCGGGGGCCTCGGCGGCCTCGCTAGGCCCACTGTGGCCACCGTGCTCGTCATGGTCCGCTGAGCCGCCATCCGCGGTGTCGTCATGGCCCGACCTGTTCATGGTCGGGGACATGGGCTGATCCGGAATCTGTTGCTTCTTAGCTCCATTAGGTGCCCCACATGTGGGACACACCTTATTGTTGCCATTAAAGGTTGCCCCACACGCCTGGTTAGTGCAAATCACCATATTCCAGAAAAATAATATTGGCCCCTGCAGCCTGCCTGGCCAGGTTCTGGTCAATGGCCGACCAGGCAAGCTACCGGCACACTGGAGGCTAGGAACAGTGGGGCCCCCTGGTGTGTCACTAATACATTACACAATATGATTGAGTCTCAACATTGAGGCAATTTTAGAGAAAAATGGTACATTTTAAGGCATAATCAGATGATACATATACATTTATTGAACTTCTCCCATGACTAAAAGTATATATATATATTTTTTTTCATTTCTATTGATCAACCTTGATATAGTAGGGTGTTATATTTCTTGGGTCTCCATTGATTGTTGTTGCTTTTTTCCTGTGAAAAGGGTGCTATTTTGCTGATTTGCCCCCGAGACAAAAGGATACCAGACTTGAGGTGGTGTTAACACAAAGTTACTCTAGAAAGTATAGGGAGTGCCTCCCCCAGGTACTATGGCCACGGGACTGGAGCATGGTCTGGTCATTCAAGGCCAAGAAGAGAATAAGCTGTTTCTTGTCATACTCTGACAAGACGCTGTTATACTTAGTGTAATTGTTGATAATAGTCTTTGATAGAATTCTTCTCACAGGCCTGCACAACTGAGAAATGTGACTTCTATAAGAAGAATAAGTGTATACATAATTACATTAATTAGATAGAATAACTTATTAAGGAAGTGGTCATTACTTACTAAGAATAGGGTGGTCCAAAAGTATACCCCATGCTATGAGTTGTGGAATTGAAAAATCACTACACTACACAATAGAAACAACAGGAAACTTTACTGTTCCAATACATAAGGGATATGGGAATTCAAAAAGCTATTATAAGACTAGGTATTTACCTTTACTGAATTGGATAATTTGCAATAATCAAAATAGGAGTAGAAAGTATAAAACTGCAAAGTTACTATTTAGGATGGTTAAGAACCACACCCTACTTTACTTTGGCCTTGGCTACTCAGCTATTATGACCACCCAGACTGGCAGCAGTAATGCCTAAAAATAGAACATTACAGCAGGGTCCTTAATGCGGCCATGGCGGCAGTGGCTGGAGGAGTATTTAAGCGGCCAGTGGCTGACCACAGGCACCACACAACCCCTGCTCTACACAGGAGCAGGACCTCCTCCCAGAAGCATAAAACAAGAACACCACAGCCAGTGCCACTCTGCTTTAATAACAACTCACAACATCACTTGTCATCATCAGCCACTTCATCTTTACTACTCCATCAATGATGCAATTATGTACAGGCCCTGCCTGGGTGAGTATCTTTTAATTAGTTTTAAAATGATTTTTATCATTTATACTAAATCATGTCAAAGTGATGGGGATACTTCTCCACTTTCTGCTAAGTTCAATTACTGGAATGTCATTGCTATTGACTTTTATAGGTTATTTATTAGTTATTAATATCCCAGACTATTTCTATATTGGTCTGTGTTATACTCCAAAACACTCATCACATTTTAGTAATCAAGAGATAACAGATGTTTCAGAGTTGTGAATATGGATCTCCTATAGCCCATTACATTTGCGGCACTGAAACTTCAAGTTGGTGATGTGCTTGGTGATGAGAAACAAGTTTCTTTTTTGGAGTGTCCTAAATAAAATTTACCTCATTTATTTACAGAATGCACAGGTCACAATGAATACTACCATGAGGCTTGACTTGCAGCATGATGAGACTGGTAAAGAACCACACTGCCACCAACATGACCTGTGGACGAATCACCCCCAGCTCCATGACGACCCAGCCCCACCCTCCACCCTGGTGGCAGCCCCCTGTGGGGTACTCCTCCTACTGGCTGCCCCCTACCTCCTGTACCTCTACAGGGTGAAGACCACACCACTAGCACACAGCCTGCTTAATGTTACCAAGACGGTGAGACTGGCGAGCATTATGCAAATTGTTACAGACCATAATTGATTTCAAAATTGCCTATATATAAGATTATGCAAATTTTTAAAATTAATAACATGGCTTTTGTTTTCTACCTAAATAGGCCCTGAGTATGATCCTGTGTCTACTGGCTCTATTTGATGCTGGTAGACCCCACCGGATGACACCAAATGACCTGCCATCTCTGGACAGCTCTCTAACAAACGCCTATGGTCTCCATGCTGCAACAATGGTAAGTCAATCCTAGTGCTCAGACAATGCAAAAAGATGGTTCCTCAAAGTCCAAAGTATAATCAAGAATGCCTTAAATAGCAATGCATGATGGTAGACCTACTGTAGTGAGCATTAGATTCATAGTCACCTAATATCATTTAGGCTTATTAATTTATAAAGAAATAATAAATGTGACGCAAAATATTTATTCTAAATGTCTATTGGTATACCCTTGGTCAACATGATATATGAATGCAGCACTGGTGGGTCAACTCGGCAGGGCTGAATCCATGCATTATACCAACATTTAAGAGTGTATCAACCCCATAAGGTCAGCATAATGTTTGAATGCAGCACTGGTAAGTTAATCACCAGAGCTGCAGTCATACATCATGGGATAAAGGCAATATGAAGCCCTTAAAATGCTAAATGTATAGATCTACAGTGTAAGCTGTTTCTTTATTCACAGTTGCTGGCAGCTGTACTGCAGCAGCTGACTCGGCATAGTGGCTGGCGGTCCTGCAGACTCCTCACCATCTACTGGCTTCAGACTACCCTTGCCAACCTTGCAGTCTACTGGTCCTATGGAAAGAAAAACTTCAGCCAGGTCAGTTTTCAACTTTACATTATTATAGATAAACAATGTTATTCACAAAGTGCTGCATATAATATTAAACAAAATATTTACTGCATGTAGCAAAATTTTGTCAGCTGAAGTAATTATCCCAAAGATTTGCAATCAAGATCATGAAAGGTGAAAACAGTTTGTGTTCCTGTTCAGATTGATTCTGCAATGTCTTTCTTTTCCATCTAGGATGAAGGTGAGTTGTTTGACATGGGAACAGCTGAGGCTCACTCTGCCCTGGTCATGGTACAGCTTGTGCTCTCCTGCATAGAGGACACCCAGCCTGAGGAGTGGAAAAAACAGGAAGGAACAAAGGTATGCACTATTTAACCCATTATATCATATCTAACATCACAGCATTCTCAAATAAATACTGTGGATTATTGTTTTAACCTCTTAAGGGCTGCATGGTGTTTTAATCCAATGTACCATTTGTTATCATAGTGAATGATTTATGCAGCCCTTGTGAATCTATCACCACATTTTCACACTGGCTCCTTGATACATCTTACCATAGAAGTAGTCATAACCAGAGAAATATTATCCTCATTCAGATTGAGAATGCAGAAGCTAAGGCCAGCATCCTTGAGCGAGTCACATTTGGATGGTTTACAAGGTAAGTCCTAGTGAAATCTACAATCAGATTACCCACTGATTATCATAACCATCAAAGCTGGACATGACTGTATTCAAAACTGTGAAAATCAATAAAGTACAGCGAGGTTCAAGATGCCATTAGTTTGTCTGCTTCTCGACAGAGGGCAGTGGCCTGGGTACCTCCTCTGATATATCCCAAGCAATCATTCAATGAGATACAATTTTAGTAGTTTATGCTGCATTTAAACATGACAGTATGTGTACATTCAAAAGTACCTTCTTTTACAGTTTTGTAATCAAGGGTTACAAGAAACCAATCGAGAAGGAAGACCTCTATCCACTGATGGACCAGGAATTGTCCTCCACTGTTGTACCTAGATTTGAACAACACTTTGATACTGAAATTCAAAAGTGCCTCAGGTGAGGAATCATCTCAGTAATTTTGACTTCTTCTTGACCCTTATGTGTAAGGGGCACATACCGCATTAAGTACAAATAAGTCTCAAATCAATTAACCGGATATTGTTATGATTATCTTAAAAAGGCAATAATAATGATGGAAAAAAAGTTGATAAGAATACCCTAAAAATTCCTAATTCATAGACATATTCTTTACAGATCAAAAGAATGTCTGTCTGAAGGTGAAGAAGCTGAGACGAATGATACCTACAAACCTAACCTTGTCAAGGCCCTTTTCAAGGCCTTTGGATTTAAGTGGGGTGTTGCCTGTCTCATTGGAGTGTTGGAAGATACCACAGAGTTCCTCAAACCAGTACTGCTAAAGTGAGTATTGTTCTACACTATATCTCATAAGTATAGTATCAAAAAGGGATTTCTTGTTAGTGTTCTTTTACATATTTTGTGTATATATACATGCATGCATGACACAAGTAATATCATATAAAGTTGAGTTGTCTGAGAAATGTTCCAAGAAATATAAGATATGTATATGCTATTCTTCAGGGAGTTCATCACCTTCATCAACACACCTGAGGAGCCGGCCTGGAAGGGGTTTGCTTTGGCTGCTGGACTGTACTTTGCTGCTACTACAAAAGCCCTTTTGTGCCAACAATGGATTCATCGCATTGTCATGGTTGGCCAGAATGTTCGAGCAGCCATTGTCGCAGCTATCTATAGAAAGGTAAGCTTTCATGTTAGAATAGCTCATTAGCAGTGTATAATGAAGAGTTTGGATGCAAAAGAACGTAATCTCTATCCCAGAATTGAAGCATATGGTGCCTTTTGTAAAGTCACCCTGAGGTCAATTTTTTGTAATTTGGTAACTGAGTATATATTAAGTTGGTCCTAGTGAGATGAAAGATAATGAATTTTGGAAAAATAATTTGAAGATTATTTTTCACAATCCATGATCTACATTTTTGTCAGATTTTTGCCCCCATTTTTAAAATGGCACTTATGTCGTTTTTGCATCCAAACTCTTCAAATGTTCAATTCTTATCCTAACTTTACAGAGATTTTCATATTTTATATTTTCACATACACAATTATACTTGTGTATGGTACTCATCATTTACCTGGTACCAATTCATTTTCAGGCCTTAAGGTTGAGCAATGCTGCACGTCAAAAGGCCAATGTTGGTGAGGTTGTAAACCTTATGTCTGTGGATGCTGAACGATTTGGAGGCAATGTTCACTTCCTACCAATGATTTGGTCTGCACCAATCCAGCTCTTCCTATCACTTTACTTACTCTGGTCAATGTTGGGACCCAGTGTTCTGGCTGGACTCACTGTTATGATAGTCCTCATCCCCATCAATGGAACCATGGCCAAGAAAGGCAGAACTCTACATGTAAGTAATTTGATGTAGATAAGAGGGAATTTGAGTTTCTTGTAAAATTATGTCACATTGATGTAGACAAAAGTCTTTATTTTTGTATAGTAAAGTCTCATTATCGTACAATGGACACATGACCTAGCTATAATTTTGATGTGAAAATTATGAGGGTAAAAGACATTAATGTAAAAATAATGTACATGAATTCTATATTATGCAGTCTGGGCAATATTATATAGGAAGTTTAAAGTTTGAAGTTTGAAAAGTTTATTGACCATAATTCATAACAAGATGTTCTTCACAGATGGGAAAATATAATACATAGTTGACTTTCAAAGCATGGGTGTATGGGTACATGATATAGTTTATATACCCCATCTTAATTCTAAAGCAGAAAACAACCTATATTACCATATCATACTCATATATCTCATACCTTTCTATTAATCATTACACTATTTATAATAATTTCAGGAAACTGAACAAAAAGAAAAGGATGCCCGCATAAAACTCATGAATGAAGTGCTCAATGGAATCAAGGTAAAGAAACCATAACTGTATCATAATACTCATGAGATAACTTTGCCAGATCCTCTGTCTAATTGAAACTGTACGCTGAATGGTGAAGCGCAATGTAAATCTCCAACATGTGAAATTAATGAAGGTAACATGATATGATTGGTAATGTTAACATCAATAAGAATAGGCTTTAACCACACACTTACTTGGTTGTTTAGGTCTTGAAGTTGTACGCTTGGGAAAAGTCTTTCCATGACAAGGTTCTTGGTATCCGTAACAAAGAGTTGGGCCTTAAGAAGACAAGGTCAAAACTGGATGCATGCTCCTCCATATTTTGGAACTGTTCCTCAACCATGGTAAGTCCTGTAAAAATGTGAAGTATAGAATTCTAGGTCTGGCCAATACACATAGCCTGTACATTTGAGGCAGATTAATATTTCAGTCATTAAAAAATCTTATAAATTTGATATATGATTGTTATCTAAATTTAATTATAAATTCCTCTTTATTTCAGGTGTCCCTCGCCACCTTTGCTGTGTTTGTGTTATCCTCACCCGATAATACCCTGGATGCACAGACTGTCTTTGTGTCTATGTCCCTCTTCCACATGCTCCAAGGTCCTATTGGAAGGATGCCCCATCTTGTAGCAGCTCTTTCTCAGGTCAGTCTACTTAGATTCAAGGTTCTAAAAAGGGTCTGCTAAAATGATTAATGTTGAAATATGCGGGATATACTAGTTACAGGGGGGGGGAGATCTCCTGCGGTGAGTGACGTCACAAGTGATTCACAACCTTCCCTGAATCACAAAGTATTTGCCAATTGATTGGTCTAGACATATAGTCTACACCCACTAATTGGTCTGAACAACATTTTGATTGGTTCCTCGGTAATGTACACCAGCTTGAGCACCCTTGAACAGCCAATCAAGGACCACTCAAGGGCCAATAATAGGGCACTCTTGGTGCAGACAATTTTGTGTCTTCTATTTATTTTATTTTGTTGTCTATTGTGGCCCTCTTATTGAATACCTGTTTTGATTTGAAGGGGAAGACATGTTTATAACTATTTAATAAGGATAATGAGTAATTTATCAACTGCACCATGATTGTCTGGTGCACTTCAGATCATGGTAAAATAATGCATTTTAGCATAGGCTGTGTGTGCTAGGGCAGGTTGTGAATCACTTGTGACGTCACTCACAGCAGGGGATTTCCTCTTGTAACTAGTATATGCCAGATATTTCACCACAGTGCAATTTAACAGATGTAATTCAGAACATGTATATTCGATAGGACACAACATGAAAAACGAGTGGGCTTTTCATTTAACTGTATATACCATTATAATTATGGTGCTTTAAGTCACTATGTACTTTGTTGTCATGATGTGTGAATGCAGCCCTGGCAAGTCAACTTGTGACCACACTATGACTCTGTTTACATACAATGTGTTTATTTTCACCAACAGCTGAGTGTATCCATCAAACGCCTGCAGGAATTCTTTGCAAATGAGGAGCTTGATGAGACAAATGTGGTCTTTGTTACCTCTGGTGGTAAGTAATCTTTATATTTATGTGAACAGATGTTTGAGTATGGTATGTGATCCTAAATGAAGCATGAATATGGTGAATGAAAATATTTAAACAATTTTTAATTCAATTTGTGCCACCAATGAATAATTGCACTGAGTAAAATATCATTTATTCACTGCTGATTATATATTCATGATATTACAGATGATGGCATGAGCATTGAGGATGGCACTTTCAGTTGGAACAGTGAAAACGAAAACCCTACACTCAACAAGTAAGTCTGATAACTTCATGCATCCCAAATATTGTATTTAGAAATTATCATATCAGTATCATAATTGGCAAATATTAACATATCCTTAAACTTAGAATTTCTAGAATCTGAATTCACCCAGGAATTTTGAGACGTCCCCAGTACAGAGAGAAGATAATATGAATTGATGTAAAAAATTTTTATTTTCAGTATTAAAATTCAGGTGAAAGAGGGTTCCCTTGTAGCAGTAGTAGGAGCTGTTGGGTCAGGAAAAAGCTCACTGCTGTCTGCTCTCCTTGGGGAAATGAAAAAGATAGAAGGCACCGTTAAAGTCAAGGTTTGTTTGTTATATATGTGGCAAAATACATATATTTTATTCTAAGATATGTTAATAACCATTTGACCTGTACCGCCATCTTTAGAAAATCACTCTGTGCAATAACGATACTTTATAAGCTTTACAAATTAACATAGATAAAGACTTGCAATAAACAGATTTTCACAGTCTAAGTGTACTGTATCTAATGGTTTGTACATTTCCCCCTGCAGGGATCAATTGCATATGTGCCCCAGCAAGCATGGATCCAAAATGCCACTCTGAAGGAAAACATTCTGTTCCACAATGGGGAGAATAAGGATGGATACAATAAGGTGGTCCAGGCTTGTGCTCTAGTCACTGACTTTGATATATTAACAGCCGGTGATCAGACAGAAATTGGAGAAAAGGTAGGACCAGTCAATTATTATTATTACTTCATGGTAACATTCCTAAAAATTTGAAATCTACAGACAATGTTTAACTCTATCATAATATCTTAAAAGTACAAGCTCTTGATAAGCTGTACAGAAATAAGCAATATCACATTTAATTTGATATGTCTGACTTCTGACCCGTTTAGTAAAGAAATGTTGACATGTTTTAACGGTCAGAATTCTTAAGGCCTAGCAAACTTCTTATACTCTATTCCTATGAGGAGACCAAATGATTATACTCTCAACTCAATTTCTAGGGTATAAACCTGTCTGGAGGACAAAAGCAGCGTGTCAACCTTGCCCGAGCTGTGTACAGTGATACAGATATATACTTACTGGATGATCCTCTCTCAGCTGTCGATGCACATGTTGGCAAACACATCTTTGATGAGGTTATAGGCTCAGAGGGACTACTGAAGGAAAAGGTGAGAATTGTCTCAGTTAGAGCTCTTCTATGCCAGAAGTTATCTATAGTTTAGGTTACCAATTGTGCTTTAATGCACTATGGCTCTCCATGTATTGATGCATGGAAGTAACTTGCCAGTGATGCTTTCAAGCATCACAGCAACCCTCTAGGGGTTATACATTCCCCTAGGGTCAGCATGATGCATATATACATGTATTTATGTGGCTTTGGAGAGTAGACAATCTAGGGCTGCATTCATGCATCATGATGACAAAATTCATGATGTTTTAAAGCACTATGTAGCCCTTGAAGGGTTCAAGTTTTAAGAGTAAAGTGTACAGAAATACAAATTTCATTATGCATAGTATCATATCAATATCTTTGCATCATGAAGTTTCTTCTTCCATTTAACTCAGACGCGTGTGTTGGTGACTCATGGGGTCAACTATCTGCCGAAGGTTGATCAAATAATCGTGATGAAGGAGGGTATGATCTCTGAAGTTGGCTCATACAATGAACTGCTAAGGAAAGAAGGAGCATTTGCTGAGTTTCTTACCAACTATGCCAACACAAAGTCGAAAGACTTAGAGACTGAGGATGAGATTGCAGTGGACCAGAAGTCTGAAATTAAACAGCAGGCTGACAAGGAGCCACAGAAGTCTACAGATGAAAAAGCAGTTGAAAAGTCTGGCACAAAAGGCAAAGATAAACTTATTGATGATGAGACTACTGAAACAGGAGCAGTGAGTATTATATATGTGTTAGCATATCTATTGAGAGGTGTATTATATTCATACCATATCCAAGTGTTTCAGCACATCTATGCACTCATATTTCGAGCTTCTGATTACCCTTACTAATACAGGACCGGTGCTTATTTGAGATCCATTTAAGTAGTTGATATCATTTCACTGCCCTCTTCTATCCTGTGCTACAATAGGACCTACAGTAATTTGAGTACCTGTGCTACCATGGGCTGATCGAGTGAAAGTATTAAATGAGAATTATATTCATGGTGTCATGTAACATTCACCTGAATTGTATTCAAATGGTATCATTTCTCAATTATAAATCAGGCTAAACGTCAAATTCAATGGCTACCATTCTTTTCTCTATTTGCAGGTAAAACTACAGAACATAATAGTCTATGTGCAGTCCTTCGGAATCTGGTTGGCTTTGTTAGTGGTCTTTTGCCGAATCCTTGAAACTCTAACAAGTGTTTACTTAGACGTCTGGCTCAGCAGCTGGACGAACGATGCAAACAACTCTACAGAGGATGCTCAAGCAATTAGACAGTACCGACTAGCTGTTTATGGACTAATTGGACTTTGCCAAGGTAAAACGGTATTCTTTAATATCAAATATGGTACATCTGGGATATGAATAGGACTGCAATAAAAGACATTGAATTCTAAATGGAAAAAATACGATGGGCATTAAGCAATCAGATTCATGTGGATGGTGAGTGGGGGAGAGGTATTAAGTATATGCAACTTTTGTATACTTTACAGGTAAACATGACATTTATGCATTCAATAGTTTATGAAGAGTCTAACTCCTAATTGAAGAATTCTTGGTATGCATGAGCATATTAAAAATCAATTTATATTTTTCTCTTTTATTAGCTGCAATCGTTTCTACCACTTGCATTGTGGTTGCCATTGGAGCTCAGAGGGCGTCACGACATATCCATTCTCAACTACTCATGAATGTCCTCCGTGCACCGATGTCTTTCTTTGACACTACTCCTGTTGGTCGAGTTGTCAACCGCTTTTCCAAAGACATCAGCACTATAGACAATGACATCCCTGGTTGCATTCGAGAAGTGGTTGTTATTCTCTGCAACGTCATTTCCACAGTCACTGTCATAGCAAACAGTACACCAGCCATTCTGTTAGTTATGGTGCCATTTGCTGTGATCTACTTTTTCATCCAGGTATGGTATTATACCCTAGAGCATTTCTGTACCTTTAACATGTTACAAAATGATTGATAACTATAGCAATTAAACTGCAATAGAAATTACTATCAATGTCTCTTGAGGCAAGTTCCTATCATTTGAGTAAGGTTGAATCAACTTGGAGGTCTGTTGATAATTAACCCAAACTGGCTTTTTGGTGGTAGGAATTCATTATTAGCTGGTTGAATGCATCCCAAGTAATGATGTGATAGTATTGTACTGATACATCAAGTTGTAATGAGCCCTTTATGAACCCAAAGATAATCATACCAAGTTTGTCATTATAAATATATTACATGTGAGTATGATAATCATGTAAACTTCATAAATAAACTTTGTGTAACATCTTTTGTGAATTTATATTCCTTCCTGTTGCAGCGTTTCTATGGTGCGACTAACAGGCAAATGGCCCGTCTTACTTCAGAGAGTAACTCGCCTATCTACTCTCACTTTAGTGAAACACTCCAGGGAGCCCAGACTATAAGGGCATATGGCCAAGTGCCTCGCTTTATCAAACAGTCACAGAAATGTGTTGACTTCAATCACCAGTGCAAATACAATGACTGGTCTTCACATAGGTAAGTCTACCCCTACATTATCCATTAGACATATGATACCATATAGAAGGTGTGTATAGTAACCAGTCAGATCCCTCAAAGAAACATATTGGCATATACATAAACATGGCTACTAAACTCTTGATTTAAACTAGAAACCACTCTAGAATTAAGTAACATTTGATTTTAAAAAACAATTGCGGAATATTTTTTTAATTGCCCTCCTCTTGTCGCTAGGATATCTGTGTGAGGGTATTTGTATTACTGGGTATCTATGTTGATTTTCCTTTAAATGAAATTGAATTCTGAGAATAAGTATGATAGAACAAAGGATAAGCATATGTAAAAGCCAGTAAGCATTTTGTTATATATACACTTGAAGGCTCAAGGTTCTGTGTTCTGCACTTAAAGTCTCATATTTACATGTGAGCAAACATTTCAAACCAAATTTTTATTTCCCTATAGGTGGTTGAGCATTCGTCTTGAAGGAATAGGCAATTTTCTGATGCTCTTCACTGCCATCTTTGCCGTCTTTGGGCGTCACAGCCTTACACCCAGCATGGTTGGACTTTCCATCACATATGCTCTACATGTAAGTACCACAATATTATTCTTCCTCCTGTGATAAGTGATTACCTATATTTATATCTGCACATTATATCTAAACTTCTTCTAAAATGAAATATTTTGCAGTTACTTATCTATTTATTAGGTATGAATAAAGCAGCATGATTTACATTGTTTATAAATTAGATTATACATTCTTTAATCATCCTGCACCCTCAAGATCTGGCTGCAATTGGCAAGGATAGTTCTTGACAGAAGCTAATAGGCATGCTTCAATAATCTATCAGATTCAATATCAGGAAGGTCTGACTGTATTTTGCATAGTATACACTTTTGCTACAAGAGAAATGAGCATCATATTATGTTCCTGCTATTCTATTGCAGTTTACTGGCTTGCTGAACTGGTTTGTATTTGTGGTCACACACCTTGAGAACCAGATTGTGTCTGTTGAGCGTGTGCGTGAGTACTCAGAGATGAAGTCAGAAGCCCCGTGGGTGGTTGACACCAAATGTCCAGCTCAGGACTGGCCACAGAGAGGAGAAGTCACCTTTGAGAACTACAGTACAAGATATAGGGACGGATTGGACCTTGTTCTCAAAAATATCAGCTGTAGGGTCACCAGCGGTGATAGGGTAAGCACTATAGTATAGTTGTAGTATAGAAAAAGAACACAAAATCTACTTGCCATTGATCACATCCGCAACGCATGGACTTTGCACCATTTAATACAAATCAAACAGATGATAACCAGTGGTTTCAATTCAATTTCACCCCCCATCCTGATGATGCATTGTGCCCTTATCAGCGTTTCCATGGTAACTAGGACGAGAGCGATGCTAAAATATGCCTTGGTGAATATTTTGACATAAGCTTCAATCTGGATGTCAGCAAAGCTAGGATAAGAGCTGGGGGTAGATACTAAGCAGAGGCAGGGGCCAATGCCCATATCTTTAAATGTAGGCCCATAATTTTACTACATGATAAATGCATCTGTGATTCTAACCTTGATATGTTGATTTCAGGTTGGAATAGTTGGCAGGACAGGAGCAGGGAAGTCATCCCTGACACTGGCCTTGTTCCGCATCATTGAGCCTGCAGGAGGAAAGATCACCATTGATGGCATCAATACAAGTGAACTTGGTCTCCATGATCTGCGCTCCCACATCACCATTATTCCTCAGGTAAATGAAATCATTATACATGAATTCTAGTTCAAAACGCCAACACAACAATGGCTATCTTTTTGCTGCCGATGGACTGAGCACAATCTACCAATAAAAATGTCTAATGCAAAAATGAATATTTGCTTAGATTATAAAAACAAAGATTGACATTTCTAATAGCAACTGATACACATTTCCTAAGTTATTTTATAGTACATATAAGCTCACCCCCAGTGAAGGTGTTATTCGCTGCTATATTGAATGTATCTAGGTGTAATAATCCTATCATCAAGACCTATGCATCTCTCACCTGTGTCCACATACCTGTACATTGAAAGGTCAAGTATAGAGGTGCTATCTTAACTGCATTATCTCTACTGCAACTACAGCCTGTACCTGTTGCTTTATCCATACAAATGGCACAATATTAACCTTTGTACTGTTGCTTGTTTTAGGACCCCGTGCTGTTCTCTGGATCTCTGAGAATGAACCTGGATCCCTTTGATACCTATACCAATGAGCAGCTATGGACTGCTCTAGAAGACGCTCATCTCAAATGCTTTGTTGATGGGTTGTCTGCAGGCCTAGATCACGAGGTTTCAGAGGGTGGAGAGAATCTCAGGTATGGATATAATGATCAATCTTGAAATTAGACATGAGCACAGATAGCACTGATTATGAAATAGGCAGCTCTAATACATTATAATGATACAGCATTACAAAAGTGTTCATATCAGATATACCTGAGTGTTCTTATTGGTTGGATCACATCACCATACTGTCATGATGTGTCAGGGTGGCCTTAACTTTGGTGGAACCCTTACCTCCAGTACATATAAGTATGAGACAGGCACTTATCAAAATCATTTTTTAGTGTATAATAAAATTTGCATTATTGCGATGGTGTACTAATTTACATTTGCTTCCATAATCTTTCTAAGAAATGTCATGCTAACTTGATGTCTTATTTACAGTGTTGGTCAGAGGCAGCTAGTGTGCCTGGCACGTGCCCTGCTGCGTAAAACTAAACTGTTGGTTCTGGATGAGGCCACGGCAGCCGTGGACCTGGAGACAGATGCGCTTATTCAGAATACCATCCGTACTAAGTTTGCAGACTGCACGGTCTTCACCATTGCCCACCGACTGAACACCATTATGGACTATACTAAGTAGGTTTGATTCTTACTAGGTGCCTTAAATTCTAGTGTTTAAGCCTAACTCACCTATGGGTCAATACATGCACTAATCTATTGCTCAAACCTATAAATAATCAATCCCAAATGCAATTCACCAATTACAAACTTTTCAGAGCATAAAAGAACAGTAGCATTTGAAGTCTCTGGTCACATTTAACTGTTTTGCCAATATCTAATCAGAATCCGTTTGATTTACAGAATAATGGTCTTTGATAAGGGCCATATCAAAGAGTTTGCTGCACCTAATGAACTGCTTGCTGACAAATTGTCCATCTTCCATGGTATGGCCAAGGATGCTGGACTAGTGGATAAGGCATGAGATTTCAGTGCCAATACTAGACTGGAAAGGCCCATCCTAAACTGTGCTCCCGTAACTCTCCCGCTGCATGTGACGCAGAAAGAGACTCCTAGCGTACTTCCACAATACAACAGCATTGTCCCATATTATGGCATTGTGATTCTATGTTAGGGTTTAATTTCCATATCTAAAATTCCCCCTAGACTTTATGTTGGGGATCTCACCAAGATTTGACATATTTGAAGGATAAGTGAGGAATCAACTTGTGGGTAATCTAGCTCGACAGGAAGTGTCGGCTGGAGATCAGGAAGGATTTCATATACATGCCTTATTTGCAATGTAAAGAGTGTTGCTAAAAGAGCAACATGAGAAGAACAGACACCATTGCTGCCAATGGACACTGTGCCATATCACAAAAATGATTTTGTATCTAACATCTGAATTTCATGAATTTATACATGTACTATAAAGGAGATGAATGTTATCCGAGGCACTCCATTAATTGGTTTGAATCTAACAAAAGAATAGTGAACCAATGAGGACATGTTCGAGAGATGAAAATTGACACATTTATGACTATTGTTTATTATGAGATGTACTTGAGGAAAGGGTTCATTTGAAACTGCGACTACTTATGTACATTAGCCAAAGAAATAACGCTATTGTGATATACTGCATGTTACAATTTAGGATGGCCTTTTACACCATTTTAAAATTCATAACTTTTCCATACTGTATATACATAATTATTCAGTTTGCATTTACTGTTACCAGAACGACATTTCCAAAATGTATCTATTTAAGACAGCTGGTTTTAAGTAACATGAACATTTAATGTTGTACCTACTTTGCATTTCAAGGTGTGCTTAACCTCTTTCAAAGGTATATAATTGAAAATATTACTTACAGCTATATGTGTATACAAGAAATAAATATTTCTGAGTCTGACAATGTGGTTTATCATTGTTTCAATAATGCATTATACTCTTCCAATGAGGAGCTTCCAATTGTATGAGGAGGGGCATATCTCATGAGGAATTGGCACATGTCATGAGGATATCATTGGGGTATTTGTCTTGGGAAGAGAACAGATCGACAGGGAGACATTTCATATTTAATATGAGGAGGGGCTACATGTCATGGAAAGGGGGCACTTTTCAATCTCATTTGGCGAGTGAAACTTTTTGGTTGTGATTCAATTTTGAGGATAAATAAATGAATGTCACCCATATCACTATATCTATGTGTTAAATATTGAAAAGGCTAAGTCAACAAGTCTATGTAAATGTCTGTTTTATTGTAGATAGTAGTCATACAAAATAAAATGAGAGACAACTGTCTCCAAGCAGATACACATGGTCACAGTTAAAGAGACAAGACATCAGCTTGGAGAATAATAACAGAAAAAAGACATGATTTATGATATTAAGGGGAGAATTAGTTTTCACCTTTTTGTCATGACTTCATAATGACCTCATCTCTCCATTAGGATTGAAATGACCACTAATCACATTCTTACTCCCATAGAACATCTCATTATCAATTTTATGTCATTTCAAAATTTGAAATGTTGGATATAACTTGTCATTTTTATAGAAAAGCATACTAGTGTAAAGTTTATCCTAACAAATTATTACCATCCGATATAATTACATTTCATGTCATCATTTTATTTTATTAATCTCATTATCTCAAGAATCAAGATAAACAGTTTCAATTGTTCACCATTTCAAGATGTGCTTTTGAACTTTAAGTATAATATGATGATGAGCTGTGAATAACCTATAGAAAGTCAACATAACACAGTCAACGTGCTGGTACAACCTTGTAAACATATCCAAGCCATATTTTACATGTGTATACAACTGCGACTCAGAACTCCCGCGCTTCAAAGTATACTTTGAAAAACAAGTGTGATATATGACACTAGTATCTAACACAGATGATGAACAAATGTTGATACTTACAAAAAGCATACAATTAACACAAAAATAATGACATAGCATGCATTTTTCATTTATAATACAGAAAATGCACAATAAATTATAACTTTGAGAACAGGAAGTACATGCAACATATACTAACATAACTTTGTATCTCTAACTTATTGTGAGTTGACTGAAGTGAACCTTATGTCTGAAGATGAACTCAAATACTATGACATGTCTCTAAGTACTAACTCTTATTGTGGGTGTGCTGCACATAGATATGGTGATGTCAAATAAAATAGTTTTTATCTGAAAGATATTGGCACAAGTTTAGTTGTATTTTGGATAATCTCAAAAAGTTTGAGAATGTGGCACCATAGAATTCCAGCTCAGCTCTTTAGCCAATACTCTGTGACATACCAGGAGCTGAGATTACTATGTATATATCTAGTACATCATGTTAGACTAATTAAAAGTTAAACTGCCTATATAATTCATATCATACCACAACTGGCATACACATGGACGTTTCTTTCACAAGTCAAATATTATCAAAGTATGCATACTTATGAGTAATGTATACTGTAAGGATTTTTGTATTGAAAAGGTTAAACTATATGCAAGTGAAGGAACATGTCTATACAAGAATTACCACCTAATTCTTCTATATCTCTTACTAGGATACTGGCATACTGGGTAAATCATTTCAATTGTATGAAACGTTCAATGTATCAGTTAGATTGAAGTCAATGTAGTTGTAAAGGATACGAGTGACAAATAACCCAGCTTATGTATGTTTTCTCCTGTACAAAAACACTTTAACCATGATGAATGGTTAGTATAATCATAAGGAATCTTGAAACCATCTTCATTTTGTTCTAAGTGAATCAATATTTAGAACAAACAATGCAATCGTTTAATCTATGAGCAACTGCACTCTCTCTGCATCTCCATCAAGAGCCTAGGGACTGGGATTTAAATTGTACCGCGAATAGAGCTCAATCAGATAATAATCTCATGAAATTGCAAGAAAGTGTACTGAATTATAGTTAATATCAAATATCTATATTCCTCTATAGGAGGTATCTTTTTGTTTGTCTGCAATAACTATGGGTGGGTGGTAGTAACAGAATAATAATCATAATTGTAGATATATATGTGAATATAAAATGCCACATGTTTTCTCCATCAATGTGATGCAAAATGACCGTTCTCGCCCAGCTTTTCGGATACTTCCTACGTTTGCATATCTATGCATTTGACCGATGTAACATATATTTCTATGACACCTCAACTGTTGCATACCTTTCTACTCAATCACTAGTACAGGGTTTAAGTTGTCTGCTATGTCATACCATTGACAATTACCGCAGAACCAACAATAACGGAAAAGATAATAAGTGCGTTTTGATTCCTACAGTGTGTAATCCACGTTTGTTCGATACGTGTGAATTAAGCACCTCACAACACATCATCAAGACTCTTCTTGTTCCATCTATAAACAAACTACCGTACGAGAAGTTGTTTTAGTACCCACAACTTTTGTAATCAATTCCTTGAAAGACAAAGTAATTCCTCATACAGTTGCGCTGTATACTTCGCTAGTTATGAACATTTTAGTTTTTTTTTGGTGTTTATGAACACGTAATACTAAGTTTGCTACATATAGTAGCCAACATGTCATGCATTAAGAAAGCACCAGCAACAGCATTTACAACCATTTTGATTATAATGAAGGCAATGATCCAGAATTATACCATTTCCTTTTCAATGCACTGCACTTTCCCTGCCAGCTAAGTCACACTAAGGAAGAACCGGATACTTTCAAAGGGACTATCTTCCCAAGACACTAGAATTGGGTGAAAATTAACTTTCACCTTTGCGATTCTAAAACTTTTGGCAACAATTGTTCTCAATTTGAAGTACCCTCAAAGAAAGGATAACTTACTTTAATGAGAAGAATGAAATAATAGAGTTATAATTTAATTCTTTTGTAAATCAATAGGCCATTTCAAATATTTGTTTTCCTATTTCATTCAAATTCATCAATACTCTTATTCTCACAAGTTATTAGATACATTATACTGGCAATTAACTTGTACACTGAAGTGCTGATAACAAAAGAGCATTCATACAGGTTCGGAAGGCTAGGATGTAGTTAGCAAACATCAAACACAGAAAAGATAACATCTAAATTAACTCAAGGTAGCAAACCAATCTGCAGTTTACCACCGATACCGCTTTTGTTTATAGTATCTTAGTAACCTGAATTTACTGTATTGGTAAAGGCATGATGTAAGGAAAGTTCCAGAAAAATAGCATACTATTGAATATTGAAGTTTGAGACAGGGTTAAAATGAAGGAGAAAGTGGAAACCAGTCGGTCTGTACATTGTTCAATGTTGAGAAGCTGAGTAACTCATGAGTGTAAGTACACATTAACTGAATACAGAGATACTCATCCAGTACTGCTCATATTATGCCACACTTACATCACTGCCTGCGCTTCTACTGTCTCTACTGCAATTTTCTTCTTTCATACAAATAACGCAGAAAGCGACCAGCTTTCCTGTAAAAACTGCTGATTCATCCTCCCAGCGAGTCCCGGCCACTGATGTGTCTAGTCAAGACGCGACATGACTCTCGGACTACAAAAGCATCATCATCCCTTCAAGCCCTCTGGTGGTGATTATGTGTACCATGGCCGCTTACGGATCCAGTTCATCGACATACCAGAGTCGACGCGGATCTTGATGGAGGCGGCTTCGGCGGCGCGTACCGTCTCGCGGACAGACTGCATCAGGTTCTGGGCGTTCCCTACCAACATCTCTGTGGCCTCCTGGTCCTCCTCAGAACCTTTAGTGAAGTAATCAAAAGAATGTTATTCAATGAATTATTGTAGTGTGGTAATAGTGCATATGCTTTATATTTCTAAGCAATCACTCCATGTCAGTCGAAACCAAACTAATTATAGCAAACTTGTCTAGAATGAACTAATTATTTATACTAATGTTTTATTATAGAAAGTAATGTGCATGGTGGGGATGTTTAACTTAAATGGGTCATATTTTTTAATTTGATAACTATTTGACATATTTGAGGTTCATTTCATTTCAACTCTGAAAAGAAATGCCAATGTTATTCCCTTACTGCTGCCTAGAAATTGTTTAAGGAAATGAATTTATTTAAAAGAGTATTGAACGGCTGAAAACAATATCATGAATATACTGATGTATGTTAAGAATATTTCTTTGCAATGCATGAGTGAAGCATCACATTCAGCACCTCCCGAGTGATGGTCGATGGTTAGTATACAGTTCCAAGCAAATTGTGCTCTGAAAGGTTTCCATCAAGATTTCATCACTAGTTCAAGGTTTAAATGTGTTCAGTGTCTCTGATTTCCCTATCGCAGTTCACAATTGATGAATATATTATTTTTATATGAAAGTTTAATTAATATATAACCTAATTTTTCTTTATTTTCAAAAGAATATATAACCAAGGTGCAGTTATTCTTGTGAAAATTTGTATGTTGTTAAGTTTCTAGGTATTTGTATTCTGAAAATATATGATGTTAAAATTTGGTGAATATTTTGAGATAATTAGTAATAGGTCTTAAATGTAATCCTTGATAATGAAGGGATAGGTTGAGATTGTGCATGAGGATTGTGTGTGCTTCTATTAACCTGAGGGACAACTTAAAGAGTGATAGGGGAGGGGAGGGGCATATCTTCCAATGACTTTTTAAAGGTTGATAAGTCTACACTGTTTAGAGGTCAATTATGTACATTAATGTCTATGAGGATCCTGACTATGTGAAGTGTAGGGTTAATATGTTGTAGGTTAAGAGTTAAATATCTCTAGTTGTTAGCATAAAATGTGCTGCGTAATGCAAAGTGAAATAAGAAGTAGAGCAGAAAAAATCATTTCTTTACATAGTCGCTTTTTGTAAGCGTTGTCAATATGTTAACTTTTGAAATTGTGTGGTAAAATCTAGTACTATCCATACAATTATTTTTTCCAAAATTATTTAGAGTCAACGGTCATGAGCCACACAGCAAGATGATGAAGGAATTGTCCAATAATGCCTCTATATCTGTTTGAAAGTCGAATTAAAGTTAGGCTTGCCTGCTGGAAAGAAGAGATGTACTGTTAAATAGAGAAGCGGGTTAAGACGGTTATGTGCAGAGCCCTGTATTGTAACGCAGAGCTAGCTGTGCAGTAGGTGGTAGGATGCACATCAGGGGAAGGAGGCTTAAAGCTGTCATTGTTTGAAGATTAAAAATGAACCCTTTCAGGACAATATGATGCCTTAAGGCTTCATGTAGATTTCATGTTATATTTTTTAGTTGTCATGATGCACTGACACAGCACTGGTGTCTAACTCAGCTGCATACATGCATGATGTCCTCAGAGGATGAAAAAGATATAACATCAGTTTATCTCAAAGATAAAATATTTAATCTTCAAACTAAATAACACACTCCAAGAGATGGCAGGTGGGAGTACTTAGGGCTACATAAGCACAGAATTGTTGGCTAGACAGTCAATCTGCGAGCCAGGTTGCACTTACTAGATTCTATCAATCCCGCGTTGGCACAAAAAGGTAAGAAAACAAACACAATGCGTCATTATGACGTCACCAAAGTCACGTGATGTCAAAACTCACTCATGTGTCACGGCAACAATTGTACGAGAAGTGCCCGAAGAGACAGTGCAGAACTAAACTGTAAATTCATTAACTAAAAAGAAAATATATGTGCAACAAAATGTAGTCTTTTTTTCTCATCAAAGTCTAAATAAAAAGGAAGTGGTTGATGATATAGAATTATAATAATGATTTTAGTATATCCACATCACAATTTCATTAAAAAAAAAGCTTTAATATGTCTAGATATTGCAAAATGAACTAAAACATTTATAGTTGGTATATAATTTTGATTAATAAATACATATATGAATAATATATGAAGTTCTGACTGTCTCCTATAAGGGCACATTATCTACATATCATGAAGCACCCCATGCAGGCAACGGTACAACTCTAACAGTAAATACCCAATTATGATTAACAGTACTGTATTTAACAACAGTATGACTATCGGTATTGATGCCACAACCGGTATATACTGTCTATAATTAATAGTTTTGTATATTAACCGTATGACTACCAGTATATATCCTGCCTATGATTAATAGTACTGTATATTAAAAATATGACTCTACCAGTGAATACCAAGCTATAATTAATGTTACTGCATTTAAAAGTATGATTGCCGGTATATACCCCACTACCGGTATATACTCTGTCCATAACCAATAGAACAGTAAATTAACGGTACGGCTCTAGCAGTGTACACCATGTCTATATTTATTAGTACTGTAGTATATAATTACCACATCTATGATTAATGGTACTGTAGTTTGTTGACAGTACTCTACCAGTAGTTACCCAATATAGTATTATTACTAGATTGCACTGTAGTTAAATTTCCATTGGAAGTGTCGTAACCCAGATATGCCCTATAAATGCTTAGATTCTTCAGCTTCGCTTCATTTAATTTTAAGATGTATACAATCATCGTTTGGAAAGGGATGTTTGATACAATCTTATGGCACAGATTAATAAGATTTTCAAGTATCTTCTGTATTTGAGTGCACAGTTTTGGATTTAAAAAATGTGTCGCATTTGGGAATATCTGTTTGACTAACTGAGTAATATCTTTGTTTGCTTTATTCAAAAGAAAAGGATAAAAAGATGATGCACAATAATTGGGGTATGGATATATAACAACAAAGTTTTCTATACATTTTGGAACCTATTCTACAATCTAATTACATTGAGAGTTGAAACAAGCTAGCTCTAATACTAGTGAACCTATAAAGGTATAGTTTGGTCTGGGTATGTAAACACTGTATTTCTAGTTGGACATTTTCTCTCTTTTAAGGACAGATGGTGGTAAAAAGTTCACACAACTTAATAACATGCATCAAGTCAAGCCTTAAAAGGTAACATGTCTATTCAAAATGGGTGAAATTCTACCCAACAAAAAATCAACCATACATCATAAAAACCACAAACGGTAATCACGTAAGACAGCAATCTTAAGATTTCACTTGCGAGAATCTTAAATCTGGTCTTTATAAAAAAAAAGGATCAATGGATGGTCATCACCCAACTGCACAGCAGTACAACTTGATATGCAGTTAGTGAGGGGGCTCTGTGGGGCACTTGACACACTTGGTCAAAACAATATCAGCGCAGTAGTCGCCATGCAATAATTACCACAGACTATCTCGCTGCCATCTGGACTGGGGATGGGTTCTGGGACAAAAAATGGTTATTTATGACTCACAAGAAAAAAATCTAATTCGTAGACTATTATAAACGCTTTCCTTGCAAGTGGCGTAGAATGCAGTCAAAACTACCAATTTTCACTAAATGTAGCTAAAAGTTTGTATACTATGTTGCCATAAAAGTCTTGCAGAAACAATTTGAATTCAGAGGAATGGAAGTATATAGCTGATCTTTTCCAAACTGTATCAACCTGCTATATTTTGAAGAGTGATGTGAACCAATGCTTTGCTACTTGAACAAAGTAACACTAGTTTAGAGTTCACAAATATGTCATACATAAACCGATATGAGCACGAATCATATCGAAGCAAAAAAGTATACAATAATACAACATGGCGTTTATGATATAAAATATTGACAAAAGTTTTTGTTCACAAACAAAATTTAATCAATTGAGATCTTCTTCATGCTAGATCATAGTAAACTAAATCTGAAAAACAGAAATGTGCAGTGCAGTTTAGGCAGACATTTGTATTAGACTTGTATATACATATAGATACATATCTGTAAAATGAAATAAGTGGTATTATACTTGTCATGACAGAAGTATTCTTGAACTGACCTTGAGCCCCGAGCATGGTGGCCTTGACTGTAGACAGGATCTTTAGTTGTGTCCCAATCGTGGGGATTCGTTCGCACACATTGAGCAAGTTCTATTAAAAATTCAGGAAATAGTGATAGTCAATACATGTACATAATATTGATATAATATAATTTCATCATCTTCTTCAGATTTAAATGTCTTTGTTTTTTATTTTCCCTATGTACAATTCACAGCTGTAAAAAAGCAGCAATATTGTCTTAACACCCTCTCAGCCTTTCCCAGTATATGTACCCTTATTCCACACACATGATATATTTATCACTCTTAGCATCAAACATATCTACTTCCATATAGGCTAATGAACATATGGGATCAAACCATTCAACTGAACCAACAATGGAAGAACTGAAATTGAATCTGTAACTTACTGTTCTCATCCTCTTGTCTGTACATTCACGGGCCAGTTCTTTCGCGAGGCGAGTCACCTCTTCTGATGCCTCGGCAATGGCCTTAGCTGTGGCAATTAGATCTTTCTTTGTGCCTCCCTCTCCCCTGAAATATTCATGGAATAAGATGTTCAGCTAATTGTCTTGGGTTTAAGATCCCCTGTACCAACCCTAAATGTGTAAGTAGCGGCTTTTGAATGTAGTCCTACAAGGTTGTGATCAAACTTTCTGGTTTTAAGCCACCATTTGAGGATGATGGTAAATATTGTTATGCATGTCTTGTAATGAACAAAATAAAAACTTTCTTACATTCTACTTCGCGAGTATGGACTAAACTAAGTCTCATCTTCTTGGCTAAACTACAGAAACCATCACGATATATTTTACCACCGATCATTTTACATAACAAGGTTACGAAATTTAAGGCGCTGGAAAATGGGGATCACAAATGTGTTAACGACATGAGGGAAGCCGTAGGGTTGTGTAAGCATAGGGGTACTATGGCATAAGACGAATGAGCGCACATATTTGCGATAGGTGGTGTATACATATTTATTAAAATGAAAGTATGATAGGTTATGATAAGTTTAGGGTAGTAACCAGTCTTAAGGTTACATGCGTATTGATAAAAATTACATGCCGCTAAAGGTAAATTGAGAAGTTTGGAAATGGTTCAGATAAGAATGAAACTGCAGGAATCATTGATCTTGTACATAACATTATCAACTAATTCTATGCCGTAGAAAGCTTCTACGTAAAAATCAGATTATAAGCCTCAAAAACTAGTCAATCTACATTTAAAATCTATCATTCTTCCTCTCCAGCGATACGCCTTACGGAAGAACTCGCGACTATTCTAGTTTGAATTATCATGCAACCTCCCAAAACCATTATTTAAAGTCTAACTGGTCTCTTCTATGTATCACAACAGGTCTAGGACTTGGTAAAAAGCACCAATACCTTCTAATATTCCACCATATAATCATAAATAAGAATGGTCTACGCGACTATTTATTGCTTTTATTGCTATGTGAATTCACCTTCCAAACATTTCGGTATACCTGTTCGGAGGTATTTCACACAGAAAGTAATGGTTTAGCTCTTGTATTACACATTGCTGAGAGGACAAGAAAATCCCTTAATAATTGCTTGGTATTTGTTTGTCAGAAATAGCACAATTGAAAAATCGAACGTGTGACTGCATCACAAATGACTCAGGTTCGGGGGGAAATGTAGTATCATCATATAGGAGTATACATATAATAATATTGTTCATCCCCAAATCCCAAGCTAATGTCCCAACCCCATGTCCCAACCCCCGAGTCTCACCCCCGAGTCCCACCCTCGAGTCTCACCCCCGAGTCCCAACCCCGAGTCCCAACCCCGAGTCCCAACCCCGAGTCCCAACCCCGAGTCCCTCCCCCGAGTCCCAACCCCGAGTCCCAACCCCGAGTCCCAACCCCGAGTCCCAACCCCTAGTCCCACCCCCGAGTTCCACCCCTGAGTCCCAACCCCGAGTCCCACCCCCGAGTCTCACCCCCGAGTCCCAACCCCGAGTCCCTTCCCCTTCCCCTTCCCCCGTTAACTAGACTCAGGGTCAGGTAGAGGTGTGAAGGGAAATGTATCATTTATCATAGTAAGAAAGAGAAAGGGTGCACTCTTGTATTAATGGGATTCTTAAAGATGTGACCTTTGACCTTGATTTTGACCTTTTTCCGACCTAGATATCATCCTACACATAACAGAAATGAATTCAGCACCTTTGGTTTACCCTAGTCCACTATCCATATCCATCCATTGCTCCCCCTATTATATCCTGGCTGGACTGTTTCGGATAGCATACCCAAATTGTGCGTCACAAGTCAGGAACTCACAACTACCTATAGGCCTGCACCACACAACCTATAGGTCGCATGACGCAGGTGCCCTAAGAAAGCCACACCGAGTGAGGCAAGCCGCGCAAAAGAAGGGTATACTCAAAAAAAATTTGGACATTGACTTTCTTTTGGGGGGGTACTTAGGCCCAAATTCAAATTTTCATGTTCCCCGATCTTGGCTATCTATGTCTTTTGTCCTCTCACGTCTATGTCAGACACACACTGAATAAAAAGCTCCCATGTCCATATTGTAAGTAACAGCGAATAGTGCTTAGTAGGGTCTGAGCTATATCCTACTACAGGGTTGTCTGTTTTTGTTCTCAAAACATTTGTCATGTATTGAACAACACTGGACAGCAACATATATATTAAATTACCATTAAATTACCATACCGGTATCTAACATACTGCAGCGTATGTTGGGCCTAGTATATGATATAGGATGGCATCTCCTTTGGGAAGTAGTGTAGTACTTCCCTGTGTTAAATTACCATTGGATCCAGTCAAAGCTTGCTGAAAAAAAGTGTCTCACCCCGGTTTGGTCGGCTGCCGAGATCTGTCCCATTGACTTAGCACTGAGCCCGTTCAATATGTAACTGTTAAATGTCAAGGGTTATCTACAGGCTCCCATAGGGCTCTATGCTGAAGCAAATTACCACCATTTTAGACACAAAATTAAAATCATGCTTTTCAGGGGGAAGCGTTTGAAAATGGATTAAAGCGCGATTACATAGGAAGGACAACATTGTACCGCATCTAATGACACAAAATTGAGAGAAAAAGCTCCAATTTTGAAGGAATGACAGCTGTTTTAAATTTTAGGCTGAGAGACCCCCTGCTACCCGTCGCACAAGACTCAGAGTAAACCTGAGTCAATTATGGAGAATTCAATTATGTACATATGTATTTAACACATAGGTTCAGAGAAACTCTTGTTCAATGCTTTGCAAATTATTATGGTTTTCCGTGTCTCACAAACAAAGATTGAAGTTTCAACTTGTCTTTTGCAAACATGGGTTGACCATTATAAATGTCTTTTTAATCTATTTAAGTATGAGCACATGTGATAACATCTTTTGCCTCAGAGAGTATGTCTACATCAGAGATTATACCTTAATAGAAATAAAAAAATATCAGTTACATAATTTAGAGAAAGGTCTGAGTGACATTTTCAGCTAATTTACCACTGTTTTAACTTTGCATAACTGATCTGAAATCTTTGCTTGGGGAATGTTTAAATATCATCTCTGAAAAACATACTCTCTGGACGTATACTTTTTAAACATTGTTTCTGACAGACGAAGGAATATGTCTCAATAAAACATTCACTAAGAAGACAAAAGACGACAGGGTCTGCTAAGACAGTGTGTTACAAAGTGTTACCTGGCGTTGGGCAATGTGACCTCAGACTCGCTACAAGAAGAAGCGTCAATGTGTAGGGAAAGTGATTGTACTCGGTGCAATCCGGTGCTCGCTTCTATAGCATCATGTGATCGTACATAACAGCTACAAATCTATTCTATTGACTACTTCCAGGTCTTGATAGGGTGAATCTTTTCATTTCTCATTACTGTTCTAATTTCTTGCTGCTTTCCTTACAGAACCTATTAGTTTAAAGTTTTCCAGTAGGTGTTCCAGAGATGACCATTGTAAGTATGTTCAACTTTCCCATTCAAACCACACTACTTCTTTCCAATTTGTAGTAAAAAAAGGTAGGAATCTGATTTTAACTTGTCTGGTGCAACTATTTCTTCCCAACAACATTAATTTCTTACTTGACCCTTATCGTATGTTACGAAGAGTTGTGAAAATTGCATATCATGAAACATATTGTAGGAGAGGGGAATCCTATGCACCATCGTGAACATTATAACCCACATCCCATGGGATCTGCTTTGGGTTCATACTAATTATTGTAATTGCATAGCTCGTAAAGATTTGGCTTGTTGTTCAAAATGCCCAATGTACTGCATGTATGTGCTGATGCAAAATTTAAAACTGTACTCAACATCTTGTAGAAAACATGTGGAGTGGAGAAAACATTGTGAATGTGGAGAAGTGAAACATAGTACAGACATGTAAAAAAAAAAGAGGTGTTTTATTACAAGATAAAGTGTGGACTGGGTGGCTCACAGTGTAATTTAGGCTGTGCACAACCTATTGTCTAATTCATCTCTTCTCCGGTATTACTTCAATGCAACTAACGTAACCCAATATAGAGATAGAAATAGTTCTTTTGCATACCTGCTCATTATTAAATATCTAAGCATGCAATCCGTCAGTGGTGTTTTGAGCATTGAAGCAATATTTACATAGTCTAGTTTCGCTTAGGGTTTGCGGTTAAATTTTTCTAGTTATTTGATACCGTGTCATGCTAGGTCATCATGTTAATCTTTAACCAGGCGCAGAAGTGGGAATATGGGTTAGAAAGTTAATTATTAGTAGTTTATGACATGATTTATGTACAATAACTAAGGATTAGTTTAGTTCATACACCAGTTACTAGATGTACTCACCTGACAAGCTGGGATAATTTTGCCATGAGGAGAGCCATCCGCTTAGCGGCGCTGATAATCTCGTTGTCACGTGACGACCACTGTTTGACGTCCATGTGCAGTGCGTGAGCAGCCATCTACGGTACAAATGGGTGATAGGTGCTACATCAATACACTGTTACGTAACATTGTTAGTGCCTCTTCTAGAACTTTAACTATCCCTTTACTGATTGAAGGACTACTCTTCCAAATGTGAACCACCTATTTCATCTTTCTGATATGTCTATAGTTTAAGGTACTGTTAGATCCTTCTTTTTCTTGAAGAATTAGAAATAATTTTGTTTGCAAAGGGCTGTAGTCCTTCCTCCACTGTTTAGGTGTCGTTGTTGAAACAATGCATCCACAGCAAAAATCATTCCACTGCCTTTTTAATAAAACATTAGATTACAATGTTGTAAAATAACCCCAATCACTTATTAAATCAGTTTTTTCCTTTCACTACTTCAATCATCTACTGCCTAGTGCAAAATAACATGTACCGGACAAAATGATGTAGTGAAAATCATAATTAGTTAAAAAATCTAGCGTGTGATCCTAATCACAAAAGACTCAGGGCAGGTGTCTGTAGTGTGCTGTCTGTAGTGTGCTGTCTGTAGTGTGCTGGCTGTAGTGTGGTGTCTATATTGTGCATGCCTGTTGTGTGCTGTCTGTAGTGTGCTGTCTGTAGTATGTTGGCTGTAGTGTGCTAGCTGTAGTGTGTTTTCGATTTCATGTCCACAGATGGCAAACTGGTCTGACAAAAAACGTCTCACCTAACCAGAATTCTGATTCCCCATAGGTTTAACACTAACTGCCGAAATCGACGAAATGTCTACAGCAGTACTTTGTTGTTTGTCTACAGTTACGAAAAAATGACCTTTTTTGGACAGGTCTATTTTGAGATAGAATTTCAAATAGAACCAATGGACAGAAACTGTTGGGGTTTGTTGCATTGGAACAGAAAACAGTTCAATTGTATCTGTGCATCACAGCAATATCAAATGTTGTTTTTTTCTGTGAGAATTTTTTTTTTTGCACAGATCAGTGGAAAGCGTCTCACAGAGGTGTCGCATAAGACTCTGGGAGCAGTAGCTCCCTGAGTCAATAACCTGTTATGAGTATACATAACCAAAAGTAATCAAAGGTGATAAAGCCAGTTGCTGTACCCACCATAATAGGCTGGTTGGCCTGTGGTGTAGGGAAGCTCATCTCATCCTCGTCGTCCGTCTCTGGGGGTGGGGGCCTGGGTGGAGCCGACTCCCTCGGTAGTGGGGGCCTCGGGGGTACCTTATCTGGTAAACCAATCCCAAACATTTCATTATTTTCCTGACAAAATTGTTTACTTTCAAGTCTGGATGAACCATTGCCTTTTGTCTACCTGCACTCAGATTATATATATATATACAGTGGATAAAAAAAAATAGTTCCCCTTGTGTTGACAATGTGTTTTTTTAGAAGAGATAATCATCAATTTTAAAATTGATAAATATAAATCAAATGTGTTGTAGCAATTTAAAGGAGATAATAGTATGTCTAGGTATACAATGTTGGTGTACAACATCTGAATCAGCCCATGATATTTTTGCCTTAAAAATAGACAAAAAAATCTTTTTTTTAAATATAAATGCACTATCTACTACATCTCAGAGAGATAGCAATGACGTTAAGAATAATACAAAAGCCACAACATTCTTTGTAGCACTTTTTTCTGTTTATGCGCCAAAATTGTTCAGCTTTTTTCTAAATCTCACATGAGGGTACTTAAATAGTTGGATTAATAGGGGTGTATTTTAGGTTGTGTTGGTGTAGGAAGGTGGTGTAGATGATTTACTAAGGAACTTGGGATCTTAACACGATGTATTTTTGCACTTGCCCGCTTCCCAATAAATACCGGAAAGATACTTAGAGCCATGGTTGCTTGTTTTTATAACTGTTTGTCCAAACTAAGAAATGCTTATGAGTTTTAGAAGACTGGACAAACTATTAAATGGGTGAGTTCTTGCCGTATTTACAAAAGCGTGGTGGACTTCTTGCATCTTAGCATATGAAACAGGTAGTTTATTCTTATACATCAAAAACCTCTCTCAAAACATTTAGTCTTCAGATTCAATCCCTCAAAATGGCAAAGAGTTAGTATATTAAGAAAACACTATTTTTTTGTTTGTATATTATTTGTATCTCCATTCAAGCAGAAATGGTCTATCTACTGAGAGGACAGGCCTAGGTTAGTCTCATGTCATTTATAATACAGATAGAAATGAAATAGATCATGACAAGAAGACATATAACATATACGGCATGCGAATACTGCAAGCCAATGTCAAAAGTTGTAAAACGCACACAGGATTCTGTAAAGGAGGGAAGGAGGTTGTATAGTTAGTTCACGCTCTCATACAGACACACGGTTTAAAGGTAATTAACATAGCCCTTATTAAGTAATACACTGTGTAGTTTCACATCGCCTGCCTCTCTCTACAAGCACAGACCACATGATCATAAGCCAACCACATCCCCGTTCCGCTGATCGGGCGGAACGGATATATCATTTTCGCACCTCCGTATGGATAGTAGCCTGCGGGTGGGGGAGGGGGCGGTGGTGGTGCGTCCATAAGCCTGGCTGTGGGCAAAGAATATCAATAACACATCAATAAACAAGTGACAGAAATTAAATTAATGTTCTTCGAAACCTGGAATAAAAGAAACTACATTAATATGGTATGAAATGATTGACTTGCTTGGGTTTACAGGAAAATCAAAATGAAATGAGGAATCAAAATCTAAAGGTTGAGAATATCTTTAAAAAGTATCTGATAGTTTAAGCAAATAATGAGGGTGTCAAAATTCATTTATTTTTCAAATAAAAGTCAAAGCATTTTTTAGATGAAGGAAAAACATAATATATGCCAAATACATAAGAATTCAGATATTGCAAAATCTTAGAAGACAGACAGTAGATATGTATTATATTAAGGTTAGAGTGAATCAAATAATGAATAAGTAGTAAAATAAAATACTACATAAACCAGTTTCTTTAGTTTTGGGTTAGGATTTTGAAAATATATCTAGAGTTGTCATATACACACACTGAACAAGGAAGGTTAACTGCTCTAATATTATTGTTGTTATGAAATAAAAAAAGGTGAAATGGAAATCATGAAGTAGGGGAATAAAGTAGGAAAATACTACTGAAAGTAAAAAAATGTATGCCATATCAAAATGGCAATACATGCAGTAGTTCAGCTTTTTATAAAGACAATGTCACATTTAATGTACATCACTACATGAGAATCACACTCCCAGGACAACTTGACACTACAGGAACACCTTGACAAGAGGAGGACCAGAGAGAAGAAGAAGAAGGGGTTGGGTGAAAGAGTTGGGAGAGAGAAGAGAGAGATCTAAGTACTAGTAAGATACCTTCGAGTGGTAGCTCCGGAAGGGGCGGTGGAATCTCTGGAACTGTTTTGCCAAAATACAGGAAACAAGAAGAAAAGATGACTTTAGACATGGTGTGTTGTCTGGCCACACTGTACACATGTTTGCAGCTGTGGGGCTGGTGCTGCTGCCTGGTGGTAAACATGTCCTGCACCCTATACGGACCAACACATACTGCCACATGGATACTGGCGGGTATCGCAAAATGGCCGATCACACCCTCCACCTACGGTATATCAAACGCTGTGAAAAGGGAGGAACGATCAATAAACACATTATGATGAAAAACGGGTGATTTCTGCTGATGATGTTGATTCTGATGAAGCATCATGGCCACATTGATGTGCGGTCATCTAGAAAATGAACTAATCATTAGTAATGATAGCCTGCAAGTCAACAATGGTTATTCTCACAATGGTCAGAGTAGGGCCTATACAATAGCCCTAGCTTTGAACCTGCTATGATTCATAGCCCTTACAAACATGATTGGCTCCTTTGATGGACCCTCAACCAATCAGAGAGGGGCTGGAAGCCTGAGAGAGTGGCTGAAAGGCTGACAGACCCCTTTCTCCTATGTTATTGTAGTACACAGATTAACCCTGAGAAATTCAGTCAGCGTGTCGCGAAGTCTCCCGTGTGAACACAAAAGATCATTTCACATCCATTTGAGTAAATAACTGAAACACCATGACCGGGTTATAAGTGAATCAGGCACAACAATAGCATGTATTGTCAGGGGGAGCTGAATGAATCCTCAGGGGAGTTCTTGCAGCAGTTGGTGAGGAGGGGGAGGTAGGAGGAGGGTATTGAGGTGGGGGTTTATCATCCAGGTTTATCTCAGCTGGTCATGCTAATAATGGGTTGCCTCCCAGCTGAGTTGGGGCCAGCTTGCAGCGTAGTGATGGGTTTGAGTTATCGTCGTCCACCACAGCCATCATCATCGGCATACCGCACACCATGCTGAGAGACTAAAAGCACCTACACCCCGGGCCAAATGGAGTCGGGACCCCTCCCTTAGGCCGGTAGCCCGCCGGGAGTCTCCGCTCCTCTTCTTCAGGCGACAAGTCGGGGCTCGGAGGTCGTGCTACTGGTGTGGCTGTTGCGCGCATGACTGGAACCTCGGTTCGGGCAATCGGTGCAGATGTGCCTAGATCACAGTGATCACAGCCAGAAGAGAATTTGTTTCAGTCATAATCTACATTAACTAACCACTTTTGAGTGTTGCTGATGAAAAGAAAACTAAAATGTAAACTAAATAAATGAAACTAAAAGGTAAGAAAAAATCAGCAGAGAAATAAAAATGAAGGCGTAGCGGATGACCGAGGGGTTAAGCAGAAGCAGGACGAGCAAAGGAAGAAACGTAACATATAAGTATTCCCTATATCTGAAGAAATTTATTTATATCTTAAGTAATTAAATCTTATTTTGAATACTAATTTACCTATCCTAACATCTATTTATCTTTCTTTACTTCTAAAAGAGATTTCTTTATGTTTTAAGGTGTGCTAGGTGTGCTGGTAATTAAATTTATTCATAAAGCATTTTAAGATAGCTTTATGATTTATCATTCTTGTAATAGAATTTGTTCACAAGTCATCCATGTATACAAGACCTCATGCGTAGAAACTGAAGCGGGCTGAAGGTAGACAACTATATATGACGGTTCATATATCACATTGTCGCTTGCTGGTTATGCAGATTCTGGAGTGTTGGCATCCAAATTGCGGGGAGTCACACTTATACATTTGATTTCTATACCTTTTCCAGCCGGTGAAGTTCCTGCTCCCGGGCCTCCTCTTCCTAAGGCTGGGCTGCCCGGTGCACCTCCTGGCCCTCCTCGTCCTGGGCCCCCGAGCCCTCCAGGGCCGCTGCCGGGTCCTCCCCTCCCAGGGCCACCTATACCGGGGCCCCCTGCGCCAGGACCGCCGGCCCCTGGGCCTCCTCTAGCAGGGCCTCCTCTAGCAGGGCCTCCTGTTCCGGGTCCACCCATCCCAGGTTTCCTGTTGAGTAATGGGCTTCCTAGTAATGGGTTTCTGGTTCCGGTTCCTGGTTTTCCTGATCCCGGACCGCCTGTACCAGGCCCTCCTTGTCCTCCAGGGCCTCCTGATCCTGGGCCTCCTGAACCAGGACCTCCTGCCCCTGGTCTGCCTTGTCCAGGGCCCCCCATCCCGGGTCCCCCTCGACCAGGACCTCCCGATCCAGGTCCACCTTGTCCGGGTCCCCCTGAACCAGGGCCTCCCATTCCTGGCTTGCCACTCCCAGGGCCTCCGGTACCTGGGCCACCTTGTCCAGGGCCTCCCATTCCTGGCCTGCCACTGCCTGGGCCTCCTACGTGGGGGCCTCCTCTGCCGGGACCTCCAGGCCCAAACCCACCTGGCCCACCTCTGCCAGGCCCATCGGCTCCTCCAGGGCCCCCAGTGCCAGGGCCGATCCCGCTCCCAGGGCCTGAATATGGTCAGCATGTATTATACTATCTTACTAATTTTTTTTTCAGCTGGGGATATGTTTTAGATAGTTATAGGCATATTAGGTAGTATATGATAATGGTTTTTATATATGCTCTAATATTTGCTTCAGTCATAATTGGTTACATGCTCTGTAGGAAATATCTATGGTAATTCTGTTATTGTGGTATATATCCATAATACCTGAACAAGGTTTTGGGAATATTTTATAAACGTTCTAATATGGTAATTCTAGTTGCTATCTACTGTTAAAATAGATTAGTTTTGCATTATGATTCAAGTGTCAAAATGAGTATTACTGATACATGTTACATGCTATTTTACAAATACTTATAAGGTGAATATGATTTGTTGATGCTTTACCACAGTAAAGAGACTACCGGTAGTAGAATAGTAGATAGTATCTGCAAAATCATCTACATCTACATTCTAGTCTTTCACTAGTCATGAACATGTTGTTAAAGGAACAGCACTGTAAACTGTAAACAACAATTTTTTTTTTTCCCTTTTCACTTTTTGATTGATACAACTGTATCTGGGGACAAAAGGACCACATGCATTTCAAACTAGCTGATGTTAGAACCTTTTTAAAGAGCCTCAAGAGCATTCATTAAGAGAAGCAACAGTGTTTTAGAACAAAGCAAACATGAACTGGTTGTAACCCTCATGCTGACAGTGTTGGTAACTTTCATCAACTGAATTCCACAGTTGTGTTGTGCTCAACAGAAACACATGTGCTTCCATGCAATGTGAGGGAGTACCTTTTCCGCTGGGTCCTCCACTGCCTGATCCGGGGCCACCCATACCAGGTCCACCTGCTCCTGGCCCGCCGGCTCCAGGTCTGCCGATACCCTGGCCACCCATGCCTGGGTCTCCACCGGGCCAATATCCACCTGGTCCTCCTCGGCCTCCTGCACCAGGGCCATACCCAGATCCAGGCCCCTTTCCACCACTACCAGGGCCTCCAGATCCTGGGCCGCCAGCTCCCGGTCCCCCAGAGCCTGGGCCACCTGGGCCTCCAGGACCATAGCCTCCGCTGCCTGGACCTCCTTTTCCTCCTCCGGGGCCGAATGCAGAACCTGGCCCACCCTGTCCTCCATACCCTGGGCCCCCTGGTCCTGACCCTGGCCCTCGTACCCCTGAACCGGGTCCTCTGCCGTCTGCGCCCCATCGGTCTCCCGGGCCTCGACCACCAGGCCCTCCTGAGGAAGAATCCGGCTTTCCAGATTTGGCGTCCATGGCTCCTCTAGAGCTGGGACCAAGGTCGAAAATGTTGTTACTGGGTCCTACAGTCGGGGGCGAGACGGCCATTGTCCGTGATGATATGTGTTTGACAGGTATAGCTTCTCCGCCAATCCTTAGCTGAATCGGTGCTCCCTCTCCAAACCGTGGAACTAAGGCGGTGGGGTATGCATATGAAATTTGGTTAATTGTTTATATTCTTAAACAGGTTAGAGGATTTTATAAGGTTTAAAGATGAAGATTCATGATTATTATAGTGTTTTTTTAAAAATATATCTTGGTACGTTTTTCCATTTCTGAAATATTTACTGCAACCTTTGACTTTTCAGGGTTTATGGGCACAACTGCAAAATCATTTTTATGCAAGGTAACTGCTTTTTCTGTGTGTGAATTCTTCTCAACTACATTTAAGACAGTGATGAAACGTTTTTGTTGATGATTCAGTTTGATTCATGATGAAATATAAAAAATGATATTTCAGAATGATCTAAATGTTGTAATAATGTAAATACAACATGAAGGCCAAAGTAAAGAGCTGAAACAAGTAAAAACACAACAACTAGCAGAAAGCTTTTCTTTGATTTAGAGAGCGATTTGACGAGCGACATCTGCTCATTTGGCAACCTACTTACAAGTGTGAAACAGCGGAATACCGAACTCAGAAATGACCCAACAAAGCAGCGTTTAACTTTGACGGAGACATGCAGACATGTAAGACTACCTGTCTGTGCACTACCTTTCTTCTGGCCCCAGATTTCCTCCGGGTCAAAATCTCTTTTCCACATGTCGGGATCAGCAAGAGACGAGTCGGAGGGACGCCGCTGAACGACTCTTTCTTTACCCGGATCCGAAAAGCGACGGTCTTTTGGACCTAGCCCAAGACCCGCTAAGAAACAAGACAGACAGGCGTCGAGACAGGTGGTGCATGATTCTACTGACAGACTACTACTGAATGTCTCTCTCCCAAACAACTATAACAATGTATCTACTCCTAAATTAATGAGCCATATAGTTTGGGTTTTTACTAAATTCCATATGGAGAATAATTATTTGTTGCCTATTATGTACGCTATTTCTTGTTATGCTACATCTATGAGGACACTAAAATTGACAAAAAAGAATATCTTATTTGCTTTACTGATTTAAATTGAATTAATATAATAATATACAAAATATCCAACCATGGACAAATATTTCAAAATGCACTGAAATATTAATAGATATAAGAGGTATAAACTGTTTATAAGAATTGCTCAAGCAAACAAAAATAGGGTTTCAGGCGATCTGATTAGCGACTGGCTAGATAGATGGCCTTTTGTGTCGTTGACAAGGGAATGTGTTTATCATTAGGCCATACCAAGTGTAGCGTGACCGTGTTCTTGTAACCAAGGGGTTCTCATAATTTAAGCTCCGAAGACAAAAACAACTTGACTATGATTCAAATTTGTGAAGACGGTGTGAATTTTCAACATGTGGGGGAACAGGGAAGTCTATCACCATTGCCAACAGGGCAATCAGGTGATATTTCCAAACTTGGTTACTACCTCGCGGCCCATCAGTTGGCATTGGCGATGGTGGCATGAAATATTGATTATCGGGCCCTACTACAACTTTAGCTGTGGGTGTAGAAAAATAACCAAACCATATTTATATTTTAATGCATGTTTTTCAGGTTTATAGTTAGAAAGTTTACAGACATGCCTTTTAGTTTAAGCCGTGAAATATTTAAGTTACTCAACATTTATTTACCTTTATCATAAACACTATTTTAGTTTACTACCGGGGTAATATATACTTACAAATAAATTATAAAGCAACAAAAAGGTGATTATGGCAACCAACTAGCTAGTACATAAATAATCCAATGATATAAAACCATAATATATTAACACTACAAAATAAATCATGACAAGGGCAAGAATAATGTGAGACCTTATTTTAAAAGCAGTAATACTTGCAAAGCTTGTCATACATGAATTAAGATGCATAATATGAATCAAAAGAAAAAAAAAATTGCAACGTATATATTCAACCAAAGATCATTTTTAGATTTACCATTAAAAAGAAGTGCAAAATTATACTGAGGTCATAGTACAGAAATCTATGTTTTGTGGATAATTCTCAGACCATGCCTTACTCATACATTTGAAACTATTGCAAACTCATGCTATGGTAACCGTTTTCATAAGGAAGGATTAAGATTATTAGTAAAGAAGGTGAATTATAATTGATGCACAAAGAAAAAACTACAAATTAAAAATAATTTGGCATACAAAACACTGTTATTGGGCAAAAAATAATTTAAGCCAAACTAAAGAAACTAAAACCCCATTTTGATCTTTCTGGGAAAGGTGATTTTGTTTTATATATTCTCTAGCCTGCAGTTTTGAATCCTCTGCTTTTTCTGTGTCAGATGACATAATAAAGTACAACATTCAACATTCATTTTCAAAAAGCTATTCACCAGTATCTAGATTTCCACACAATTTCTTTCATAAATCTTTCAAAAATTCCTTATATTTCCCCCCCCCCACCTGAAATTCATCCAAGGTATTTCAGAATTGACCTAAACTAGAATTGATTGTTGCTATTTTGATTTATCCATATCTTAATGCATGCCTTGAGGACTGAGGAACACAATATATAATATCCTCATCCATGAAATGCATATAAACTGCCTGCCTATAACGTCAAAATAAGTTATAGAACACAGACGGCAACAACGCGTAAATATAAAACTCGGGCAATAGGAACAGAGGAGGTATGAAATGTTAACTTGTTCTCGTTCACCAAAAAATGACTTAAACTCAAGAGCTGAAAATGCAAGAGAACCAACAGGAAGAGAAACAGAACTAACTCATAATGCAGCCTCACTCAGTGGGAGGGTGGTGTCAACCAATCACATTGTCCAGTACAAAACCAACTTGTCTTAACCAATAACATTGCCGATTACGAAAAGAACAGCAAAATCCAGGTTATGGGAGTCGAATGAAATCAACAACACGCCCTGTCACAGACATCAACAACAACCAATCCAATTGCCTGTTACAGGTGTTATGATCAACCAATCACAATGCCTGTTACAAGTACCTGTGGTAGTGAAGGGCCGGTTCTGCAGTGGAGGCAGTGGTGGCGGTACCGGTATATTCCCTAAATCCAGACTCAACGGCTGACCCACTTTTATTTTGGGGAATCCGCTACCGGAAGGCCCTTCTACAGTGAAGGCGCCTCCTTTCAGCCCTGGGGGGCCTTTTACTATACCGAGTGGGGCTGTAGACCAGAGAGAGCGGAAGGTGTCGTCTGAAGATACGTCAGACATGCCGTCCGGCTGGTTATAGTCACTACTGCCTGAGTATGTGGGGGCAGGAGGAGGAGCTGCATAAGCTGGCAGGTAATCTGTCAGACAGACAAGCAGCCACTTAGTATGGACAATACATGGAACAAAGTGTCGCCGAGACAATATAAAAGTGTTATCTGAAGAATAGTAAATTTATTTTTCCTCACTTCCCAAATTAAGGTCTTAACTTTTGGTTCTTTTAAATGTCAAAAGTTTTGGTCTTTTAAAATGTCAGTTCAGTCAATTTTCTTTTCTGACTTGAACAATGTCTCTTATGATTTATGTATTCACTATTTGGAGGCACAGTTGATACAAGTTCAGATAAATTGTTGATAATATGTTGTTTATCAGTCTAAAATATTCCCTTTTTACATGGTTGAACAGGTCACTTCTTTTAAGCCAGAGTATAAAAGGGGAGTGATGTGTATAAATGAAAGAAGACAAAAATTAAATAAAATGGCATAGAATGTTTAAGCTTCACAAAACATATGAAAGAATAAAATCTTTATAAGTAGATATATAACATCAGCGGTGTATGGTTAACCCGGCGATACCTGTAACGAAAGAAAAAGCTGCGCACATGTTTAGAACCTGCAAAGAATTAAACAGCGACAGCAAGCATTCAAACACAAATATAAAGTGTATCACTGTACTAGCAGAGAACTATAGAAGCATATATATATCTAATACAGATATGGAATAAGTTTTGGACCGCCAGTCGTGTGAGAAATAACATTTGTATTTTGCCGGCAGTAGGTGGTGGTTCCACCCCGTAAAACGATACGTATTTCAGTTTTCAACAAAATATATAATATTTGCAGCACTGAAATTGAAGACTCGCTGTATGTAGAAGGAGAGGAGCAGGGACTGACCTGAGATGTGGAGTTGGTTCATGTTGGGTAAGGGCGGGAACATCTCATCGTCATGACCCACAGCTTGTCTAACTCCTCCAACCGAGTCGATTAACTACAATAGACATGTTTTATACATTATGTAGAATGATTTATGTGAATAAGGGAGTGTTCATTTATCAATTACCGGGGGGTGGGGTGGTGAGATTTCGCGCAGAGGGGCGAAAAATTTTTAACGCGTGGGCATTTTGGCTAAAAAGGGGCTTAAATTTTTATGCCCCCCCCCTCAAGAGGGGTCAGAATTTTTTACGCCCCCCCCCACATAGGCCTATCTACCAAGGCAGATCTGTCATTCTATATTATTAGCAATAAGATCTTAACAAATGAAAAAATGCAGTCCAGAGTTCAGTCCAAGAGAGGGGTGACTGCTTATTAGACCTTGCTACGCGGAATACAGTATTCTGTATGTCCAAAAATTGAGCTGCTTACGTGTTGGTTGGCGCCTCGCCATTTGCCCACAGCCATCTGGTTGGTAGGGTTCTGTGCCACGCCCTTCGCTGCTTGTACCATTGGGGTGATTGCTGCAAAGAACAAGAAATCATATAACTAAGTTTTCACCTTAATAAAAACTTATGAACATAGGAAAATGTATTTAAGTCACTTATATGGAAATTTAAAATAGTAGTTGTTTAGCAATGACATACATACATGCTAAATATTTGAAACATGATATATAGGGAGGAGTAAATCCGTGACACACCTACTGTAGATTCTGAATTCTTTTTTTAATCAATTTATTTCTATAGAATGTTACCTGTGTAAAACTTACTATTCTTGAGCTCTCTTTAATATGGTTAACTAAACATTGACATCAAACAGACACCATGTTATTCAATTAAACAACCGGTTTCCATCACAAGAAAACACATGCACCCTACTTACTTTTCCTAAGGTCCCTAATGGCGGACTGGACATTGTCAATAGTAGTACCATGACTCAGAAAAATATTGGTACCATGACTCAGCACAATACTGGTACCATGACTCAGCACAATACTGGTACCATGACTCAGCACAATACTAGTACCATGACTCAGCACAATATACTGGTACCATGACACAGCATTGTCAACACTTACTGTTCCTGAGGTCCCTAATGGCGGACTGGACATTGTCGACAAACTTGGGGTCCTCACTGTTGTCTGCCTCCTGCTGTGCCACCTGGAGGACGCGGTTAGCGCGCCGGGCGATGCTCGACGTGTTGTTAACCACGCCCGCCACGTCGCTGTTACGGATAGCTTGCTCCGTGCGGTCCGTGTCACGCAGTATCCCGTCCTCTGTAATAGGCAAGCAAGGGGGCTACAACTTCTGTATTTGAGTTAGGATTAATGATTAAATTGTGAAGTATATCAGTATTGTACTATTGGGAAGTATTTCCTTAATAGTTGTTACATTGAAATATCGCCAACATCCCAATATCAATATGATATTGCTGTTAGATTGAATATGTTAGTACCCTAATTAATTCTGTTAATACCATACCCTGACCTTTTCCAATGGCAGGAGGTGGTAAATGCTGCATGGTTTTAACACCTGTATGAGCTATGTACAACCTTGGGCTGTGGAATGTTACACTCTGCCCTAGTGGTGCGAAAGTGCCATGATTACCCCCCCCCCCCTAAAAAAAAAACTAACAAAGAAAAGAAACAACACCATTTTGTCCATAGAAAATTCAAAGGTTATAAAAGTAGTTTACCACAAGCGCGTATAAAGGCACCGGTGTCGACAGCCTCCCCTATACAACCTCTAATAAACACCCACAGACCCAGTCCCCAGTACTACTGGGTCATAGTTCTTACATAGATATCAGTAGGTTAGATAAAGTATAACACAGTTTACCACAAGCGCGTATGAAGGCGCCGGTGTCGACAGCCTCGTCCACCAAGGAGCGGAGTTTCTCCATGTTCTCCGTCCACTGAGACTTGAGCAGCTCGTAATGTTCGGCTGCTGCAGCGTTACCGGGGGCTGACAGCACAATACGGGCCGCCTTTACCACCTGAGGGGTCAGGTCATTGGTCTGAAAAGAGGATTACATGTGTTATATGCTGGTACCATGACTCAGCACAATATATACTGGTACCATGACTTAGCACAATATATACTGGTACCATGACTCAGCACAATACTGGTACCATGACTCAGCACAATACGGGCTGCCTTCACCACCTGTGGTGTCAGGTCATGTCTGGAAGCAAACAATGCATAAAATATAGCTTAAGCAATATCTGACTGCAAATATATGTACAATTGGTACCTGTACATTTATATCAATTATCAATAGGGTTTAACATAGATATTCCTCTTGAGGATAAAGTGAGAAGCAAACATAGGTCACTGCTCAACTGAAATAACTAAAGATTCATTGACATGATCACGTATCAAAATTTAGGGACAACTTGGTATCATGGAATGAAATGATACTGCAGGCTATGGGAATTTAAAAAAACACCAGTATCATAGAATATCCTTTTCAACTCCACAGGAAATACCTGTATCTATAACTGTGGATTTACTACTAAGATAAATAGATAAACCTTACCTCGTATGCGAGTGCGTTGATGGCCTCTACAGTCCTCTTGTTGGTGGTACCTCCTGCTGTGGCCACCATCCGGGCTGTCTGTGCCAGTCTGTTGGCGTGCCCCTCAAACCGAGCCGCACGCTGCTCAAAGATACCCTCCCGGTTTGGTACATCTGGGGGAATACATGATACATACATGAGGGTCTGATACAAAGATACCCCCCCGGTTTGGTACATCTGGGGGAATACATGATACATACATGAGGGTCTGATACAAAGATACCCCCCCGGTTTGGTACATCTGGGGGAATACATGATACATACATGAGGGTCTGATACAAAGATACCCCCCCGGTTTGGTACATCTGGAGTTCAGGTTAGGTCAGCTGTGTGAGTGGGGAGGTCAGGTTGGGGTCAGCTGTTTGAGTGGGGAGGTCAGGTTGGGGTCAGCTGTTTGAGTGGGGAGGTCAGGTTGGGCTCAGCTGTTTGAGTGGGGAGGTCAGGTTGGGGTCAGCTGTTTGAGTGGAGAGGTCAGGTTGGGGTCAGCTGTTTGAGTGGGGAGGTCAGGTTAGGGTCAGCTGTGTGAGTAAGGAGGTCAGGTTGGGGTCAGCTGTTTGAGTGGGGAGGTCAGGTTGGGGTCAGCTGTTTGAGTGGAGAGGTCAGGTTGGGGTCAGCTGTTTGAGTGGAGAGGTCAGGTTGGGGTCAGCTGTTTGAGTGGGGAGGTCAGGTTAGGGTCAGCTGTTTGAGTGGGGAGGTCAGGTTGGGGTCAGCTGTTTGAGTGGGGAGGTCAGGTTGGGGTCAGCTGTATGAGTGGAGAGGTCAGGTTGGGGTCAGCTGTTTGAGTGGAGAAGTCAGGCTGAGGTCAGCTGTTTGAGTGGGGAGGTCAGGTTGGGGTCAGCTGTTTGAGTGGGGAGGTCAGGTTGGGGTCAGCTGTGTGAGTGGGGAGGTCAGGTTGGGGTCAGCTGTTTGAGTGGGGAGGTCAGGTTGGGGTCAACTGTATGAGTGGAGAGGTCAGGTTGGGGTCAGCTGTTTGAGTGGGGAGGTCAGGTTGGGGTCAGCTGTTTGAGTGGGGAGGTCAGGTTGGGGTCAGCTGTTTGAGTGGGGAGGTCAGGTTGGGGTCAGCTGTTTGAGTGGGGAGGTCAGGTCGGGGTCAGCTGTGTGAGTGGGGAGGTCAGGTTGGGGTCAGCTGTGTGAGTGGGGAGGTCAGGTTGGGGTCAGCTGTTTGAGTGGGGAGGTCAGGTTGGGGTCAGCTGTTTAAGTGGGGAGGTCAGGTTGGGGTCAGCTGTGTAAGTGTGGAGGTCAGGTTGGGGTCAGCTGTTTGAGTGGGGAGGTCAGGTTGGGGTCAGCTGTGTGAGTGGGGAGATCAGGTTGGGGTCAGCTGTTTAAGTGGAGAGGTCAGGTTGGGGTCAGCTGTTTGAGTGGGGAGGTCAGGTTGGGGTCAGTTGTTTGAGTGGGGAGGTTAGGTTGGGGTCAGCTGTTTGAGTGGGGAGGTCAGGTTGGGGTCAGCTGTGTGAGTGGGGAGGTCAGGTTGGGGTCAGCTGTTTGAGTGGGGAGGTCAGGTTGGGGTCAACTGTATGAGTGGAGAGGTCAGGTTGGGGTCAGCTGTTTGAGTGGGGAGGTCAGGTTGGGGTCAGCTGTTTGAGTGGGGAGGTCAGGTTGGGGTCAGCTGTTTGAGTGGGGAGGTCAGGTTGGGGTCAGCTGTTTGAGTGGGGAGGTCAGGTCGGGGTCAGCTGTGTGAGTGGGGAGGTCAGGTTGGGGTCAGCTGTGTGAGTGGGGAGGTCAGGTTGGGGTCAGCTGTTTGAGTGGGGAGGTCAGGTTGGGGTCAGCTGTTTAAGTGGGGAGGTCAGGTTGGGGTCAGCTGTGTAAGTGTGGAGGTCAGGTTGGGGTCAGCTGTTTGAGTGGGGAGGTCAGGTTGGGGTCAGCTGTGTGAGTGGGGAGATCAGGTTGGGGTCAGCTGTTTAAGTGGAGAGGTCAGGTTGGGGTCAGCTGTTTGAGTGGGGAGGTCAGGTTGGGGTCAGTTGTTTGAGTGGGGAGGTTAGGTTGGGGTCAGCTGTTTGAGTGGGGAGGTCAGGTTGGGGTCAGCTGTTTGAGTGGGGAGGTCAGGTTGGGGTCAGCTGTTTGAGTGGGGAGGTCAGGTTGGGGTCAGCTGTTTAAGTGGGGAGGTCAGGTTGGGGTCAGCTGTGTGAGTGGGGAGGTCAGGTTGGAGTCAGTTGTTTGAGTGGGGAGGTCAGGTTGGGGTCAGCTGTTTGAGTGGGGAGGTCAGGTTGGGGTCAGCTGTTTGAGCGGGGAGGTCAGGTTGGGGTCAGCTGTTTGAGTGGGGAGGTCAGGTTGGGGGGAAGGATGTACGTGACTTACTGAGTGGAGCATTGGCTGTGTCCGTCAGCTGTGTGAGTGGGGAGGTCAGGTTAGGGTCAGCTGTGTGAGTGGGGAGGTCAGGTTGGGGTCAGCTGTGTGAGTGGGGAGGTCAGGTTGGGGTCAGCTGTTTAAGTGGGGAGGTCAGGTTGGGGTCAGCTGTGTGAGTGGGGAGGTCAGGTTGGGGTCAGCTGTTTGAGTGGGGAGGTCAGGTTGGGGTCAGCTGTGTGAGTGGGGAGGTCAGGTTGGGGTCAGCTGTTTAAGTGGGGAGGTCAGGTTGGGGTCAGCTGTGTGAGTGGGGAGGTCAGGTTGGGGTCAGCTGTTTGAGCGGGGAGGTCAGGTTGGGGTCAGCTGTTTGAGTGGGGAGGTCAGGTTGGGGGGAAGGATGTACGTGACTTACTGAGTGGAGCATTGGCTGCGTCCGTCAGCTGTGTGAGTGGGGAGGTCAGGTTGGGGTCAGCTGTGTGAGTGGGGAGGTCAGGTTAGGGTCAGCTGTGTGAGTGGGGAGGTCAGGTTGGGGTCAGCTGTGTGAGTGGGGAGGTCAGGTTAGGCTCAGCTGTGTGAGTGGGGAGGTCAGGTTGGGGTCAGCTGTGTGAGTGGGGAGGTCAGGTTGGGGTCAGCTGTGTGAGTGGGGAGGTCAGGTTAGGGTCCGCTGTATGAGTGGGGAGGTCAGGGTAGGGCGAGGGATGTATGTGACTTACTGAGTGGAGCATTGGCTGCGTCCGTCAGCTGTTTGAGTGGGGAGGTCAGGTCCACAAAGTCGTCAGCCACCTGAGTGATGAGAGCGTCCTGGATGCGTGACTGCAGCTCGTTCAGCCGCTGGGACAGGTTCACAGCGATGGCACGCGCCTGGGGGCTGTTACCCTGTCAGGATGAATTATTGGGTTAGTTACAACTACTAATAAAACGCCTAGCGATGCCCCGCACACCAAGTAGGTCTCATCATAATCCCTCCTTAATTGAGCTCAGAGTTAGAGATTGAAAATGTTACGACAATTCGACACTATTTGCAATATGCTGAGGCATTCCCAGAATGCAGTACTCTGGTGTCGATGGCAGCTGTTTTTCCCTGCAGCGTTTCTGGCCACTATCGCCGGCAGCAAAGCAAATGGGCTCCTTCTAACAGAAAGTTTAGGGGAGGGGGTCATTGAACATTTTCCATTGAATAATTGAGTTACATCCCCTCTTGAAATCAAATGAATTTGCATCATAGTCAGACGCAGTGATGAAAAAAACATGTAGTCAATAATAAGCATAGGTTGAAAATAGACATGGGTCATTTCCTAAGTCAGTGATACATAATGTTACTCGATATTGCTTGGCATATATTCTGACTTAGCTGTTTAAGGACTTAGCAGTTTGAAAATGGACCACTGCGCAGTTCTCTGCGCATCTATATAGCTTTAAAGCATCAGATTTACTTAATATTAAAGAGCTCGAAAAATATCCATGCTAAACAAGCCATATAAAAAAATATGGGACAATTTCGAGCAAAATTAAGCGTTTCAAATTATTGGACTTTGAATATTTGATATATTTAAAGCCAATAATATTTGCTATTTTTTATATAAGTTAGAAGATTGGACTTGTTAATCAGTAAATTATTATCTAGATAGATATAGATCTCATTAGGTTTTTTTAAATAACCATGGGTAGGAAATGCAACCATTTTATACCCTGATTCCTGCCCTTTCACCCATTATTCTAGGCCTGAAATATGAGATTTTAGGACACAATCATAACCTAGAGTCATTCATGTGCAATACCACATTAATGTGGCAATGGTTCACTTTTAGAAAAGAAATCATGAAAATTTCTCATTTTCTCACAACACTCTCCCCCCCCCCCCAAAAAAAGAAAAAATCTGTTGCTCGGAACCCCACCCCCCAATCTTTTTCACATTTTCCTTTTTTAATGATATAAGCTACCCTTGGAGGGGAAAAAAACACAAGAAATTTCATGGATATAAAGTTAAGAACAGCGATCAGCCTTAACATTTACTGTGGCTTAGTACTGATTTCTTAAAATACATGTCTCAATTTAGTCAACTGTTAACATGCACTTGTTTATCAGATCATGCAAATAAACTACCTGCCTCCATACATCCTGAAGTTGTTATGTCTTCCGGCACCTAATGTGTATTTAGTTTACGGAATCAGCTACATGATACTCAACAAGTATAACATGTTGGTTGTATCGTTACAAGTTCTTCATGAACTATTTATAGGCACAGTGGTTGTATGTTCATGTATAACAGTCCTTTAATTTAGCAATAAATACTTCTACGTAGTCATTACATATAATTGATTAACACACTTTTCCAAAAATAACCCATCTGAGAACCATCTTATTCGATTTTAAGCCAAAAAAGGGGTTTGTTTCAGGTCACCCGACCGACCCTATCAAAACAGGGCCGACCCGACATGCCTTCTTTCTTTTGGCCTTAGTTCACTTGCATTGGTTGCTGTCATATGCTGCTTACATTGCTTTGGCAACAAGTAACATGACTGGCATTAACACTGCTCAACAGGGCTGAGTTTCCGCGACTTTGAGAAATAACGTTGGATTACCAATTTTCTTTCTCCCACTGTTGGGAAATAATTCAGCTTACTGTTTTCGACCTTTTAACCGACAAAAAGGACCCAAAATATCACGTTTTTGGAGGATGATATTTATAGATAGGTGACTCGCTATGCCGCATTTGACAAGGTCTGAGAACTGGTTAGTGAGGAGGTTGGTGTGAAATATATAGACAAAGGCCAACGACCATGGATTCACTTTTCATCGATCTTCACAAGTTGAGTCTGTGCTGTATCACACGAGGCAGTAGGCCGAGTGTGATACAGTACAGAGTCAACGAGTGAAGGGAACCATGGAGTTGGCCTTTGCATTTTTTCCCCGTAATATAACGTAAAATGAAGAAAATTCACTCATCCATGGGATACAGCCACATTGTATTACTGAAGTATAGGAATTGTTGTATCTCAAAGAAATAAGAGATAAATGACTCACCATGCCGCGCCTGACCAGGTCTGAGAGCTGGTTGGCGAGCAGCTCGGCGTCATTACAGGCCTGCAGCAGCTCCATACGTTTGTTGGCAGGTAAGCCGTCCGCCACCCGCCGCCCCTCGGCCACCACCATACGGGTAGCCTCCTCACCTGCAGCAACAGCAACAAGAATAGCATGACTAAGCAATCTCATCATCGGATTAACTCTCTCGGGTCTATTGGTGCAATTTGTAAATGTTAAATTCTTTAAAAGCTACAGTCTCAGCACCAACACAATTATAGGTCTATGTCCAATATGGTCAAAAAGGAAATTTTACATGGACAAACTACCAAAATCTCTAAATATACATAGCCCATTAAAAAAAGGTAATTTTACACTACTTAGTGAACTGAAAAATTCAAACTGTGCATTTCAATATTCTGTAAGAAAACCAACCCATATTGGCCCTTTTTGTCTAGCGAAGTTTAACATCTAGTCAACCCTCACAAGATGAACATATATACTAAGTAAATGCTGACTCACTGAGGCCCTTGTCTCTAAGTGCTGACTCACCAAGGCCCTTGTCTAAGTAAGTGCTGACTCACCGAGGCCCTTGTCTAAGTAAGTGCTGACTCACCGAGGCCCTTGTGTAAATAAGTGCTGACTCACCGAGGCGCTTGTCTAAGTGCTGACTCACCGAGGCCCTTGTCTAAGTGCTGACTCACCAAGGCCCTCGTCTCAGTAAATGCTGACTCACCGAGGCCCTTGTCTAAGTAATTGCTGACTCACGAGGCCCTTGTCTAAATAAGTGCTGACTCACCGAGGCCCTTGTCGTCCAGCGTGGGGTTCCTGAGCCAGCGCTGTGCCTGCTCCACTTTGCCGGACACGGTGTGAGCGGGGCGCCGGATGCCGCTACGCTCCGTGTTGGTCACCGCCTGACTCACGTGGTCCGCCAGCTCATGGACCTTCTGCTGGATGCCACGTGCCAGGGACATAGCCTGGGGACTGTTACCCTGTGATACACAAGTACAGGGTTAGATTGGTATATTACACATTTTTTAGACAAGGCAGTGGTCATTATTCAAAAACGGGGGCATTTTGTAACTGTAGTTAGTTCTTAGCTGGACGATGAATGTGTCGGTTCACACTGCAATGCAATCTTGAAAATGGATTTTTTTTAAAAGGAAAAAAATTTGCCTGCCACTCAAATCTTCTTTTGTTAAATAATGACCACTCCCTAAGTTTAGTTTAGGAATTTAACAATAACATTTGTATGATACTTTGCCATTGACTAGAACATGAAGTTTTAAACGTAAAGAAATTATTGTCTACTGCGTCTGATTTAGCCACTCTTTGCAGATTTAAACATGGCAGTAGCAGTAGGATGGCCACATAATAGCAAGAGGCAATTTCTATACATATCCTTAGGCACTTTGGAACATGTTTGGTAAGTATCAAAATTGGTGGGTTTAATTTATTTAAATTTCAGTAGTATGCATGGTGGAACAAAATTGAGAGGAAAACGTCCCATATCACCCTAAAAGCATTAATGAAGCTTATAGCAGGAAATGTGAAAAGTATTATCCCACACGGTCAGAACCAACAATGTCACAAAACTTTTTTTTTTCTTTTTTTAACAATTTAACATACTATGGTCATCTACTGATATTAGTACGAACTGACAAACCTGAAATTTATGCTTCAATTACTATGAAATCTATTCTGGTAATTATGATGCACAATGGATGTTAATGGTTTAGGATTTTGGAACTGTTATTTAAAAGTTTATTAATTCTATAATTTAATTTCCAGAATTATAAAGGCAAATATCAGTGATAAGCCAATTCCAATGAATAATAGCAACAGGAACCAAAGAAAAATCCTTGCATAGTGAATAAAACGGTAAAACCGGTGTTACACATACAGGGTTCCCCCTATTCATCAGCGCTAGTTTTAACAGAAATTTATTAACCTTTAACTGACAATTAAAAATGGCTGGCAATCAAAATGGTAAATCAAGAAGGGAGAAGAAAAAGTGTTAGAATCATGTGGTGTCTCTTGTTACATTACAAAAATTGCTCAGTTCTATTTTTTACTGAAATTTTCTCAAAATCTAGAAGATAACTCACAAAATGTGAAAAATATGTTTAAACTGACCTTTAAACGTAAATAAAACATAACTGAATTTTAAGTGACGGGTGGGAACCCTGTAAATAGCAGGAGTATGTTGTTACTGCTGCGTTGGCTGCCCTACATGCGCGGAGCCTATGGGAGTCTCCATGCTGTGCGGGCATGCCGACACCTTAACATGACCGACCTGTACCTTGCCCTGACTCCGCAGTTCAGCCAGAGCGTCTACCATAGATTGGATGTCTCCGACCGCTTTGAGGATTCGCTCTCTGTCGTCTGGGTTCACACAGCGGTCTGCCACCCTCAGGGCGTCCTCCAGGATGGTACGCAGCGCACGCTCACCTGGGAGACGGAGACAAGATAATGGGGATTACTTTATGTGGAGAAACAACTAGAAGGGCCGTTCTCCACACCCCCGTGGAGAAACTCATGCTCATTCTCCATGGATATTTCTCCATCATGACATCACTAAAATAGCTATGAAACCGATTTTTTAAACATGTTGTTAGAAGAACAGGTTATTCAAATTATTTTGAACTCATAAACAGGTATATGATTAATCAATAATTACATGAAATAAACACAGAGTTCCACTCTAATCAGTCTATGTTAATGATGCGTGACTACAGTTTGAACACACATGGCGTTTCTGTTAGACATGGATGTTCAGCTAAATGAATCATTTCCCACAGTCTGAAAACACATGGGAGTTATGAAGTGAGGTTAACATGATTTGCTAAATTGGATAATTTTACTGATTATTTAACATGAGATATCAAGGGAGGGAAATAATATAGTTTTCGTTTGCCTTTATGTATGATTTTCCCACCCGTATTTTACATATCTTTGTCACTTACCGGATGAGCCTGGCAGGGCGAGTGAGTCGGCTAACCAGTCCTGTGCATGCTTCATCTTGCCGTGGATTGCACTCTGAGGAAAAAATAGTTTTACTATTAATACATGGCACAGTACGCGTACACTCATGGTACAGAGAAGCTACATTTACAAGAGACGCCTTGTGAAGTTAAACTAACCTTTAAGGACGGTATAAGGAATTAATGCATCATACCCTTGGTTGTCATGATGCATGAATGCAGCCTTAGCAAATAACTAGCCAGTGATGCATTCATGCATCCTACCGACTCTACCGGATTGATATTCTCCCGAAGGCCCAGCATGATGCACGAAACAAACATACTTCAAACAAATATCTGTTTTTTCTTATACAAATAACTTCTCGTCTTAAAGTTGTCTTTTTTACCAGGACATTGTAAATCGTAAGAATGTATACTTTGTAAAAATAATTAAAATCCGGACTGACCTCGGCCTTCTTCATGATAGTGATGTCGTCCGCGTCCCACTCGTCCTCGTCGTAGGTGGTGAGTTGCAGCACGCGGATTATCTCGTGAATCTCACTCGACACCTTGGACACCACGTAGTCACGGTTGTGTTGTGCATCTGCAAGACTCCGGCCTCCTGTAGGGGAAGCAGACAGTAATGTCAGAATACTGAGAAATATGGGTTATAGCCCTTTAAACATTTAACCCTCTAAGGACGGCATATCGTTAAAAGATCAATCTGTGTCTCGACCCCGTAGGGTCGGCATGATGCTTGAATGCAGCACTGGCGAGTTACTGCATTCAAGCATCATGCCAGCCTTTAGGGGTGTATCAAGCCAGTAGGGTGGGCATGATGCTTGAATAGATCATGACGACAGAGGGTACATAGTACTTTAAAAGGGCTTACCATGCACCCATTGCCTGACCCTGACCTCTGACCTTCATTATACAACATGCCTGACCTTTACCTGAACATGCCTGACCTTCACCTCATTTCAACTTGACCATGACAGCTTGATTTGACCTGAATATGACCTCGCTTGAATTTCACAAAAAAAACAAAAACATTTTGTTCCTTTTGTTGGATGGCTTTTTCATGTTTCAGTGGCGTCAATATAAAATTTCAGAGATGCCATTCCTTTGTTACCAAAAGTAAGAGATCCAATTTTTGTCAATCTGTATTGAGCAGTGGATGAGACAAGTATCGTAATGTTATACGGAAATTCCAGGGAAAGAGGTAGGCTGGTATAGCTACAAAAGTTGTTTGATTTACTGGGTACTTGTTTTTGATTAGGTTGATTCTGTTTAGAAATTAATTTGATGTCCAGTGTGTGGTGGATCTCTGTGGTTGGCGTGTTGGTGTGTGTGGGTGGGGCAGTAGCCGGGTGGCACAGGGTGTCAGTGTAGAGTGTGTGTGGTGGTTCTCTGTGGTTAGCGTGTTGGTGTGTGTGGGTGGGGCAGTAGCCGGGTGGCACAGGGTGTCAGTGTAGGGTGTGTGTGGTGGTTCTCTGTGGTTAGCGTGTTGGTGTGTGTGGGTGGGGCAGTAGCTGGGTGGCACAGGGTGTCAGTGTAGGGTGTGTGTGGTGGATCTCTGTGGTTGGCGTGTTGGTGTGTGTGGGTGGGGCAGTAGCCAGGTGGCACAGGGTGTCAGTGTAGGGTGTGTGTGGTGGTTCTCTGTGGTTGGCGTGTCGGTGTGTGGGTGGGGCAGTAGCCGGGTGGCACAGGGTGTCAGTGTAGGGTGTGTGTGGTGGTTCTCTGTGGTTAGCGTGTTGGTGTGTGTGGGTGGGGCAGTAGCCGGGTGGCACAGGGTGTCAGTGTAGGGTGTGTGTGGTGGTTCTCTGTGGTTAGCGTGTTGGTGTGTGTGGGTGGGGCAGTAGCCAGGTGGCACAGGGTGTCAGTGTAGAGGGTGTGTGGTGGTTCTCTGTGGTTAGCGTGTCGGTGTGTGGGTGGGGCAGTAGCCGGGTGGCACAGGGTGTCAGTGTAGAGGGTGTGTGGTGGTTCTCTGTGGTTGGCGTGTTGGTGTGTGTGGGTGGGGCAGTAGCCGGGTGGCACAGGGTGTCAGTGTAGGGTGTGTGTGGTGGTTCTCTGTGGTTAGCGTGTTGGTGTGTGTGGGTGGGGCAGTAGCCAGGTGGCACAGGGTGTCAGTGTAGAGGGTGTGTGGTGGTTCTCTGTGGTTAGCGTGTCGGTGTGTGGGTGGGGCAGTAGCTGGGTGGCACAGGGTGTCAGTGTAGGGTGTGTGTGGTGGTTCTCTGTGGTAAGCTGTTGGTGTGTGTGGGTGGGGCAGTAGCCGGGTGGCACAGGGTGTCAGTGTAGGGTGTGTGTGGTGGTTCTCTGTGGTTAGCGTGTTGGTGTGTGTGGGTGGGGCAGTAGCCAGGTGGCACAGGGTGTCAGTGTAGAGGGTGTGTGGTGGTTCTCTGTGGTTGGCGTGTTGGTGTGTGTGGGTGGGGCAGTAGCCGGGTGGCACAGGGTGTCAGTGTAGGGTGTGTGTGGTGGTTCTCTGTGGTTAGTGTGTTGGTGTGTGTGGGTGGGGCAGTAGCCGGGTGGCACAGGGTGTCAGTGTAGGGTGTGTGTGGTGGTTCTCTGTGGTTAGCGTGTTGGTGTGTGTGGGTGGGGCAGTAGCCGGGTGGCACAGGGTGTCAGTGTAGGGTGTGTGTGGTGGTTCTCTGTGGTTAGCGTGTTGGTGCGTGTGGGTGGGGCAGTAGCCGGGTGGCACAGGGTGTCAGTGTAGGGTGTGTGTGGTGGTTCTCTGTGGTTAGCGTGTTGGTGTGTGTGGGTGGGGCAGTAGCTGGGTGGCACAGGGTGTTCTGAGCCACTGGTCTCAATGTGTAGTGTAGAATAAATAGTTTGGATTGGAACATACATAGTCCAGGATGATTTACATTGGTTATGTATGGGTTTTGTTCACCTTTGTATACTCCAATGCCAATGTTTCTATAACAGAAAGGAACATCTACCTAGAGTACCACATCACGGCTTAATTATGATAAATCTGTGTTATCCTAACATAGAGCTCTTATACATGTAGTACATCTCTAGCTATGCACCACAATCAACATATCTAGGTTTGACACCTGTCTAGCTACAATATTACAGGACATGTGCAATACTACCTCAAACTCAAGTTTGTAGTGTATTACATGTCAGTGTATTACATGTCAGACCTCTTATTTAGATACAAGAGATACACACTGACCAATGTGTATCTTAACAGTTTTACCATCACTGACCCAGTGTAACATATGAAGCATTAATTAATTAGACTGCAAATAAATAGAAAGGTTTCTTTGTCTGCATTCACAAACTCTTATTTCCACACACTGCGGCAACAAATGTACAGGGGGTATTACAAGGACGGCAGCGGTTAGCACTTTAAGGACGGCATAATGCCTTAATGCGCAGCCCTGGCGAGTAACTTGCCAGTGCTGCATTCAAGCATCATGCTGACCCTAGGCGTTGAGACACCCTCCTGAGGGTCGTATGATGCAACAATGCAGCACTGGCGAGTTAGTCGCCGGGGCTGCATTGGTGCATCATGATGACAAATGTCATCTTTTAGCGACATCCGCCCTCAAAGGTTAGAGAACTGGCAGTCTTGAAGTTGAGCCGAAAAGCCAACCCTCTATTTTCAAGAGATGCCACTGTCTGGTTGCAAAGAAGTGGGATATCATGAGATATGGTCCAAAAAATAACTTGCCAAAACGAGGGAATTTCTGAAAGTGGCATTTCTGCATTTTGACATTTGCTTGTTCGGCGACCGTTTGACAGGAGTAGTGTTTGCACGACCATTGCCTATGTAAGACCCCCTGTACACGTTCAGCATGTTTAGTGAACTCTATTCTGTCCCTGTTTATTAGTGAACTCATTCAGTTATAGATAAAGTGCCTGTGAGCTCTACAGAACCTACAGATATATGGTGTTAACCGTCCCTGGCATGCCCCTGCCATCACTTACCTTTACCGAAACCTAGGGATATGTAGGCAAATTAATTATTGACTGAAGATGAACCAATCAGAGTAACCAGTCACTAGAACTACAGTACAAACTGTTTCAAATTGCTTAAAGGTTATCGTATAACCATCTGACCTACACGGTGGACCGATATAAGCTCATCTCTCGATTTCAATACATCATAAATAGACGAATCAGCATCGATCCTTCTTCTATCGATGAACTCATCGATGGTGAAATACATGTTCAGTTGTAAGGTATTCAAATTGCATGAACTTAAAGTCAGATGCATTTTGGAAAACCAAATATTGATTGATATACACTGCGGGATCCAAGATACCATACCATTGCTATATAGCGCTGGTTTCAAAAGTGCACCGGTTTTGTATACACACTGGGAGTATAGGGGTCTTGAAATATTTCGTAAGAAATTAAAAAAATGATCTTGTAAATGTATTTATCACCGCATGTCTTGGGGTGAAGAGTGACTCAGCGTTATATTGCAAGGTATGGTACCAACTGAAAATAATAGTTCGGCCCAAAAGAAATTCTGTTCAGGTAACATGGCCAAAAATAAGAAGAGGTTTGGTAGGTCGTTTTTTAAAAGCAATTCTTTTAAAGGATTATGAAATTTCTCCATTTTTCTCATAATTTCAGTAAATATAAAATTCAGTAGAATTTTCTTCTTTTTGGGGTGCCAACAACCCTGATACCTGAGGCCACACCAAAAAAAAAAGTTGGTCTACGGATTTCCCGCACCAAAATTTTTTTTTTTTTTTGAAAAAAAAAAAGTGTCTACGGACAGCGCCCGCACCATTTTCTGAAAAATTGGATTTTTTTTTTTTTTTTTTTTTTTTGGTTGCCTTTTCTGTCATCGTTAACCAGAAAATATATTTGTAAAATTTAAAAAGAGATTTTCCCTCAGTAGAAAAAAGAAATAAATTCGCCCGCCCCCCTAATTTAAGGTTGAAATCCATTGACAAAAAAAAAATTTGGGAAAAAAAAAAAAAAAAAATTCGCCCTACCGCACCTATTTTTGGAAAAGAAAATCCGTAGACCAACTTTTTTTTTTGGTGTGGCCTGAACACAACTTTTTTTTCTTTTTTCCCCCCTTTATTTTTTTTGCCTTACCTATGTCCTTGGTGGTGATGTAGAGCTTGATGCCCGATATGAGGGTGGGGACCAGCTGTTTGACCTGCTCCAGGGACCTCACCAACCAGTCCCTGTGTACCTGGTGTGTCAGCTCCTTCTCACGGGCGTCCACCTCCTTGGTCATCTTAGTCAGCACTGGACTCAGGTTCTGTAACAAAGACATTTTGATTTGAGCCACATAAAGCTTATCGCATAACCATCTGACTTACACTGTGAACCAATATATAAGTTAATCTCTCCATAAATAGACGAATCAGCAACAATTCAGCAAATAAATACTTTGTCCTGGAACACTCTGTTTCCTGATAGAATTGAAACCACAGCCACAGAAAGTTAAGCTATGGCCTGGGTGATATTTTGCCAACAATGAAAGCATATTCAGCCCTATTTGCACTGTATATTTGTTATATCTTGGTGAATTGTTACACTTGCAGTCATTTTGGGAGAATTGCTAGTACACTTGCAGTCATTTTGGGAGAATTGCCAGTACACTTTCAGTCATTTGTGAGAATTGTAGTAAAGTAGCTGGATTGGTAATAGACAGCTGTAGTAGGGACAAATGCCTCTTATTCTTGCAGTCATATCCGACCAATTTCTAATATTATAGAGATCTCTCTGTATTACATGTAGTTTGTCTGACTGCCAGGCTATTTCAAGGAATGCTAGTACTTACTAATAGCATATAAATTGCAGTCAACTTGGGAAATGCTGAGCAAATCTATAATATTGTTATCATAATATCTATGTGAGAGTTGTGATACAAATTTACTACCCCGGTACTATAAATATTGGTCATGGACTGTGATGAACTTTTACATAGATGACTCCATGACCGTAGCCTTACCCTGACGAATGTGACGAGATCCTCCATGCTGTCAACGACTTCGGTGATGGCAAGATACTCCAGGACATTTTTACAGATGCGGATAATCTTACGCACCTCCGACTCGTCAAAAGCCAGCAGCAGTGCTGACGTGCCTTGTAGGATACCTGCAACACAGGACGGTCGGACGGCGGGTTATTGGGGGTCAATATGGAGTACATGCCAGTAAAACAAAGACATTGTTTACTGGTTTTAACAAGCTGAGGTGCATGGTTTACTCACAAGGAAATTAGATTTCCCAGAGAGTAAAATGATAGTGACAGGCACTATCAAAAGGTGTATGGAGGATCAGTAGTGACAGGCTACACACTGACAAACATAGAGTGAGGGACACACATGTTACTAGCAGTCAGTAAATCTGACAGGCAGTAACCGACCGAATAATATACAGACAGGCAGTCAGTAACAATATACAGGTAACAGGCAGTGACATCCAGTTCACAAACATGAAGCTTAGACCACTCAAAGAAAATCAGGTTGTGAGGGTTTTTTTCAGCTAAGTTTCCTCCCTTTTCATATTTTTCAAACCATGGTGATGAGAAACTTTTTTTTTTGAGTGGCCTTATTGACAGTGAGTGGTAAATGCTTTGTTTACTGACAGTAAGGACAGACAAATGTATTGTATACTGAAAGTCAGGGACAAACAGCTGATGGGTGCTTGTTCTGTCTAACAGTCAGTTAGAAGGGGTTTACAGTCAAGCTCCCTGTTCATTGATAGTCAGTATACAGCTCTGTATAACCAGCTGATACTCACAATCCATAACACACATTCTTACTGATGATAAGACTACTTACAGACCTTGTTTTATTTTGGCCCTCAGGAGTTTTCCCACTGAGGACCAAGCTCCCAGCTACTTTACTGAGGGAGCATTACACACAATATTCACAGGCTCCTGATCATGCTAAATCAAAGATCAAGAACCAATTTCTCGACATAGAATATATTGTCTTTTCTATTACTGATTCCCATATGAAGATTATCTTTCATGTTATTGAGACAACTACTCAGGTTTAGTGCTGTATTATGAGCCCGGTGAATGCTCGGAGTTGTCAGTCGGTGCTCGGGGAGCATTTAGTGAGTGAGACACTGCGGTCGGCAGGGAGCATGCCATAACCCTAACAACCCCAGCGGGGAGCGGCTCGTGCCTCCCTACACCTGCCGGGACAAGGTACACACCGCTAAATATATGGGCACCTGGGGGACTGAGACTCAGAGAGAGGTAGCAGGAAGGAGAAGGAGGCAGGTTAGGCCAAAAATTGGTGGGTTCGAGGGTTAGGCAGGTCAATATTTTTCCTTCATTATTTAAATACTTTAAAATGTATTTAGGCCTAAACAGTACCAAATTGCAGCACAAGTATGCGTTCTGGGGTCTTGGCAATAGAATTTACTCTAAAAGAAAGTCTCAAAATGACCTACCTTATCATTGCATCTAAGCACCGGGTTTTAAATAAGCACCTGTCTTAATTTTATAAGCGCCTCGAATAGAGGAGTTTTAAAATTTTTCTTAAGCACTAAAATAGGATCCCGAATAAGCGCCGGGGCATATAGAGTTCCAGATCTATAAGTGCGGGGGCACTTGAACACTATGGTACAGTCAATTTAAAAAAATCTATATTGGACAAAATATTCTAGAGTCAGGCCTGTTTTCATGGGTAGGGTATGGTAACCTAAACCACACTTTTTTTGGCCTTATGATAGCTGGGATGAGATGGGAGGCAAGAGAAGGGTGGTACAAGGGTAGTGGTAAGAACAGGATAGAGCTTGGGGTCATAGACTAAGTCAGGGTCCTCATGGTTTCCCATGCTGTGGTAGACTTACAGCATAACAAAGGCTTGTCCCTCTCACACCATGTCTATGTGGTGTCAGAAGTTAAAGAACCCTTGCTTCAGTAAATGTGTAGGAGCGGGATTTACATCTTTTGGCTCATCTCATAGATTTGATCATCCTGGATACGATCATCCAAGTTAAGGCCTACCTTTTTATTTGTGAAAAACTGAAACTTGAGTAAGTCTCACCTGCATTGTCAGTGGGACGTTAAACTACACAAACAAAAGTTTGGTACCAGTCAGTGGGTTTGCAGGACACAAACTAAGACAGTTACAGTACAGTCGCGATAATGCATCAACTCTTATTTAAGATCCTATTTAAGTGCTTTGGATAAATTTCAAGACCCCTGCAACTGTGCAGGAATATATTGCTATGGTACGGTAAGTTGTTTTCTTCTTCAAACTCCTAATGATAGCGCATCGATCAACTTTTAAAGAATTGTCTACAAGATGGCTGTGGTATAGGTTAGACCTTACACAGCTCAGCGCCGCCTGGTGTGTGACTGGGTAGCTACCAGACTTGTAGACACTTGACAATGTTGACAGCAGTCCATTTAGCAGGCCGATACACAAATAGGTGCTACAGAGCTTTGGGGTTGACGTAGGGTAGCGACAGGTGTACAAATGGACTGAGGAAGTTAAGGTATACATTTGTACTAGAGATATAGTTGTCTTATCTGTGGAAATAATTTCTAGAGATAGGGAGAAAAATACCAGAAATATCAGACACCTTTCAGTTAATTCAAAAGGGCAGGAATGACGATTTTTATTTAAGTATCCTTGAAGTAACCCACCCAAAGATATCAGATAATCTGAATTTATCACCACTATTTTTGGAGGCCTAATGATAGAATACAGCGCCGGCTAGATACTTGCCGGCACTTCAATGGTGAATCATAATGATCGTTTGGGAATGTGTCAGCCCCCTTGGGTGGGCATGATGGATGAATGAAGTACCAGCGAGTTACTCGCCAGCTCTGCGTTCAGCCCTCATGCCGACAAAAAGCAGCAAAGTGCATTGAAGCCATATGCTGCCCTAAATTGCTTCAGTACAGAATGTCCTTTCTCATGATGCTTGAATGAAGCCTCGCAATAGCTGCATTCACGCATCATGTCAACCCTACAGGATCTGCACACTCCCAATGGGTGCACAATGGAATGGCCACCAATTGCTCGCGAGTTACTCGCCGGCATTGTGTTTGTGCACCATGACGACACATGTTACTCTAAGGCAGCATGCCCTATCTTCTTAACCCTTCAAGAACAGCATGTTACCAAAAGATGACAATTGTGGTCATTATGCACCAATGCAGCCCTGCCCAGTGCATTGGTACATCATCCTGACCCTTCAGGAGTACATCACTGACAATATCACTCCAGACCCTTCAGGAGTGTCTCAACCAGGTAGGGTCGGCATGATGCTTGAATGTAGCCCTCGCGAGTTACTCGCCAGGGCTGCATTCATGCATCATGACGACCAAGGGCATGATGCATTAATAGAGTGAGACGGTACCTCGTGATCCCTCGATGAGCTTCTTGCGTGCGGGTGCAGAGAAGGGGTCGAGGCGCAGCAGCTCCGAGGCCTGCAGCAACAAGATGGACGCCTCCTCTACCCTGGTCAGCGCCGGCGGCATGTCCTGTTTGAGGATCGCATCCTCCGAGTTATTAATCGTCTCATACCCCACCTGGAATAGACAAGTAGGTCAAGGTCAGAGGGAGACATTTCAAGGTCATTGTAATTTCATGATAAAATTGTATTAAAAAAAAAAAGAAAAGTGGGGTATCACATCCTATGAATTATTACCGTAATTGTCTCATACCCCACCTGGAATAGAGAATTGGGTCAAGGTCAGAGGGGGGAATATCAAGGTCATTAGGATTTTAGGATGAAATTGTATTTTTTTGGAAAACCTGACAATAAAAAGTTCATATTAACAATGTGGCCAAAATGGGGTATCGCATCCTCAGTTATTAATTGTCTTATACCCCACCTGTAATACTCAAGTAGGTCATGGTCAAACTCAAGGTCAAGTAGCAGGAATATCAAGGCCATAAGTTTCTTTAAGAATGAAATTGAAGCCCAAGAAATAAATGACTTATTCTAACAATATGGGATAATTTGGTACACACAACCAGGTCAAGGTCAGAGGTGGGCATATCAAGGTCATTTGGATTTTAGGATGAAATTGTATTTCATGAAAACTTGAGAATAAAATGTCATTTTAACAATGTGGAGCAATGTTTCAGGTTAGGGTTATCTCTACTAAAGGTCACCACGGCAATGTCAAGGTCGCTGAATCTAGTTCCAAGGTCATTAATACACGGCTTGTTATTATAGTTAGGAAACTGGATACAGGGTAAGCTTAATCCATCTTCTAGAGACATTTCTTTCCCTGGTATGCTCCCTCAAACAGACGCGAGCATACATCTTTCAGCCAAAATTATTTCTTATCAGAATATATAACATTTTTGTCAACAGCTCTTCACCTGTCTTGGTGTCTATGTAGTTAGTGGGTGTGGGTACCTGGTCTATGGTCTACCAGGTGGTAATGTAGAACTAGGTCAGGTCAGGGGTCAGCAGGTCAAGTACTAAGGTCACCCTTATAACCCACACAACCCTATACATCTCTGTTAAACTACATGCACCTTTTTGCAATCCTTTACCTCTCCCTTTTGTTTTTTAGTTAGGGTGGATGTAGGCCAGAGCTATTTTGGGGGTGTAACTGGAAGTATTTGAGTGCCTTCCCCCTACGAATACCCTTCTTGTCATCTTGGTAACGACTTGTCTGATTGAGCACAGGGGAAGTCACATGAAGCACATTATTGACTTTTCCCAAATTGAGGCTGCCTTGTGTCTAGCTCATTTTTTTTACATGGTATTTATTGACACATACAAGTCAGTGCTATACTGATGAAGTTAAAAAGGAGTCAGCTTCACGAGTACCGTAAAACCTCGCGTAGAAGCTGCGGCTAGTACGCAAGTCAGATCGGTGCGGCTTATAGGATCGGCCCAGAGTCAGGGTGCGGCTTATACGTGAGTTTTTGCCACTATGGTACAGTACTAAAATCGACACATTCAGATCGCCGGTGCGGCTTATAGGATCGGCCCAAACTCGGAGTGCGGCTTATACGCGAGTTAGGCTTATACGCGAAGTTTTACAGTAGACATCCATTCTCTTCCGAGGACTACCGGTATACATAAATAGAGGAAAGCACATATATTTTCTTCTATGTAATGCCTGGGAATTAACATCCGAAACACATCGCTAGAGATGCATACCCCTGTTCAATAGAAACTAGGGAATATTCTGAATTGTTTACATCGAAGGCAACAATGGGACATATTTTTTGTTTCAAGATGAATACAAATTGTTGAACGATTAATATAGCCTAGCTGTAACACGCTGGACCCGTGATCCTGATCGTGACCTGCTGTCCACTGTGTTGGCGCTGTATATGTACTTTGATGTAATCAATTTTGTAAATGGTTTGAATTAATATTTATATTTCTGAATATCATATATATGCGAGATATGAACACTATCGGCACACCTGGTGAACACATGGGTATGTTATATCAGTAGCATTCTGGGGTGTGAAGTACCCACATCCAGAACCCTCTAATCTTTACAGACGGCATGTCGCTATAAGAGATTTGTTGTCATGATGCACCAAGGCAGCACCGGCGAGTAACTCACCAAGGCTGCATTGGTGCATCATATTGACCCTTCGAGAGTGTCTCAACCAGGTAGGGTCGGCATGATGCTTGAATGTAGCACTGGCAAATTACTCGCTAGCGCTACATTCATGCCACATTACGACCATGGACATGAGTCATTAAGGCATGATGCCGTCCTTAAAGGGTTAACGTTTTAGCAACACCCCAGGTGTGATAAGTGAGCACACCTGTACAACACGTGGTAGCTGCAGGCACACATCTCACGGTACACACCACACATTACCAGCCTGTGACTACATGTGGGGTTATAAAACAAGAACTCTTGGGCTGCCAAGGTGGGAATTCCACTTGCAACTTGGTAACAGGAACTTTATAATTTGATTAATTAATTTAGGGACATTAGGGTTTCACTACTCATCTACACCCCCCCCCCCCTCCAACACACACACACACACATACACACCCTGATTGTTATATCAATCCCTAGTTGAGCCACTTTAGACGCAAATACGGGATAGCTCTCCCAGGTGCGCGGACAAACGTTAACAGCGCAATCTTAACCTTACAATCTTAAAATGTCTTAATCTACCCAGAAAGGAAAAAAAGAAAAAAATGGGGGTTGGGGGGCACAGCCCCCCATTACATACTAGTCGACTAGCCTATCCTACAATGGACTGTGTAGTATAAGATAGGATTAAGATAGGTTAAGATAAGATTGAGACCAAATTTAAAGATAATTGAGACTATCTTAATTCTGTGTTAAGATTGCGCTGTTAATGTTTGTCCGCGCACCTAGGAGAGCTATCCCGGGCGTGCACTTTAGACAAGAACATATCGACAGTAGTGAGGGGTAATGACATGGAGGACAACAGTGCTGGCGAATAGAGAGGACAGGTCTATAGTTTTACAACCCCTCCCTGAAGTACAGAAGTCACACAGACAGGAGAACTTCAGAAGGAACAACATACCTTGATTTAGAAAGAGGTCTAAATCTGAACAGACACTTGGGGATCTTTGCCAACGTTTTCCTTCTTTTATGATATATTTTCTGTTGAAATTGTGCTTGTCAGCCCCACTGCTTCATGCAGGGATGTGACTAATTTAGAAGAGGGTGCTGCTAAATGTGGCCATCTCTTATCTCTAGTGCTGATCATTGCTGACAGCAGCCGTCTCCCCTGTCTCTCATTAAGTACGTGAAGAGACCCTCCCCTGTCACTGGCCCCCCTCACCTGTGTGTCACCTGTAATTGTGGCCCATCACCAGGTAACTCGTCCCACCCCCTGCCTACAGCCTACGGAGGACTATAGTCAAGACCGGAGAATTTGGCGAAGCCGCCAAAGAGAAACTTAATTGATGAAACTGCAGGGGGTCATTAGGAGAGTGTAACCCTTACAGTGGGGAGCACCTCTAAATGTCCTGTGGTAATCTTTATCACCTCCAGGGTCCACTATCTCTCATAAATGACCACTATAAACCTGTGATGTCTGAGAGTGTGATTGTCAGAATAGGGTGAGTTGCTCTTAAATAAAGATTTAAAATGGGCTGTTTACAAGCTGTGAGGTGATGGTATCTGATGTTAATGAGCTAACACCTAAAATTGAGGATTACAACCTCTCAGAGGGGAGTCAAATTCTCCGGTCTTGACTATACCAGACAGGGGCTGCAGGTACCCCGCCCACACCATTACTCTGCAGGGATGGGGGTCTACAACACCACTGCCTCTATAGGGCGGCTAAGTCTCGTCACGTGATCGCCAACTTACGGTCCCTTACGGGCTCCCCCTATTATCGCCCGCAGGCCTGAAGGATGGACAAACATTTTTGTCATCCTATATCTCCACTAATATAGAGAGTTTGGCAATAAAATTTCAGATCTGGGACCTCTTTAGGCCAACTTAGATATGGGTATTTTTAGTTAGAACCAGCCAAAAAATTATGACAACACTTTATCGCGAGACTTAGCCTCTCTATACCGTAAAACCTTGGTTATAAGCCGACCTCGGTTATAAGCCGAGTGTGAGTTTGACAGGAAAAATTCGGCTTATAACCAAAGTGTTTGAAATAAGTTTTCACTATGTTCCTACATGATTAAAACCTCGCCTATAAGCCGAATGGGAGTTTGGGGCTTAATATTCGGCTAATAGCAAATAAAAACGCCAAATAAAATTCAGCTTACCGTATTCGACGTAATAAGCGCCCTCCCCCTAATAAGCGCCCCCCCTTTTTGAGGCATTTTTAGACTAGAACAAAGGGTCAATTTTCGCGATTTTGGGGACATTTAAACTCTTAAGTACTATAAACGTCATAAAAATAATTTTATAAGCGCACTGGGCGCTTATTACGTCGAATACGGTATAGCTGAGGTTTTACGGTAGTACCCGCTAGTGTACGGCCCTAGACCCCTAAATTCGACACAGCGACATGGGCCTTTTTGGGGCTAAGTGACATGGGACATGATGAATAAATAGATAGTGACATGGGACATGGGAGATTTCTTAAGATCGACATGGCGATATGGCCATTTCTTAAGATCGACATGACGACATGAGCATTTCATAAGATCGACATGGTACATGGGGACTCCCCCCCCCCCCCCCCCCATCAAGGGCCCCTAGTGTTTAGCTTTCGACACACTTATAGTTTGGGAAAAATGCTCTCATCGTAAGTTACCTTAAGTGGCAAGAAATGATGTACAGAGAACACACATATAAAGACTTTAGAATAGGAAGTGAATTGTCTTGTAATTACTCTGCTATACACTCCTTTCATCAGCCATTTCCACTAGGAGGCATTACCATAGGAGAGGCTAAGATTCTGTCCCAGGGTGGGCCCGTGTAAGGCCACCAGAATAGGGGTGGGGACCCTGCTCAACCCCTAATCAACTATCTAAGTCTATCTCTGTTATCATATACACAGTGTTAAGATAATGTCTTTAACAGCAGTTAGCACCCCCTGATAGAGGGATTTAAGTGCTTTTTAATCATGCTGATGGTCATCTGTGGTATTTGGTGGCGTCCAGCATCCCTGTGATGAGCATTACCAGACCTGGGTAATGTGCTGTACACCCCTGAGATTTCTAAGTGATGGGGCAATTCTTTCCACCAGAAAAGGGCATGAGCATGAGAGGTGTCTTTTCCCCCATAGTAAACCTATGGGGTCTTCAGGCTGGTTCACAGGGTTGCGTTGGTAGGAACCCATCATGCCCACCCTGTCCTCTAGTGGAATCGTTTGATGAAAACAGTGTATATAACAACGTATTTGGCTATAAATCTACTTGACTTTGACTAGTATGGGATTAGGTGATGACTTTTACACCAGATGGCAGCTCAATGACATCACCTCCCTCCATCAGCGTAGACAGGGACAGTTGTAGAAGGGAGAGGAGGGGAGGGGAGGACTTTGTTTTATGGACCTGTTTGGACGTGTGCCACACACACAGACACACAGTTGGCTAACTTACCAGTAGGTGCTGGTCACTTTTTGCCGTGCACCCGCCGAGCACGGAGGGGTTCTGAGGGTGGGGAGACACTTTAACCCTTTAAGGACGACATGTTGCGTAAATTTTATGTCACATTTATCTCCGGGAGTGTATCAACCCATAGGGTCGGCATGATACATTAATGCAGCATTGGCGAGTTACCCACTAGTGCTGCATTCATGCATCAAGACGACACTAAAGGACATATGGCATTAAAACACTCTGCTGCCGTTAAGGGGTTATACTCGCAGAGCCCCACTTGTTGGAGGAGAGCCACATACAACTCGGGAGTTGGCGCAGTTAGAGGTATTTTATGTTGTTTAACTGTATATTATCTCTCAATATATGGGACATTTTATGTCTGCATTGTGCCAATGTCCTGTTTTAATGTGGAGAGAGGGGAGAGTGGACGGCTATAGACATTAACCACGTGATGTTTATACTACGGCACAGTCAATATTGGAGAGCAATACAAATGTGTTTTTCTCTTCTTCCCCCCTCCCCCTTTTACCACAGAGGGATATTAATTTAGTTGGGTCTTTCTCTTCCCAAACAAATATTACCAATACAGCACTGCCTTTTCTTGCCTACCGGTACCTTCCTATGCACCACACTACACAATCGATTTGCTTTACATTCAACCAACATACATGCCATTAAAGATGGGTTAGGAGCTAATTTGGGGGCAATTTTTATTTTTCATTTGTTCAACGTATTTGTGTTCACAATGTCCATATAAATATGTGTGTAGCTTAAATGCTTTTAAGATCATTCTGATACATATTCATCCATAAAAAGTCGAGCAATTCATGGCCAGAATAGGTCAGGGGACCCGACTCTATTGGAGAAATGGGTCCCCTGGCCTGGTTTTCTCAATATTTTATGCATTTACAAGTATCAGAATGATTTGAAAAACTGCACACACATATTCATATGGACATTATGAACGCAAATATGTTGAGAAACTGAAAAATATAAATCGACCCCAAATTAGCTCCTAACCCATGGATGGTTAATTGGACTTAGATTTGCCGTAAATTGTGTGGACATATCTCAATATTTGATTCGTTTTAATTTGGTTTAATATGTCTTCTTGTACCAAACGCCTATTATGTACAGCAAAGCCATTCGTCACCTAGCGCCTCTAACTGACAGGGACCACGTGTGTGTATGGACATGGGGCAGTCACATGATCTCATCATGTGACCTGGGAGTGGAGGTCAAAGGTCAGGTCTACATCTAAGTCATCCTGCCACCACTAGAGGGCCCACTGACCTCTATCAGTCACTGTCTTGACATAAACTAAGACCTCGTGACAGCTAGGAAAGCTAGGCTGCTACTTCCCAGTGTAATGCTAGCAAACAGTAAGGTGTGAGCATAATTTCTTTTTAATCCTTCAAGTAACTTCAATCCGCTATGCCATTTTGTAGCCATGATATATGAATCAGTCATGTATTATGGGGCTCTGGATGGGGGGTCCCCATGTCGAATGTCGATCTATAAAAAATGGCCATGTCGCATGTCAATGTCGCTAAATAATGGCCATATCCTATGTCGATTTAAGAATGGCTCGTCTGTCACTATGTTTTTTGGGCCTCATGTCACATGTCACTAGGCCTCATGTCGATTGTCGATCGTAAGAAATAGCCATGTCGCCATGTCGATTTTGGTGGTCCACACCCATTATTATGCAGGGGCCGATACACTCCGGAGGTATCATTATTAAGCACCAACGCTGCGCCAGTGAGTAACTCTTATGATGCATCAGCATTCATGTCCAAAAAGGAACCTGAAGACTTCAGGATCATCATGGAGCTCACAAAAGAGTCATTGGGATCAGGCAGTCCGTTAAGTTAAGAAGTTCATTTCAAAGTTCCTACTGGTTTCAAATAGCCCTTGTCTATAAGGAGCCTACTACATGTAGAGTAGACACAGAGCAGGCCTGCCCCACAGTAAAACTGATATCATAACAACCCAATAAACGTCCTGTCTACAACCATAACTCGGGGGGAGGGCAAACAGACACACACACTCTCCACCATAGTCTTAGTCTCAACTCTGTTAACACTATAAGGGCCGCAGAGTGTATCCATGCAGTACATTAATGCATTTTGTCGTCATGATACATGGATGCAGCCCTGGCAAGTGTTCGATAGAGCTACATTCAAGCATCATGTGATGACCCTATATAGCAGAGTCGACCCCGACATTATAAGGTCGGCATGATGCATGAATGCAGCGCAGGTGAGCTACTCGCCAGAGCTGCATTCGTCTATCATCACGACAAAGGCATTAAGGTATTGAATCACTATGCGGCCCTTAAAGGGTTATTACAGCCCCAACATGTGCTGGGAGAGTGGAGCGTCTGGGCAGTCCTAATCTGACCCTGCCCTGACCTAATATGGGCATCCCGGAAGTCACATGACCCTGAGTCAGTGTTTGTCGTCGTCATCAACTCAATTAGTGACGTCATCAACTCAATTACAGCAGGGACGTTATGTGTTTTGCTGTCAAATAACGTATGGAATATCAATTTTCTTTAGCAACACTTGGGAATCGTTGGATGCAAAACCATGAAAGTTAAATTTCTTTGGCCCCTTCATACTTCCTTTGGCTAAATATTTGGCAATTTGCACAGAAGTTATTCTATCTTTGAAATTCCTAGATGTGTTGAAGTGTTGCCTTTTTATTTCCAACGCGTGAATGATACTCGGAATCCACTTCCTGCAATAATTTCAAAAAATTTCAGTTGTTGCTCTTTACAGCCCCCATATCTGTGGACTCTCTAAGGTCCAGTTATTTAGGGCCCCAGACAAGTAAAATTGACAAGGAAACAAGACCCTGTTTTAAGTAACCCTTATAGACAAGAGACAATGGGATGCTGGGGGTTGGCAACAAGGGGCAAACCTACTTCTTCAAATATACAAAGGACACGACCCATTTCTTAGAATCGACAAGGGACATTGGCATTTTTTAGGATCGACAAGTGACACAGCTTGTCTGGGGTCCTTTATTTGGGCTTCTGACTAACATGTGATCAGTCTGGTTGTGATATAGCTAGATGGTGCACAGTGCCAGCTCGGTGTGCCTCATCAGTATACATGACGTGCACCTCTACACCGTCCTCATATCGTCCACACACACCATGGTCATGTAGGGTAACTCAGTATACATACCAGCATCTACCTCCATATTGTGTCATCTAGTACCATAACACCTCCCTGATAAGCTGACCAAAACATGGGATCTGATGGCCTATTTTGGCTTATGTGGCATTTTCTCAAATGGAGGGTGGGGGGGGGGGGCGGTATAATGCAGTTTTATCCCAGTGATAATTAGTTTAAAGTTATTTTAATTGCCCTTGGTCGTCATGATGTATGAATGCAGCTTTGCCTGGTGAGTAACTCGCCAGCGCTGCATTCAAGCCGCATCATACCAACCCTATGGGTTGAGACACTCCCGAAGGGTCGGCGTGATGCACCAATGCAGCCCCGGCGAGTAACTCGCCTGTGCTGACTTTTAGCGACATGACTTCCTTAATAATGAATTAAAACAAGACAAAGCAGTGCTTACCTTGACGAGGTTGTCGACGGCGTGTTTGACGACCTGGACCGGCCGTGCCAGGTCCGGCATGGCGTTCCCATCTTCGGCCTCTTCATGGAGGATCACCAGCTTCGACACCTGGGGACAAGCAAAACACGAGACATGAGACTCAGAACATGACTTTAGGATTAGTTTATAAGACTATCTACAGAGAAAGGCTCAGCAATGAAAGCTCAGATCACCAAAACCTTTACATAGATATACCTGTATATATAAATGCAATGGTGATCTCCTGAAAATTGAATGTAGCTACTGTAGATCCAAATGCTTATATATTTATCATTACACTTTTTATCATTTTCAATAAATCCTTGAACATATTTAACTGTTTTTGACTTTATCAGATTCACATATATGTGTTGATACTGACAGTGACACTGATATCAGACCATCAGAACTGTCAGATGCCTCTCCCAGTGCTGTGAGTAGCAGAGAAGTTTACTGTCAGATGCTGTCAACTTGAAGTCTGAGATCAAGAGGCAGATCGAGGCAGATCCAAAGCATCCCGATACATGAGACGTTACATGTTGTTAGATGTAACCATGTTTACTGTAACAAGACGCAGGTCTGATCTCCTGCCCGCCGGCCCCATGTATTAAGCCTTATCTTGACAAGACGCTATGCACCTCTCTTAATATCTTCCTCTCAATGCACAGACAACTTATAATTACATGTCCAAAATTATTGGATATTTAAAACTGTGACATCTGAATATTGGTAATTAAATAAAGCCCAAGAAAATTCAGTCAGGACCCTTTATTTAAATATTAAGTACATCTTGTTTTTTATGGTTCGTCTCTTAGCAATGAATGGAAACATGACACATAGGAAATTATCTATCATTGGTACATGTCTTTGAGACGTGTATACTATTACACAACATACATCTTTTCTGCAAGACAACTCTAGTCCTTACAGGCGATCATTGGTGCTACCTGCCATTCTTCCCTCCACACAGGTAACTGTACATTTATGTAGACAAAATATGCCAAGCCTTCATAACGCACCAACCCATATCTCATCAACTTCTATGTCACTCTGACGTCATATAGTGTATATTCTACGTCACACAACGTACCACATACGTCATAGTGACGTCATAAGACGTAGAGTACATCAGAGGTAACACGTCAGAGCCCCCTGGAGACAGTAACAGACAGGTGCCGTATCAGCGTGTGCAGACCGACTCCCTCTGGTTACTGTAGTAACGGGACACCTCCTGAGGGAGTGCTCATTTTTGTTATTGAGGGGGCTGGGGTGATGGGATTTTGCCCGGAGCGCTCGACATTCAGACTCCCCTGCTTTCCCTTATCCTTTTTCGCTCGAAACAGATGACTTTTGTTGCCCTCCCTCCCAAGAGGGGTTTTGAATTTCTTTTACCCCCCCCCCCCCCAGTTAGGAGGTCGAAATACTCCCCCAACCCTTGCTGAAAAAATGAGCACTCCCTAATAAGATGTGTGTGTGTGTAGGGGGGGGGGAGGGGAGGACACATGGGGATAGTTTTGAAAAGCTTTATTTTGATCTCAGCATCTTGAAGTCTGACATGTTTAAAGATATATGGTTTCCATCACGGTAATTCTGTTATGAAGTTTAAACAGAGGCCTGGCTTTACTTAATCCTTACTTCTAAAATCTACTACGGCATGTTCAATTCAATGTTGATGATCTAGATCTAGCCATGCTTCAGTAATGCATGGTTACATACGGTATTGGCGTGGCTGACTTAACACGATATAGCCTGACATCTTCAGTGGCGGATTTAGAGGGGGTACGTGCTAGCAAAATTTACGGGTTGTAATAGATTTAGCTCAAAGGTTGGGGAGGAAGAACTTTTCCACCCCCCCCCCCCCTCTCCCACTTTTTCAAAATCTTGTATCCGTCACTGAGATTCTTAATTCTTCATCAACATGTAATGGGAAGCATGTTGAGTTAATGCAATACATGTATATGTATATGTCCTTCAGTTAGCAGCATGCATGAATGCATTACTATTACTACTATAGTGAGGTATTCGTCAATCCTGCATCCATATACATCATACCAACCCTATCAGTTTAATGCAATATGTACTCCCAAATACAGCACTGACGAGTTACTCGTGGGCGATGCATTGGCCCATCATGACGACAAATGAACATATAAACGAACATGGCGCCTACTTTGAGGCATCATGTTTACATCTTCTCTTTACTATATCCACTGTATGTCTGTCATGATGGTAATTCCCAATGTAAGCACTAACTACAGAATATCAACAACAAAAACACCGCTATATATCTCCCTATTGCCCCGACCAGTACGCTATCTTAGAAACAGCTCAGGTAGTGTACACAACTCATAACTCATACTGCAACTACGGCGCAGGTGGCAGCACTTGTTCAACTTTTTTAAAGGTTTTTTCTCCATGGTTACCCCAGATGTAGCTTGGACGAAAACTTATCTCTTATTCTTTTCTTTCAGTTTTCCATTTTTCTGACTGAGATAAACACAGGGGTAGCCGCGCGTTATCAGCAGCGGCCACGGAGGGCGCCACCTGTTGTGTATTAGTCAGGTGGGTGGGTCAGCGGCACCTGGCACTGATAGCCCTTTAAGGACGACATGATGCATTAATGCATGGTGCCCTTGGTCGTCATGTGCACGAATGCAGCCCTGGCAAGTAACTCGCCGGCGAGTAACTCGCCAGAGCTGCATTCAAACATCATACTGATTCTATGGGTTTGATACACTCCCAAAGGGTCGTCACGATGCACCAATGCAGCACCAGCGAGTTACTTGTGTGACTGCATTGGTGCATCGTAACGACAGATGTCATATTCTAGTGACATGCGTCCTTAAAGGGTTCAGGATGGCATGCCACGTCAAGCCTTGAGTCAAGGTTCCTTTGCTCCTTTGTTGTCGTGATCCACGATTGAATATCAAATAAGTCGCTGGCACTCGCTATCATGCCAACCTTCCAGGAATTTATCGATACCTTAAGTATTATACATTAATGCAGCCTTGGTGAGTTACTCATCCTTGCAAGTTACCTAGGAGGGCTGTATCCATGCATCATGCCGAGACAAGGCCATAGTGCATTAAAGCAACATGCTTCCCCTGAAGGTGAGTGTTGCAGGTATCCTAATGGACTGCCTCATTATAAGTTAGACAGGAGTCACTCACATATAGTACAAGTCTTGCCTCACAGTAGGACAGATATCTATATGCTGCTTTCCCAATGCAGCAGTGATATTCTGGCTCATATGGCCTGAGGCTGTATCATATCATTCCCGATATGAAATCTATTTTAGTTTCCTTGGCACATTTCTTTTTTTGTAATCAAATATGTTTTCAACATGTTTTTGTTCACCTGTTTGTAACCCCATCTGTTGGTGCTATGAACCACCCTACATTTTGACATAATATTCAGTAAACAGCTGAGGGTATTTAAATTGGCCTCTATCATTTTTCAGAATAAACTCATGGGCTCATTGACAAACGTGTTAACATCTAGCCTGAAATGAAGTTTGAGGTTGGGTTTGGAATTTCCTCTCTCCTTCTGCAGAGGCAATTTAGCAATACCCTCTCCCGTATGGTTACGATATGTGAGTAGTGGTGAGAGAACTGAGAGTATACTGTCCGCTTGTGGCAGCCACAGCTGTGATGATGGAGGGTGGGGGTGTAGTGATATGACGGACGGTGAACAGGGGTATCATCTTGGTGTATGTGTGCAATGTGGTTAGGCCACTGGGCATACAGTATACAATGTGATACCATCAACTGGTAATGCAACTTGACAGAAATACTCTAGTTGTATTGTATCTCATATTGTCTAGATAGATTCATGTTCAAGTTCAACGAAATAAGTGCATAACAGTTAAAATATTTTAACACATTTTTAGCAGTTCTAAGTTTAAGTTAATTAAATTTCCCCATTAACCAAATGTTTTGGCTAACTTTGTCATAAAAATCAGGGAATAAGAGGGATGTGTGTGATTATTAAGTAGGCCTATGTGTGATTATCGTTATAGTATAATCATGTACGGGTACTTTATAGTTAGAAAGTAAAATATGCATAAAAGACCAGAGGACCTCCCAACAGCCATGCACATACTTAGTTGTCAGTTAGTACACAGCTGTTCGGACAAACCCCATTGATAACTTCATCAGCTAATTATCTTTTTCTGAACGACTACCAGAGCTACAAAGAAACCAGTACTTTGTAGTAGGATTTCTATTTTTTATTATACGCGACAAAAATGTCCAATGTTGGTGACGTTAACTTGGCAGTCCTCGCAACCCGTTTCGCTTAGCAAGTCCTTCTGATGAAAGAAAGTAGCACAGTACAAAGCCTTTGGTCTATGAGGTAACTTTTTTTTACAAGAAACAGCATCCTCCTTGTGTTAGCCTTACAATAAACAGTAAATGTATATCTATTTCGTGCTGCACATATTTTTGCGAGAACGAAATATCCGCAAAAAATATGTACAGTACAAATATCAATCCAGTATTGAATTGAGGTGCAAAAATTCGGAAATCCGCGAATTTAGACACAAACGAAATTAAGTTTTGGGAGAAATCCGTGAAAATGTATACACACAAAAATATCTACGTTTACAGTATGCAGAGAGAGGAGGGGCAGGGGCAGAACCAGAATACAGTCCTACTACTGATATATGTTAGAGCCCTAATGGTGTTCATCATTGTAGTAGCTGACCAGTATTACACCTTTAAGGACGGTATGATGCCTCAATGCATCATGTCCTTGGTGGTCATTATGCATGGGTGCAGCCCTGGCGGGTCACTTGCCAGGACAGCATTCATGCATCATGCCCTTGGTATGGGTATAGACCCCTAAATTCGACATGGCGACATGGCCATTTCTTAAAATCGACATGGCGACATGGCCATTTCTTAAAATCGACATGTGACATGGCCATTTAAGTGACATGTGACATGGCTATTTCTTAAAATCGACATGTGACATGGGGCTTAGTGACATAAAGAAAAGTCCCTCTTTTGGAGTACAGCAGGCTAACTAACTTTTTCTTCAATTTTGTCACTGTAGGTTGTCAATTTTCCTAAATTTTCCTGGGGCCAGCGGCCCCCAAACCCCCACATATCAATCCCTTAGTGACACTAGTGACATGGCTTTTTCCTTAGTGACATGTGACATGGTCATTTCTTAAAATCGACATGCGACATGGGGACCCCCCCGCCCCCATCTACCGCCCCCCCCCCCCTTGGTGGGGCATGAACCTGATGAAGCATGAATAGTAGGCCTAATATCAGAATGTCGGTTCAAAGGCGAACCTCCAACACAATGACTGAGGTGCCACCTGGACCTACAAAGAGGCAGTAGCCCCCTGGTGGCTGAATCAGGAACCTGTGGACCAGGAGCATGATGGGAAGGGGCTCCCCCCGGGGTTCCCCCAGCTGCCGACCCAGAACGAGGCTCAGTAGGAGATCACAGGTCTGCTGTCAGACGGCGTCTAGTTGGACGTCAAACTGACACCCCCCCCCCCCCCACTCCTATATCTGCTCACCAGTCTCTAGTGCTATACAGTTAGAGTATGAGTGATAACCATGTACATTCTCCTACAGGTGTAGGCCACTTTCTGTAGTTTATCTCTTTCATTAGGCCTAAAGAAAAAGTCGTGTTCAGGTAACATAGCCCCCAAAAATAGGGTAGGTAGTTGATTTCACCCCGAAAATGCCTTCAAAATCTTTTTTTTTTAAAAAGGACTTTGGGTAGGCCCAAAAATATAGGGTCGGTCGGGATACTTGAACACAACTTTTTTTTCTGGCCTTACAGGTGATTACTGAGTCTTTCATTGCATGTACTGTCCATGACAATTCCCTTCAACTCCAGAATAGCGTGCTGGGCCTATACACAAGATGGACTGATAGCTGTGCAAATTCAGGGAGAGCTCTGAGGTGGAGTAAGGAAAACCATTCTGCAAGATCTTTCTCTCAATCATATTTCTCTGTCATATCTTGGCAAACCTGAAGTTATATCATATTTTATAATAGTAACCTAGGTATTTGAATCTATGAGATTTAGGCAGTTTGTGAAACACAATATTTTCCAATTCTGTTCAAAAATAAAATACCCAGACGAAGGCCTGCATAAGGCCGAAACATGTCGGTCAACACTAATCTCTAGTCCATTCTGAGCTATTTTTGAAAGTTAATTTAACGAGATTTTGGGAAAAGATTTTGGGATTATTTACAAACCTATTCCTACAATATTTTAATGTAGCTTGACCTACTTCCAAAGACTCAAACCCAAGGAACTGCAGTAAGGAACTTCACAAAGTACACAACATTCCTGCAAATGATCAGCAAAGCTAGGTCAGCAAAAACTGTCCAAGTTTGAGGAAGCTTCCTGGGACGGCTTTCATCAACCCCACCCCCATCAGTGGGAACACATCCTTACTCCAGCAGCTACTGTGTATATCTCTGCACACCTTGATGAACGGAGATGCTGTGGTGCTATCTTACAGCTACCAGGGGGTGCGACAAGGGACTGACTAGAAGTATGTTACAGTCTCATTCCTGCCACCACAAGGGAGTGACACTTCCTGGTCCGCAAAAAGTATGGAATCTTTCACTATGGTCAATTGATATGAAATTGTACAGAAATCCCAGGGGGGGGGGGGATTAGGAATTACTACAAAAGTAGGAACAGTCCCACTTTAATGCATGCACTTAACCCTTTAAAGTCCGCATAATGCCTCAAGGCGCTATATCAGTTGTACATCATCCTGACGTATACGTCGCAGTGATACATGACTGTAGCACTCGCCAGTTACTTGCTATAGAGGCCAAACCCACGACAGAAGGGCATAGAACATTAAGGCAATATGTCACCATCAACGGCTTAATTGATAACTCTTCATGGAGATAATAAATTGGTAGTGCTCGGTCGTCATAGACACATCAGCAGCTGATGTCACCACCTTAGGAGAAGAGGCCTAGGACGCCCGGGGACTACTCTCCTATGGATTGGATAACCACTGCAGCACGACTGTCAAGAGCAGTGGTGGTCAATTTCCATTACATCCTGCATAGGGGAGCGGTCAGAGGTCCTTAAATCCCTGATAAGTAACAGTCAAAAATAAAACCTTACATTGAGTCGTGTATGTGTACTAAAAATGGTGAATTTCCATTCCCACACAGGAGCCCTAGACACAGTCAGCCTTGAAATACAGGGGCGGTGGTTGGAGTGGGGTACTCGATTCAGATTTCCCATAAATCATAGGGCGGTCAAATTTCCCAACCTCTAAAAAGTGGGGCCATAGGGCAGCAGTTGTAATCTACTCTCAAAGACTCAGTACCCACCCCGGGCTAAGACATTGGCAGTTGTCACCACATGAGGCAGGTATCCGCTATACTGTAAACGTAAATATTTTTCGCGCTGTACATATTTTCGCGATTTTCACGATTTTTAAATATCCGCGAAAATATGTACAGAGCGAATAGTTATACAGTATTGAATCAAATAGCCAAATCTCCGAAATTCGCGAATTTTAGTACCAGCGAAAATGTCCCTTTTAGCAAATTCTCGAAAATTTACACACGCGAAAATATCTACATTTACAGTAAGTAGTAAATACGGCTGCAGCACCCACCCCCACCTACACCCAGGTGTGTGTGGTGGTGGTGGTGGTGGTGGTGGTGGGGGGCTTTATTTACTTAGTGTACTCACACCCACCTGCTGATACTGTCTCCACACCTGGGCATCCTCACTCTAGGCCTTTAAACCTTTAAGGACAGCACGATGGACTAATGCCCCTGGTCAACCCTATACACGGTTAATTCACTCCAGATAAATTGGCATGATATGTCACAAATGCAACCATCGACGAGTTAATCGCCAGGGATATATCGGTGCATCATGTCACCTTTTAGCGACATGCCATCCTTAAAGGGCTAAGGACGGCATAACACTTCACTGAGCTAATAACACGTCCCTGTTCTCATCATGATGCATGAATGAAACAAAGGCGAGTAATTTGATAGAGCCTCATTCATGCATCATGACGACCATACTGAGATGATACACTCCCGAATACCTGGCATCAATTGGTACATCATGATGACAAATGGTTGGACGCATCATGCTAACATAAAAGGGCTAGACCTAAGCAATAAGGGAGAGGGAGCAGATCATATAAAATATGATTGGAGAGTGAGAGTTAGGGAGTAACTCGAGTGGATGTATTCTCCAAAAAGAGGTTTAGTTATTAGAAAAAGTGATATACTAAAAACATGAGTTGGTTTGGCTGTGCCAGGAACGAGTCACAATACACCTGGGACCCCCCTGTATACACCTACACAGCTAGTACATACTGAGGGGATATCTTGGTGAACCATTTCAGGGGCCACACGTTTACATTGAAGCAAGTGGTTTACATAGAACACCCCTCCACCAGCTTCAGATCTTTTGAGGTTACTACTTTTTAGCATTTCATTTACTTTTTAGCCCTGCTTAGGTTCTAGCTTCTCGGAGGTCTGTTTTTCTGCAATTCATATTCAAGTGATTCAAATCTTCTAGGAAAGGGATCATTTTTTTTAATAGGTTACCCTACTCATCCTCTGGAAGGGCAGTTTCGAATTACGAGTTGCGAATTACGACTCTAAAATCATCAGGATTTCTAAAGTAAAAATAGATATCAAGAAATTGTTGTATATTCCTTTTAAAAAGTCGTTTCTTGAAGGCAGACTATTATCCAGACCACTGAGGTCAGTGGGAGCTTGTTATTTGCTAAAATAAAGAAAAATAAGAATTTACACAAAACAAAAAAGAAATTTCAAAATTTGGTTGCCTGAATTTGTTTGGCCTTGTTAGCATCTGACAGTGTGTTGTGTCGTGTAGAGGAACGACTATACCCACAGATATTGAGCAACATCTAACAGCATGTCGGTAGATGGAATACACACAGAGGGTACATGAGCTGGACTCTACATAGAGGCATTAACTTTCTAATCCTGGGAAATACACTCCCATACCAATTTAGGCCCTTAGCAATATGTGACTGAGTCCAGAGGTGAAGGCCCCGGCTTGGAGACTGAGCGCAGGATCTACTCAGTGTAGGTCACTCTCCATACAGATACTCTGAGAGCAGGTGCTCGTGTCTCCAGGTGTGTGTGTGGGAAGGGGGGGGTGAGGTGGGGGGGGGGGGTGTACCACAGGTGTCCCTGGTACCTACTGAGCAGGTGCCCGTTAGGGGTGCACCACGTATCTACCTGTAGGAGCAACTCAATGTAGGTCACACAGACACCTGCTCACACACCGTCCATGATATCTGAACATTTAACCCTTTAAAGACGGCATGTCACTAATAGGTGACATTTGTCTGCATAATGCCAGTGCTGCAATTGTCTATCATGCTGACCCTTCGGGAGTGTATCAACCCCATGGTCGACATGATGCTTGAATGCAGCCCTGGCGTGTTACTCGTCAGGGCTGCATTCATGCATCATGACAACCAAGGGCATGATGCATTACTGCATCATGCCGTAATGTACACGTATCAGGCTTTGGACAATCTGAGTTGGTAAAATGTTCTGCTCGATCAATCATAATTCCGGCAGTGCTGACTTCATCCTATTTTCAGCTTAGACTCACAGTTCTCCCACCTGGCAGATCTACCCAACCTATGTAGGTCACTGATGTCAACTGGGGATACTATCAAAGTAAACGACAAACGGCTGGAATAATGTGTCATTCAGCATTATACCCTAGGATCCTATAAAGCTGCAGGAACACATTTTCATTGGCATTTATTCATTGAGATATGAAGATATAAAGTAGGCCTAGGTCATCAATAAAACTGTGGGTACTGCCAGAGCAGTGGAATATGAGCCGCTCTACCCCGACCCCTCTACCCTGCCTACCTTGCAGAAAAACACTGTGTACACTACCTAGAATCGGAGCAGAACAGCTCAAACAGGCCACTGGTAGATCTGCTCACAGACCTTTGCCCAAGTAGGATCGATTACCACTTAAGCAACTCACTGGAGCAATTTGTCAATGTACTAACCCTTTAAGGACAGAATGATCCCCCAATATTTTCGTGATGATATGATATCATGATGCATCAATTTAACATCAGCCATAAACTAGCCATTACTGCACCATACCGATTCTCCGGTAGAGTATCAGCAGGGGTGTCGGGAGCAACTTGACTACTTTTTTTTTTTTGGGGGGGGGGGGGGGGCAAATGCCGAATCACATGAAGTTTAGAAGGGTGGGCGATTTCGAGCACCCTGTTCCGACACCCCTGATCAGTCACCCCATGGACCTGTACAATAGATAATAGATAAGGTATCTTGTACAATTCCATGGTCACCCGGAATGACTCAATATAGGTCATGGAGGAATGGCCACAACCCCACACTATGCTTCTCCTCGCTATATTATTTCTCATGGGGGTTTGAATACACAACATTGACATTGAATTGGAATTGTTACACCTGATGGAAGAAGACTAGCTGAGTACTTCAAGAGATGCTATATCCCGCTACATCCCCCATCCTTGAGTCAGCAGTCCGAGATCATGCCCCCATCCGATCTGAATGTCATGGGTGTCAGAGGTATACCAGCATTATACGTAGGGCCCCCATGCACACGGCTGGATAAGCCATCACACGTGGCATTCTTTGATGTCCGTAAAGCCTTCAGTCAGGGTACCAACTGCCATTCCTTCAGTTATATAGCGGTGTGCAGGGGCACACAGTTCTCCATTAATGACTTAAACATCTGAGTTCTAAGGTGGCGGGGAGGTTATGCCATCCTGCATAGACTACAACATACCCACCCCTCTGCCTTTTATTCTGGGTACTGCAGCATTCTGCAGCATTCCGAGAATATACCTAGAACTGGAATTTACAGTGCCAAGTGTTAGCAGAACAGCAGCAGGTTTCTGTCTGCTGATACTGTGAGCCCTCTGACATCACCAGCTGGCTTGAATGAACTATGTTCTGTGTCGTAATGATGCATGAATGCATCCCTGGTATGTCTTCTCCTTAGTGCATCATGCCCATCACATAGGGTTGCTCAGGGGCGTGGCAAGCAATTTCAAAGTAGGGGGACTGAGGGGGATTTTGACCTGTTTTTGGCCCCTTTTCGCTTGGCCTTATTGATTTGACCGTTTTCTTAGGGTTGGTCAAAAGTGAGGGAGCACCCTCGTTGCCTCGCCCCTGAGTTGGTACACTACGGAAGGTACTATATATAGTAACTTCAGGACCATTAGTTAGTTGTGATACCTCCAGCTATAGTACTACACGGTACACTCTCCCAGCACCCTACAGCACTGAGTCTGTGCTGTGAGAGTACAGCATTGTTTACAGAGGTGTGTGTAGGTGCCAGGTAAACAGGAGCAGCTCAGGCTGAGGCGGCACCAACTGCTCACTACCTGCTCATTGCTGCTAGTCCCCACACCCCGCCGACACAGGTCTCACTGCTCATTACCACCATACAGTCCACACTAAGTTGAGTTTCTCTTTAATGCACCATGTCCTTGGTCATCATGATGCATACATGCAGCCCTGGTGAATACCTCGCCATGGCTGCATCCATGCATCATGCCGACCATACAGCAAGGGATGATTACTACCAGAGAGTCCACAATATTTTGAGTTCCTTGTTGTTTAGGTCAGGCTGAGGCCGCACGAACTGCTCACTAGCGGCTCACTACCTGCTCATTGCTGCTGTTCTCCAATTAACACAGGTCTCACTGCTAATTACTACCACAGTAACAGGCAACCTGTGTTCTATGGACCCTGCAATAGTTGAGCACCTCATATTCTCTTGAAAGTGAATGTTTATTTCATATTGAGCGGTGGTGAATAGGACAGTAATAGGTACATGAAGGTACATGTATATTACCTTAAGATTTAGCTCAGGGTGGGGTGGCTCACTGGTGTTACTGGGGGTGTTACTTTGTGTGCCCAGCTGCCATAAGTCCTACTGCTAATTACTACTGGGTGTTCTGAATATATTGAGTTTCTTACTGGCAGTCCAACTACTTGCTTCATGCGCCCTACCCCAGCATGCCTTCAATTCTAGCTTGGGTCAGTTGTGGAGTGACCAGCTTGCTATACTAAGGGGCCTTGTTGACAACTCAGACTTGATGTTGGTAAATATTCCTGCACTTACGGTGATGCTAACTAAATACATAGTGGTCTAAATCTGTCAACACATGTCACCCTTGGCCAAAGAAAGGCTCATTGAAATACCTACATATTATAGTACATAACTCTGTCCAGACAGTGCTTTTAACACGTCAGTGAGTGTATAACATACTAAGAGGTTCCCTCCACTCAATGCCCTCCCGTCTTGTTCTATACCAATACCACAGACACTCATCCTACCGGGAAAAAAGATGAGTAAAGAACTGTTAGAGTACTTTGTACCTGTCCCAGTCCCCACCAGGCCCATGGGGGACCTGACATCAAACATACACCTCTACCAAACATATGGCTATACATCTCTATCCCTGATCTTGAGGTGTGCAGACATACCAAAGAGCAAAGAAGAGTTTGGATGCAAAACGACATAATTATCTCCATCCCGGAATTGAAGCATATAGTCCTTTTTGTCCACTTAACTACTATTTTTATCCGGCTGGTTTTGCCATGAAAGGTCACCTATGTAAATGTTTACATCTAGCTGGTTTTGACATGATAAATCACATATATACTGTTTACATCAGGCTGGTTTTGACCTGACACGTCACAAATATATACTGTTTACATCAGGCTGGTTTTGACATGATAAATCACATATATACTGTTTACATCCGGCTAGTTTTGACATGACAGGTCACATACATACACTGTTTATATCTGGCTGGTTTTGACAAGACAGGTCACATATATACACTGTTTATATCTGGCTGGTTTTGACATGACATGTCTATATATATATATATATATATATATATATATATATATATATATATATATATATATATATATATATATATATATATATATATATTTATATACTGTTTATATCTGGCTGGTTTTGACATGACAGGTCACATACATAAACTGTATATACCTGGCTGGTTTTGACATGACAGGTCACATACATACACTGTTTATATCTGGCTGGTTTTGACAAGACATGTCAGGTCACAAGATACAGACCGGGTGTATAAAGAGCGTGCTGAATGAGGGATGAGAGACCTTTATACCGTTATACACTCACACCCAGTCTCTACATCTCAGTGGTGTTTGGCAACATGTCTCTGCCAACTGTCAGCAAAAACTACCCCAGACCTGCAGCTACACAAGAAGTGCTGCTGTGTGCTAACACTGTAAGGGTGGTGGTTTCTGTTGAATTATCATGAAAATACTGTGGCATACTACGGCCCTATCCCATCCAGGACTGCTGGTGAATAGAAAATAAAACACCCATTCATTCCCCTGTATGCCATGGTGATCGTCAGCCATCTGTGCATGATGCATCTGTGATGATAACAGTGAAATATTACGATGAATTATAATCTCCCATGAATATTTCCTACGTCGTTATATCATTTTGCCTGGTGCCTTTCCTACAATCCACCATCCTCTCTGAGCGGAGCTTCTCAATTTCCTTGTGTACTTACCTAGCTAGTAGTGTATGATTAAGCATTTAAGGCCAGCATACTTTAATGCACTATGCCCCTTGTTGTCATACATGAACGAATGCAGTCCCGGCGAGTAACTCACATGTGCTGCATTCAAGCATCACGCCAACCCTATGGGGTTGATACACCTCCGAGGTTTCGGCATGTTGCACCAATGCGGTACCGATGAGTTACTTGCTGGTGTGATGCATCAATATTATAGCATCAGATTGTCCTTCACCAGCGCTGCATTGACTCATCGTAAATACACATCAGTATGGAGCGTTGAGGCATCCTGCTGTCTTTAAAGGGTTAGAGACGTGGGCTCGGGGTGAGTGGTAGTACAAGCAGACAGGTAGTCAGCCTCGCTGGTACCCCGCTGTCACTACGGTACATTATACATATAGGAGTGAAGGCTATAGGTACCAGTTTTTGCTGGTTGCTAGGGTGCTGCTGGTTTTTGGTTGGTTGGGAAGCGATGTTGTGGCACATAAGCATTAGGTGGTGATTTGCTGAATAGAATCTTTAAGGGTGACATAATTGTATTAATGCATCATGCTCTTGGTCGTCATGTTGCATCAATGCAACCCAAGCGAGTAATTCACCAGGGCTGCATTTAAGCATCATGCCGACCTTACGGGGTAGAAGAATTGGCATGATGCACTAATGCAGCACAACTCAGCAAACTGACGTGAGCTAGGGTCAATCTGCGTGAGCCTGGGTTAGCCTATTTTGCGTTAAACACTAGGTGTCTGAATGAGTCAGCTCTGCGTGAGCCTCCTCAAAGCTCACCCAAGCTCACACTTACTGACTCAAATGTAACCCATAGTTTGAGTTCGTTTGAGTGGAGATGAGCCAGGCTTGAGTTAGCTTAATCTTATTCCCAAAAAAAGGTGTGAGGATGCGTGAGCTATGCGTGAGCTGACACTCATGTCACGCATCTTCACTCAAGTATACAGCTGAGAGAATGTGGAAACTGTATGTATAAGTCTACTATTTGTCCCATGTAGAATGGACACATAATGAAAATACTGATTTTATTGGTTTTATCCCATGGATTTTTATGATTTCTTTGATGTTTGCAAACATGTGATAATGGGGAAAATGTTGATTACAATCAACAATACTTTGTATTCATATTGAAGTCATAAAAGATGATTACCTTTCTCTATGGGATATAGCACTGCAGTTGTATAATCTAGATTTCACACAGTGTTTAGATAACCCTTGGATCAATTCTTACTAAAATAAGTAAGCTTAAGGTGCAGGGATCAAAGTGGTAGCACATACTTGCTTGGGGTTGATGCGAATTCTGAGGATGGGGATAAAACATGTTGCATTGGGTGATAATAGGGGCACTGCTATAGCTATATGACCTTCAGAGCTGTCCTATGGAGGTCACTCAGGCTCACGCATCCTCACACTCTGAGAGCATGCTTATAAATGGAAGCTCACTCAGATTGACTCATGCTCACGCAATGTATGCTCAGTCCTTTCCTCTTCTCTGATTGGTCAATTTTCAAATTTGAAAGTTCTTTGTGCCATTTTGAACTGACAGACACTGGAGGAAGGTTGTGAGGTAGGTTGGCTCTGCTTATACTGATTATTCTGAATTTTGTAGAAACAAAGTAATTGGGTACCTATTGCACAAGCCTATACATTACAGAGCTATGGTTATTTAAACTGATCTTATTATTGCATACATTCCTTCTACCTTCCTTTGCCAATTCTCTGTCTAATACCTGTATTGTATTTTATTTTTCAGATCAAATGTTGGACAAGGGGATTTGAGTTTTGAAGATAAGTGTAGGTTTTTATACACAGAACCTATACACATGTACAAATTACTTAGCTTCACTATTATCTCATGCACAGGATATCTGAATTACCCATCTTCTCCTTTTCAGAATGAAGTGGTGATAGAGGAAAGGATACACTATGGTGTGGAGACTAGGCACAAGACAAAATACACTAGTTAATATATGCCACACAACAAGATGCTTCAAAAAGACTACATTAACATTGATGTGAATAAAGATATCTGTCCCAGTATGAAATGATGTAGGTCCTATAGTAGAAATATAACCAAGTGTCAGGTTGAGTCAGCCTGAGCCTGACACCATTTTACTACCAAGTGTCAGGTTGAGTCAGCCTGAGCCTGACACCATCTTACTACCAAGTGTCAGGTTGAGTCAGCCTGAGCCTGACACCATCCTACTACCAAGTGTCAGGTTGAGTCAGCCTGAGCCTGACACCATCTTACTACCAAGTGTCAGGTTGAGTCAGCCTGAGCCTGACACCATGCTGACACCATGTACACGTTTTAACACCTGGTGTCATACACTTGCTCAGGCTGGAGCAAACTGGCGCTAATTTGCTGGGAAGCGAGGGGTCGACATTTTTTTGCCCCCCCCCCCCCCCCGCCTAAGGCAGGTTGAAATTGAGTGTGGCCGACCCCTTCGAGCTATAGTAACGCACATGCTTTTTCGCTAAAAATGGGTGCAATTTGTTTTTCCTCTCCTCAAGAGGGGTCCAAAATACTTTTGGTCCCCCCTTCAAGGGGTCCAAATTTGTTTGGTTCCTCCCAAATCCATACCCCCAGACCTTAGTGCAATAAATTACCAAGGCCATCTAAAATTTCGGATTTACTGCCATATATTCTGCATCCTATACAATGATCATTCTTTTTCTTTTCATTCCCCGATGAGAAATGATTACCAGATTCATTGGAGCGATATGCTGACAATTAAGCTGGGCCTATGTGGCAGTGTTTCAGACCATGGCGTGATTATACTTCATAAACTGTTGTCTTTCTTGTTGCTTTACATTTACCAATGCCAAAAGCCGAGCGGGTCCATATTGGAGGGCTATGCTAACACGTCCATGTGGATGTGTTACAAGACACGGTGTGATACCAGCACGTAGCACTAGGCCAAAAACAAAGGTTTGTTTCAAGTCACCCGACCGACCCTATGTAAATTGGACCGACCCTACGTTTCTTATGCAATTTTGAAAGTTTATTCTATTTCTACCCTTTTTTGATCAATTTTAGGGTTTGCAGAGAGGCTGGCTCATACATTCATGTTTAAAAAAGAAAATCCGACCTACCAACCCTACATTACCCAACCATGTTACTTGAAATAAACCTTTTTTTGGTCCTAACACCCGTGTAGGTGCAGTGAGGCAGGGCGGTGACATGGAGTTAGACACACGTCAAGGGCCTCACATGTTTCTGCACCCTGACAACCTCACATGTTCATACTCCATAATGACCTTCACTTGACCTCTGAGTGTTGTACTAGCCTTGAAGCTGAGGCTGAAACTGGGGATGGGGGTGGGGGGGGGGGGTGTACGTTAGAAGATGGGGAGGGGTGTGGGTGGCTCTCTACTGACTCATGACATTTACAAATGCAATACTTGGGCATAACTAAAATTTAAAAAGCCAAGAATCTAATCTAATTTCGTCTTTTTGTATAACATGGGCGGATGCAGGAGTCCGCCCCCCCCCCCCCCCACCCTTTTCAGAACCTACTTTTTTAGTGCACCCCCTCCCCAACCCTCTACCACGAGATTCCCTTCTAAGCAAAGAGTCCATATGTGCAAGAAGCTTTGATGTGTGGTCACCTCTATAGTGACACCTGGGGTTATCCCAACTGTCTGTGTTCACAGAAAGCTAACAGTAGCATGGCCAACACACACAATGCGGCACGTGGTGCTGCTGTCCTGCTGCCTGCAGGCTGGTTACAGTCTCCGACTCCCATACCAACACTGGGGGTGCAGAGGGGTCCCCCACCCTCAGGTCGGAAAGTCACCAAAATTAAGGGTCCCAGGTCACAAAGTCGCTTTTTTAGACCCTTGATGCTATACTCAAACTTTTCCAAAAGTCGCCAGGTCGCTTATATTATTGTATAAGGTCGCCAGGTCGCCTGGAAAACAGCCCAGGTCGCCAAGTCGCTTTTGACCCATCTGGAGTCACAACACTGCTCCGGGTTCCTCTGCTGTGTATGGTATGGGAGCAGACCTGCATTTCACTTGGTACCCATTTGCGCCTGTTTGGTGGCACAAATGGGTGTGTATTGGTCAATACACATCCAAGTACAGAGAGATGCTAATCAATATCAAAGGGGTAATAAAAGTACCTGAGGGCTACTGTATAATTAACACTTATAATTGACAGAGGTATTTGAAAGATATGTATTTGGATGAGATATGATGGCCTGCTCCCAGGCTATCCAACTGGTGGGATAGTCGCTGGCCGAGGCTGGGCTGGTCAGGCCATATCTAGGAAAGACGAATTTGGTAATCTAGTTGTCCTCTTTTCAGAGTCAAGGACGTCAACGTTGATCTTTGTTTAGCTCCCCCCCCCCCCCCCATGTTTTTAAATGCAGCCCTGGCAAGTCTCCCGCTAATGGCCATAGTACTTGAGGCACCATACTGGCCTATAAGGGTTAATGATGACATATTCCTGAGGTCAGCCTGAACGTCTTTCCGATTTGGTGGGATTGTATCCTATAGAATGACTACATAACACAATCTCCGAAATTCTTTTTTCTTTTACAACCAAGGTGCTAATCAAAGCCTTCCTATCATTTCGTTGGTTAGAAAAGCACTGTTTTTATATAATTATGATTTTGTTCTGAAATAAACGCCTTTTCCTTGTTCCAAATGAAATACCCTAACCGTAGCTGAGATGCTGCAGTGACACGGTCATCCCTTGTGAAGATTACCAGTGTATGTTTTGACACCAGTACAAAGTGAAGTTGACAGGAGGACAGAGTGTCCAGTTTAAATAGTGGGGGGGGGGGGGGGGGGGGCACTCACTCTATGACGGTACCTATGGACTCACTGACTCCCAAACTACCGCCCGCCTAAAAACAGGGGCCGCCAAACCACCACCCCTCATGAATGCATGACTGCCCCCTGACTCCTTACAGACAAGTCACTCTCCCGGTAATTTAAGGTGACCCTGTAATACTTTATTTCCGGACGCAAACAGTGCATGCAGTAGACATGGATAATAATTGCATTCTTTACATTTTATCATTTCCATGTTCCTGAGACCCCATGACTGCCCCCTCTAGAGATACCACCCCCATTTTTGAAGATACCACTAGCCACCGCCCTATTTTTTAGATCCACAGATACTCCGTTCTTGTGGCGTTTGGAGGTGGGTAGTCATTTCAGATCTGAGTACCCCCCCCCCCCCTCGGGCCCTATACCCACTTACATGGCTACCTACTACAGCATACCTCACACCCCTCTCACTGCCCCAGGGCTGACCTTAAGGTCACACAGGTCAGGTCAAGGTCACACTTAGGTCACAGGTCAGGCAGTCACGTGGCAGGGATCCCTGTCGGTGTGGGTTTATGGGTGTATGTGTAGAGTGTCTGGGCACGGTACAAGATAGCTGGATGGGGAGACATGCATGCTACAGTGAGGTACTGTAAACCTAGATATTTTCGGTGGTATAAATTTTTGCGGATTTGCTATAAAAAAACAAACTGGGATTTAAATTCACAGATTTTTAAAGATGGTGGTTATAGAGCTACATTGGATAAGTTTTTGGTCTGTGCATATTTTCGCGGACTTTAAAATCAGCGAAAATATGTACAGCGCAAAATATAATATATTTACAGAACACCCGGCCCAAATAACCTTGGTAGCAAGAATGCCATCTACAGGTATAGCTACATTGTCTTGGAACAGCAGGGATGAACCACTTGGTCTTACTTAAAAATCTACCCCACAGTACTGCAAAGCTAATTAGACTACCGGTAATAATGTTGACATAGAAATGATAAACGTATGCATCCTTTGGCAATTCACTCCATCAGTACTTTCAACACATGCTATAGACTCCTCACCACTTATAGTTTCAAAGCTGACCAGAGATGAAAGTGGCCAATCCAAAAAAAAGTAAAATGCTGAATCAGAGGGCCTTGACTCGTAGAGGTCCTTTCATCATTAAAAAAAGACTTAAACCGGGGAAAATTGGTGACTTTTATCTCTGTCCTGGCTTGCCTCCTTACTGTTTGTGTGGCGCCTTTATTTCTCAGTGTTTTAGGAAGTCAAACGATTCATTATTGGCTGATGTTGAGACAAAAGATCCTTGAACTTGAAGTTCTGCACACAAATCTGAGACACAGCCCCTACATGAGCCCGACTAGGGTGGGCAGGTTCCTGGAACCCTGTCTAATCTACTCGTTGTTGTGATACCTTACAGTCTGACCTTGGACTATGACCCGTGGGTGACCTTGACTGACCCTGAACTGGGGCACGTATACTCTATAGTCGCAGGAACATAGAGTATAGTATTTTTTTTGAACAATATTTAAACTTTATTTCTCCATAGGGTCCGTGTGCAAGATAACAATGTATGACATACATGTGCGCTCATCATGTCCGAGAGGCTTAGATGTAATGTTACCGTACGAGTAAGATGGTCCTACACAATGTAGAGGCTTATCTTAGATTAGCGATAATCAGACTCTTGGAAACATGAAATTAATGAGCACAAATGAATGGAGGTATAAAAGACAATGATTTATGAGAAATAAAGTTATGGGAAGGGCGTTATCAAAAGATAGTATTATGCCCCTACCATTTAGCCGAGACATTTAGAATGAGCTATACCAAGGTAACGAGTAGACAACATGAGCCCAAAGTGAAATTAAAGCTTTAAGTTCTTGATACACCCCTTATTATGTAATACACAATAGCGTTATTATGATAATCAATAAAGGTAAATCATTGTTACACTGTACACAATTTTCAAAACTAAATTATGGAACAATTACTACCGGTAGTTTAGGTACCGTATTTAACATAGCAGCTTTGGCAAGTGCCTTATACTCCATTTGGGTTTGAGTTAACCTAATCTCAGGAGGCTGGTCATTCCATAGCCTAGCACATACAACCTCTGGGCATTTTTCATAAGACGTGGCATGGATAGTGTGGTAAATTAACAGTGGAGCCTCGTTTGCACGAGTTGCTCTATTTACAGGCTGGAGGTATCTGCCCCCCGTAACAACACGTTTAAAGGCTAATAATTTAGAGTGATAGATCCTTCTCTCGGAAAGTACAGGCAATTTGGCTTGACGATGCACATCAATAGAAGGGGTCAATATATTCAGTCCCATACATGTTTTTAGACATTTATTTTGCTTGCGCTGCAATTTCTCTAAAAGGTCTCTAAAAGGTCTGCATTTTGTAAATGATGTTCAGTAAACTGACTGAAGCGGGACTGACAAAAGACAGTTGCCCCTTGCCCTAAGGCCTCCAGAGAGAGTAATGCTATTATGCATTTTCTTAGTCGCTTTTCTAGCTATATCGGTCACAAACTGGGTGGGATTATGGGTTTCTGGGGGCAAATACGATTTGATAGAGGGGCAGTGAGATTATGGTGTGGCTAATATGGCACAGTGAGCACCAAAATCAACTTTTAGCAATCAACAATGGCTCATCTCAAATGGCTGTGGTAGATTCATATTTCCTTTAGCTCCAATTAAATATAAGCTAGCATTGAAATGGCAGGTTGGAGTGTGCCTGGTGGAGATAAGACGAGCCGTGTGACCTGGACTCTGGAGGTAACCCACTCCATTCTGGTAAGCATCACTTCATTGATGCATCATGCTGATTCTCTGGCAGTGTATCAACCACGTAGGGTCAGCAGGAATGCATGATGACAGCATGATGACAGCATAAACGTCCACTTTCTAATCCGACTTATATCAATTACAGCTTCTTCTATCAGATTATTTTGGTAGGTTCTTCGATGAGACGACATTATTCCTGTTTATTTACAAATATGCCCCTGCGGTTACCACCCCGGTTTACCTGTCGGTAAGTGTCGACTCAGCGGTTTTACCATCATGTCCTTGGGCAACACACATGGATAATATGCTAACCCTTAAACAGCCGCATAGCGCTTTAATGCACTATACTCTTTGTCAACATAATGCAGCCCTGGGGAGTGACTCAACAGGGCTGCATTCAAGCTTCATAATGACCCTTCGGGAGTGTATCAGCCCCGCACAGTCATGATGCTTTAATGCAGCACTAGCGACAACGGGCATTAAAGTGCTATGCATCCGTTAAAGGGATAACTTATATGTTGTTCTAGTACATCATATACACATATGTTTATGTGAAAGTAGTACACCAAGACATCCGTACGAGACATCTCCGATTCCAATCACTAAACACAGCCGACCCGCAATCCCAGACCTATTACTTGACAAATAAACCCGCCTGTGTCTGCCTCCTCTTCCCTCCCTCTAAGGCCAAATAAAAAAAAGTTTTGTTTCAGGTAACATGGGATGAAACTCTAGGGTCGGTAGGTCGGATATATAATTTTATTTTTACATATTTTTTTTACATAACCCTAAAATTGACCCAAAAAAGTATGAAAATGGGCAGATTTTTCCAAAACTTTTGAAAACCTAAAATGTATCCCCAAAAAGTGTAAAAGTATAAAAATTTCTTCAAAATTGCATAAAAAAACGTAGGGTCGGCCCTGTTTACATAGGGTCGGTCGGGTGACCTGAAACAAACCTTTTTTTTGCGCCTAACCACTATATACCAACACCAGCCTCCCTCTAACCACTATATACCACTACCAGCTGAAGCAGCCCGCCTTCTCCAGCTGATGCTAGACCATAGTGTGTGACGTGCCATCATAGGAAGGGGTTTTGATTTTTGTTTAAAAAGCCTTGTTTTCAGTCAAGGTCTTAATCAAAGTTTGAGGCTTGAAAGGTTTGTTTTTATTGCGGATAAAGCATTGCAAAAGATGCTCTTCATTATAAAGCCAAAATGAGGCCTTGTCGAGCACTTGTTGGCAGCCAAAACTTAAGTTGCATGTCATCTACCGGTACTAACAAATGCCAGCCGGCATAGCCACATCTGACTTATTGCAGTCAAGCTCTAAATCCTGAAGATAACCATTTAATATTTAGACGTTTGTATTAAAGTCGAAATTTACCTCATCACTCAGATAGATCTGCACGATATAGTCATATATGATATAAATCATTACTACAGGAGAGCATTGCATATTGCAGAATGGATGTGCCTGTTTCTGCCTGCCCAGCATAGACTCTACTGAAGCCTGTTATCAAACCCGGCATCTCTCAGGGTTCTCCCCCACACAGCACCCACCCCGCTACTGTTATTGTTGGACGACAACAAAAGGACAAAAATGCGGCTTTTGTTGAGATAGCTGAGGATGATTTGCAATATGAGCTGAGATAAAGTCTACCGGGGTCATTACTCAGTAAATACACCGGTGAGGGACTATTAACGGGTGTGATATGTGATCTACTCAGATCTGCTGTAGATGTCTATGTCTACATGATGCTGCCTCAGCCGCTAAGGTGGATATAAAACGTCTGGTTATGCAAATAGCCTCGTCAGTAACCATCTCAGTAGATTCAACAGGTTCCTTGTACATATGTCATGATAACTGCCACTACAACTGCAATGAATGCATCCTAAGATATACAGTCGACCCTCATTTCCTCGAACATTTACCATCTCGGATGACCCACTTCCTTTGACAGTTAATTGCCTGGCAACTGCCCTTTTGCTTTATTATATTTGGACTTAACTCCTTAGTCCTTAGATAATTTGCTTCCTCAGACATTTTTTCCTGCATCTTTTAAATTCGAGGAAGTGAGGGTCTATATGGAATTGCACTTTGCTCAATTACTCAAGCTTGTTAACGTGGCGATCTGTGTGAGGTGGTAAAGGACTTAATTTCTCCCATTCGTTTACGTTGTCCTGTCCATGCAGTACTGTAAGAGTGATCATAAATCAAAGTCAAGTATTTCTGAATATAGTTATTCAGATAAACTGATCCTCGAGTGCATGTATACTACATCATATCTCTAATGGAACCTTTTTGCAAAAGAAAGTACTGTAAAAACTTAAGTATAAGGCGGACCCTGTCTGTGCCCTGGTCCTATAAGCCGCGCTGGCGATCTAACTTGCGTACTAGCCGCAGCCTATATGCAAGGTTTTACAGTACCGTAAAACCTCGCGTATAAGCCGCGGCTAGTACGCGAATCAGGTCGCTGGTGCGGATTATAGGATCGGCACAGAGACCAGGTGCGGCTTATACACAAGTTTTTGCTTGTATAGTACAGTACTAAAGTGACCATAACCAGATCGCTGGTGCGGCTTATAGGATCGGCCCAAAGTCGGGGTGCGGCTTATACGCAAGTTAGGCTTATACACAAGGTTTTACGGTAGGCGTATTTGAAGACTAAAGCAGGAGAAAGGAGGAGAGGCTGTAGGCAGCACATGGGGTGCAAGTCCTGCAGTAGGGACACCTGACCCTGGCTGTTATCTCTGCCCACCTGGGTATGTACAGCAATACCTCAGTGCATGGCGTGGCTGACCGGCCGACACTCATCATTTTTCTTTGCAGCTGAGCTGGAAGTAGCTCAAAGGCAGCCCCAATAGCTGACTGTAATTAGCTGCTCTCTATTGCTCATGGTCAATTGTGACAGGTTCTAGCTGGTGCTGACCACTGGCAAACTGTCCAGCTTGTCGCAAGTTCCCACATTATGTGACTTAAAACTGAACCAAATTATAGGGTTTTCCGATCAGGACAGCCATTAGGATTCATAACACCAGGAATCCTTTTTTAGTGTGTCAGTGTATTGGACCGCCTTCGGTCATTTTCCTGGGTCTGTCTCGGATATCCCTCGTGCAATAAGTGAAAGGTCACTTGGCAATAAGTTCAATAAGCATGTTTAAGGTTTTACATTACCAAATCTGCCACTTTCTGCCAACTATCCTGGCCAATCAGTACATACCTGCAAGAGAAAAGAAAGAAATTTAATAACATGGTTCAGGATGAATGCTTTGAGAAGACCTTAGTTATATTACAATTGGTGATGGGATTAGATAGATGTATATGATAAAACGATCTTACCAGGAGTATATGTGCACATATATCAATTACCAGTGCAAGTTGAAATGGAAAAAAGTAAAGATCACTAATATAAAAACACTTTTTTGCCCATGAGGTCAAAAAAGGTGTCTCAGGCAACATGGCCCTGAAAATAAGGGTAGGTAGGATTTTCCCCAAAATTGGCAAAAAATGGCTTGGGTCGGCCCTATTTTGAGTCTAGGGTTGGGTGGTCTGCAGAACACGTCTTTTGGCCTAGGAGGATTTGCCTCCCCCCCCCCTCATTTTCACTAAATGTGAATTCATACAAGCAATCCTTAAAGTGTAAACCATGACTGTGGGTGCTGCTGATTTGGGTGTGGTTCTTGGCTCAGGTTCAGGGTTGATGATTATGACAGTAACACGTGAGACGCCGTACCACGGCGGCATTAGTGGTATTACTTGTGTTACCGTAGTCACGTAACAGACATACTACAGCGCCACAGTGCCAGTAACAGCGACAGACACGTGAACTATGATGTAACTGGTAACTTGACTGGATCCCCCAGACTAGATCCTCACCTCCCCTCACTGCAACAACTTACAAGTAACTGGACTGCTGCCAGAAAAGCAAATGCCTCAAAGACATGGTGCAGGTCAGCAGGGGAACTCGTCACATAACTGGACCCATAACCTCTGCCATGAGAGCCTGTACATCTGAGCTGGACGTGCTTGTCAGGCAATGTGAGCTGCTCACCAATTTAAGCTACACCTTCACAAACTGACTGGACTTGTCTCTGCATGACCAAGGCCTGGAGATATTTGACTGAGGGTAACACATACTGGCAAGATTAATGGCTTGAGAGGGGCCTGCCTTCATATTTATTTATACCACCTGCTGGGGAAATTCGTTTGTATCCCTTCTTAGCTCTTACAGAAATATGGAACTGACCACATTATAATAAGGATATAGTACATGTTACTTGGTGTGGGGCATGGTGACGGTTTATCAGTTAGATGCGTGTCATATCTACAGTTAGGTTTACTTGTACCCAGATGATACCTAGATGACTATTAAACCCTACACAGTGACACTCTGGTATCAACATGACAGGCTCCTTATCTCTACCCTTGTACCTTATCTCCTACTAGAGAGATAGAAATATAGGTCTGTCCACTCCAGCACCCACTCGTGTAGCTACCCAAATAACAACCTACAGAAACAGCTACTACTATACGTATTCTGTCCAGTGTTTTATGCTTGATCCATTTGATAAAAGTCTAGGGAAAACAGATATATTCCCTATAATCCAGAGTCCAATTGTCGGTTAATAAAATGATAATGAATTCGCACATTGGAGTACAAAGTCCTCCTTGTTCAGGGGTTTTCGGTCCTTCAGCAACAAAGGTTATTGACTGTGCCATCTTTTAATGCTTTTTTCACCATTCATAAATACTATATTGATATTGAAATCATGATTAAAGGCTCGAGATCGGCATGATGCCTGGATGCAGCTCTGGTTGAATTGAATTGAAATTTCTTTTATTTATCCTGGCAAGAATGTTGGCCTAGAAGACCATGCTATACAAACACCAGCATTTCCGATGAGCGGAGGTAATAAAGGCCAAATAAGCCCCATTAATATAGCAAATAGCAAAGAAACCTACTCTAAACTGTAGAGATGCATTCATACATCATGACAACCAAAGGGCATAGTGTATTGAAGCACGGATCCATCCGTGAATGTCTAACCTAGATTGAAGCTGTACCGGGTTTATTCCGGGTGTCCTGTCCTCAGTGAATGCCCTGGATCACCGAGTACAGGAGGTATGGTCGGGTGTGGATCCAGCACCGCACAATCCTAGATTCTGAGACCAAATTACAATGTAGCGGATCTCCTGTGTTCTCACGATAATGACAGACTACCCATTTAACCATTTGAGGGCAGCGTAGTGCTTTACTGCACTATGCCCTCAATACATGATGAATGCAGCCCTGACGAGTAACTCGCTGTAAGCATGCCAACTCTATTGGGCTGATACTTATACACACCCAAAGGGTTAGAATGAGGCTGTATTGTTTCATCATGATACAGGGTTTCAACCTTGACACATCATGTTGTCTGTTAAGCGTTAAAGTTCCTTTACACCCATGACAAAGGATGGGAAGGATGCAGAGGAGGATCCAAGGTCAATATCAGTGTAATGGAATATTATTAGTTTGTTTTGATTTGTGGATCATTTTGTGTCAAATGTATCCTTTTGGAGAAATCAGGACGGTGAACTCATGTTACATATTACAGTGCACATTGCATTTCCTACTTTCTAGTCAAATACTCTGAAGAAATCACAGCTTGACGTCTTTCTTGATTGACTGATCACTTATTTATTAACTGGTAAATGGCATCTTTCGCAAAGCGGCTATGTATCTTTCATGTTCCCATTGCTTTCACGTAATAAGAGCAAATAATCGTGAATTATAGAATTTGGTGGTATGTCCTGCCCTATAAGCACTTCCCAGTATAGGCTGCCTATTAAAGGGGCATCTCTATTTTTTATTTCTCTCTCTATACTGTAAATGTAGATATTTTCGCGTGTGTAAATTTTCGAGAATTTGCTAAAAAAGGACATTTTCGCTGGTACTAAAATTCGTGAATTTCGGAGATTTGGCTATTTGATTCAATACAGTATAAATATTCGCTCTGTGCATATTTTCGCGGATATTTAAAAATCGCGAAAATCCCGAAAATATGTACAGCGCAAAAATATCTACGTTTACAGTATATATATCCATGCTGTGCGTCAATGTGTATCATAGGATATGACGGTCATGTCGCGTCTGTTTGTGTTTTCAGCACTTTGCGGCGTACCGCCCCCAACATGTAACCACAACCATCAGCCGCCACCACAAACAACAACGGATACAGATACAACATCATCATACACCACCGTAACCCTGGAGGTACAGCAGGATGCTGCAAGGATCCATGTCCATGCATTGTCATGATGCACCAATGAAGCATCGGTGAGCAACTCACATTGCTGACCCTTCGGGGGTGTAACAACCGCATATGATCGGCATCATGTAAGAATGAAGCCTTGGCGAGTTACTTGCCAGGGCTGCATTCATGTATCATGACGACAAAGGGCATTATGCATTCAGGCACTATGGTTAACCATACATTACTAGGTAAATACACCGGGAAATTGAGAAGCTCCGCTCAGGAAGGAGAGAGGATTATAGGAATGGTTCATCAAAGGTACATGACGACATTATATGACAACGTAGGAAATATCCATTCAACATCCGCGTCAAGTTTCACCGTAATCATCACAGATGGCATGTACAGAGGAAAGGACGAGTGTTTTATTTTTGATTCACCAGCAGTCCTGTATGGGATGGGGACGTGGTATGCCACAGTATTTTCTTGATAATACAACAAAGAAATACGTTTCATGCGCTAGACATGTCCTCTCAAATCTGAGCTATGCTACTCAAAAACTAAATATGGCAGCCTAAAATTAATTCGCTTAAAGAATATACAATTGTTGACAGATTTTCTTGATAATTCCAAGTCAGTTTTTAGCGTAACGATAAACTGAAATGCAGCTATATTTGCGAGGGGAAAACCCTGAAGAGTGGGAAGGGCAACATGTACCCTACTAGTATTTTCCTGCTGAGTGTACATGTCAGAGAGGACTGCAGGTTGGAGGTGTAGTGGGGAGGTGTGGGTAGTAGACTGGTAGTAGCCTACGTGGTGGGGACTGTAACACTACAAACACAGCTGATCATCCTTACCAGATGCTACCCTGACGCTACACTAGACGTGGTATGCACCTCCCTCAATCATCTCCAGTCCCTCACCAGTAATACCAAGATGCACTCAGACACACAGAGAAAAAAACTCCCAAATGAGAATCTGGACTCGATCGCTAAGGTAACTGTCCCCACGACTCTAAAGTGACTCCCAAATATATTAGGGAGTGTGAGAATATAGGATCGAGTCATTATAAAGTTCTACCAATGTTAGGGAGTCACTTTAGAGTCCTGGGGAGAGTTACCTCAGTGATCACAGTGATTCTACTTCTTTTCTCTGTGGCACTTAGAGGGTAGATTCTACTGTAGATTCAACTGTGTACATGTACCAACACTAACTATTTACAATGTAGCTAGATAGCTCCATATTAGATTGTTCTTATGTATAGCGGGCATTGTGATTGACAACCACTCTGTGATGTTGCAATGACAGAGGCCTCGCTATCTTAAAGAATAGCCCGATGCCAATCCAGGAATTGTAGCTACTGTAAATTGTTGAATACAACGCGCTGGAATTTACAGTATTTGAACAATTTTGACGATGACTTTAGTCTCTCTCTCATCACTCACCGCAGGTTCCTCCTATACCTACAACATGTTCCCTGCATCCTGTACCCCCCCCCCCCCCCCACACCGCCCACCAGGCTGTATTAGTGTTATTAATGAGACATGTTTATTAGTCCTGGAGACGGGCACCTCCTGGTAGACTGTCTGACATGAGCATCTGGTACCATGGCAGCAGGAACCGGAAATGGGGTCAGCCATGAGCTGCTCCTAATCACCATGACGACGGCACGGAGTAACTCAGTCCTTCAGGGAAGGGGAGGGGAGGGGTGGGGGGGGGGGGTGGGAGGTCTGGGAGGATGCACTTTATGGTCCACCTAAGGCGAAGCTGTACTGAAAAGACCAACTCCAAAATACACTTCCATTGTAATCTCATTTTCATTTCATTTCATGTACAATATGACTGTAATTTGCTTTTCGTGTGTTATATAAGGAAAGGATGCAGGAGATTTTCCTCTTTGTATTCTGTTGTGTTACATAGATCACCTACTTCTATCAGGGCAGTGCGCAATGTTAAAGAGGGCAAATTTAGTGAATAACTCTAGACGTTTTAACATAGTTGAGGACTGACACACACTAGGGACTAGTTCCACTCCCACTCACTGTAACCTCGTTTTCCAGCACCGTTGCTATGGAAATCACCATCAGACGCCATTGCTTAGCAACAAAAACATGGTTGGGGCGGGGCAGGCTAAAACAACCAAGTGCTGGCTGGTGTCGGGCCGCGTCTAACAGGCCGTGTCGGGGGTGAGGGGATGAGGGGCCGAGCACTTCACGTCCTCACAGACCAACTCCCACTACTATAGATGCACACCCCAAGCACTAGCATGCCCTATATATATTACGCTTATAGAAATATGATTTGGTTAATTCAGTATCTCTATTTTTATTTATTTAATTTGTTTCTTTTACAGATAATTCAATTTTTCCCACAAGCAAAGCAACAAAATAGCAAAAAAAACCACGTTAGAGTAGTGCAAAAAGAATAGGGTAGGTTGCACTTCCTGAATACAAATTCTCTTTTCAGGCCTCAGAGAATGTGTTCATGAAACTAATGCTGCAATCAAAACACCACAATCCATATATTCAGTCCCTTACAATATACTCACTCACAACTGTGTTGTGATATCCACTGTCCAGAGGTTACTGGACAAAAATGTACACAATACATATTCTGATTAAGTCACCCCTTTCTGCCATACGAGTCTATAGACAGCGCTTGGCATTTGTAGACGTGGTATTTGGACTTTAGCAGAGGTCTGCAATCAGGGATATGGAGGCTGACCCAGCTGTTCCAGCCCAGGTTTCAGCTCAATGGTTACTCGCCTACCCCCTGCACCCATTTACAGCAGCACCCCATACAGTCCATGTACATGTACTTTATGTGGACTTTGAAGGACCTCCAAATACAAAAATATGTATTTTAGGGGTGAAGGATTACATTGCAGTCCAGGGGAGTGGCAAGCAGTTTCAAAGTGGGGGTCCAAGGTGGTTTCTGGCCAACTTTTACTTTTTTTTTCAGCTTGACCATTAATTTTAGGTTTGACCTTTTTTGGGGAGTTGTCAAGAGTGGGGGGGGGGGGGGGGTTACTTGTTACGTGTTACTTCTGGCTTCCCTGGCCTCAGAGCAGTGGAGATATCTCTTTGGCCTTCATAGTGAAGAGACAGTCAGCATGCAGCTTGTAATTCTAGTTAGCTGATACCAGTGCCGTCCACCCTAGCTGCTGCTACACAGTGCTAGCCTGGGGTGGAGATAAGTGCAGGCTACTGACTCACCCCAGGACGCTGCTAACCTGCTACTAGTACTTATTAACCCTTTGTTGACAACATGCTACTTTAATACACTTTCATTACAGCACTCGTGTGTTTACTTGTAAGTTACTTGTCAGTGATGCATTTGTGTACTTACAAACACAGCAAAGAATAAGTTTTCTCATTCCGAGAAAATAAGATAAATCACCTTGTCTGATGGACAAATGACTAGTTTTAAGAAATTAAGAAAATTATTTTCTTACAACTAGTCCAGCAAGCGAGTTTATTTGTATTATTTTCTTGAAATGAGATAATTACTTTTGGCTATGAAGGATCCGCGCTGTGCTGGTCCAGTATGGCGACAAATAAATATGGTATACGTATGTTGAGGCATCATGCTGCCCTAAGAGGGTTAATGCCTCATCTTGCACTAAACAGCACCAGCAGGATCCAGCATGCCGCCTCTGACCTCCCCTGGCTGCCCACCATATCTCTGTGTGCCGCCTCAGTCAGACCTCAGTAGGCATATATATACCTCTTATTGTAGTTATATGCTACATTGCAGATGCAAATACCCTAGTAATTATGCTGTCGACTCCATAGAAAGCTCTGGCTTTTTTTAGGATAAATTATGTCTGGACTATGTCAAAAGATTTCAGAGCAATAGTCAAATTTCCTATAGATAGCTGCTCCCGAAACACCCTGAATTCAAACTGGGCATTGTTTATCTGTTCATATTATTATACATTTTCAAAATTAGCGATTTAAAATGTGTATTCCATTCCAGCGGCTCAATAGCATCTGAGACCTCTAAAGTAGGCAACATGTGCATGCAGTAATGTCCAACCTGACAAACTACAAAGAGACACACACTAGTAGTACCCTGTGATAAGACTCACAGAGAGGCGGGAGCAGCTCAGCAGTGGTATATATTATGTGTGGGTGTAGCATGTAAAGGGAACTAAGGCTGTAAACTAACTGTGACGGGATGTCAATACTGGTAGTGCCTCACAAGGTACAGGTATGTCAATACAGCGTCTGTCTACTGCTGGTAGTGTCTCTGTGTCTGGTAGTATCTGATTGTAGCAGGGGTAGCAGCAATGCTGACACCAACATACTGCACCCTATAAGCCTCTTTTATTTATAGCCTATTTATTTGACCAGCTATGTTACAATAGTCAGAGATGCCACTCCCTGGTCACAAAAGTGCAGGAAATTTTGTGATCTTGATCAACTTTCTACAGAAAACCAAATTATTCAATTAAGAAATTGCAGTAAAAATCCAGGAATTCCTTCAAAGTAGGAAAAGTGGCATATCTGAGGAGTAGAGGTCATTCTTTAGTTTATTGAAATTCTGATTATGCCTGGGAAAAACCTCATAAGGTCATTGTTCTTTGCATCCGAGCCTTTATCCTTACAAGTTATATCAGCAGGTCATATGCCTATCAGGTGCACCTGCATTGCATTTCTGCCCGTGTGCATTCCTCGGTTCCCCCGTGTGCATTCCGCTGATTCCCCCGATGTGTGTGTGGCTGTGTGCGGTGGGTGTATACATGGCGGTGTGTTTATGGTGGTAGCGACAACATGTTAGCACAACGTGCCCCCTGTGTCGGTGTGACATGATACTGCAGCATAAAACCTGCTGCAAACAGGTGAGTGCCGCATGCCACGCGGATGCCACGCCTGCCGACATGACATCAGGATGCTATATATGCTCGCAGCTTTCTGAGACTCTGAATACAGATGCATGCAAGAGCCCGGGGTGACCCCTGTGCAGAGAGCTCATAATTAAAGTGTTGGATGCTGGATGTGGAATCGTATAGCAGTAATTGTCTAAAACTCCCGGAAAAAATGTATCTAAAATATCTTGGTTTTCTTGGTGTTGCCGAAATGACATGGGCACATCCGCTTTTGTCAATGTAGAATCATCGGCTCATATGAGGTCATCAGATATTGACCACAATGGCCAGCCATGACCCCTACCTACCAATGGCGAACGCTTTTTTTTTTATAAAGTTATATTTTCTTGTTAAAAAGCAAAAATATAATCTGTAGATTTGTCAATATATAGATAAATGCCAACGCCCATTGACTCACTCATTGGTCATAGCTTCACTTTCTTTCCGAAGCGATTCAACGACATTATAGATGATCGCTGTGATGACAGATATTATCGTAAAGCCATCAACAAAAATGAAAGCAACAAGAGATGAGTTGTCTAATTAAAAAAAGAGATCACTTTCCTACTGTCATCAATCACCCACTGCTCCAACTGCCTTTTTATCTAATTAGGCCTGACATAATTAGGTCAATCAAACTCAATTAGCAATTAGAGCTGGCAGGAGGCTTCCTGCCCAGTTCCCACTAGCTCTAGGTGATCAGCAATATAATACTCCTTATAATACCTCATATAGACATGACTGAAAGGAAATTATTAGAAGAATTAATGCAATATAGGTGTCTTAAATCCCTTTTCCCCCTCATATACATCAATAAGAACACAGCTTAATCAGCTGGAGTAATTGTTAATTCTCCCTCTCACACTCACTATTTTAAGTCTTTACTCTTGGTACATATAAAACAAACAATATGTTCCTCTTGTTTCAGACATACTGAAGGGCACAGGATGTAGAGGCCAATTGTTTTGGTAAGCAGGGAATTTATATAGATTCTTCATTAAACCATCTGGTATTGTCAGAGTATCAGCCTACTACTACTTACTAAAAAATGGACGCAAAGACCTAGCTTCAAATGTGAATGCCTCCATCTATTTCTCTATAACTCTAATCTCCACAGCACACTGACCTCCTATAACTACATGCTACATGTCCCATAACCTCCACAACCCCACAGTGGAGCTGTAGTTGTCTCAATGAAGGCTTATCAGCCTATTTACCAAACACAGGGGTGAGCAGTGGTCCTGTTGACACTGCCTGCCCCCACCACTCTCACCATTAGCCTGTTAGGCCACTCCACCATACACCACAGTGTAAATAGGGCCACTATAACAGCAGCTTCAACCCTACAGCTAAAGCCATGTGTAGGGGGCATGAATAACATGTGATCTCTAGTGGATCTATTGAGTGTGTGGTATGATTTGGAAAGTTTTGTTAGAGTGTTTTTATAGCGATTTCTGTATGTTTATATGTTGATAAGTTTTTATTCTGTAGTGAGGGATGATGCCACTCTGTTTCTGTACGGAGGTTGCCCAGATTTCTTTGTATCAGAAGCTAGACTTCTCAGTATTAAGCAACTTTTCCAATCTAAACTAACTAAATTAGTACCAGTTACAGTTATAAATAGATATATAAATTAGCTCCTTCTGATCCCACTTCCAATTCACTTGGATGATAATTTATCAATCAAGATCAGCAGTGTTTGCAGAAAATGAACATTATGACTCGGAAAATTCATTAAATTAACCCTGATTAAACAACACCTCTATGTATACACCAATTTCCTCCTCGGTGCAACGCGACATGACCCAGACATACCAAACACCGGTGCCCGTTAACTCGGTAGTCCGGTACTTTAAATATTGAACAAGCGGGAGTAACTTACTAAGTAGAGGAGATCAAACAGTAGCCGCCTGCAGCTAAGTCAGGGAATTAACCCACAGGAGGTAAGGGAGGTTCTCACAGACGGTAAGTTGGAACAAAGTCTGGGCCACTTTGGTCTCCTTCACAAGGAGCAAAGGGTCCAGGTGGGTCCAACGACATGTTTTCAGCGACATGTTTAATACCACACAGTTGTGTTTCAGCGTTAAGTATTGAATAAGCACTGGTCTTTTATATCAAAGCGTTGGTCATACGTTTCATACGAAATATCTCTAAACCTACCACTGAGGATTAAACCTTTCATCTTGTATAATCACAGCGATAAGCAGGCCTCCACATCTATAAGCACCGGGATCGGCCATATTGATAAGTTCTGTACAGGCCAAATGTTAGCCATCAGCAATCTATAACCTAATGTGGACCCTTCAGGTGAACATAGAAGTAAGGGGACAATGTGTGAACCATGAATGGCAATTAACTTCAATAGAGAATCTCAACAAAAAAGGTGCCTGTTACACAGACCCTAACGGTACTGACACATCAAATGAATCAGCCTAGTAGAGTCAGGGTCTGGGGTTATATGTCTCAGGCCGTGGACGTATTTAGAGTCTCATAGTGTTTTGACCAGTGGCTGATAGCCTAGAACAGAATGTAGGGATTATATGGGATCATAATTTGGTGGTATGATTTCCCACTGATATGGATTCAGAGAAGTCGGTGCCACCTTTTGGAATCTTGATGATATCCTACTGAATCCTCTTGCTACCATCTGTTTTATATCTACTAGGAGGCTAATGTCTTTCGTGCAATGTTCGGTCACAAATTCATTCAAGTAATATTTAACCCAGGATTACCATGCATGTTTTTAGTGTTATAGCTCTGTGAAAGTTTACTCTGAGGATTGTATCTGTGTGTATAAAGACCTGTGGGTTTAAGTCCCATCCTTTGTGATATCACATAACGCTACCTAAACCATATCACAGAACACCAGACAGGACAGGACAATACATCCTCATCATAACAGTAACACTACAGTCTACACCACTATCTATGTGTAGCACAAACCCATCCTGCTATACTCTATACCCCTAGTTCCTTCTACCCTTGATACTGACTGACCTTGACCTAACCCACACTGTCGGTATAGCCTCCATTCTTCATAGAGGACAATCTGGAGCCCCTCCCCCCACAAACATATCCCGTAGCACGTCTCCAACGAGGTATGTATACAGATGTTACAACATTTAAAAATACTTTCATTTCATTTGTTAAATGAACATAATTTTAGTACTTCAAAAATTGCTTTCTTATTATTTTTCAACTCCACTAGTTTTTGTACCACATAGAAAGCACTGTGGACAGAAGAAACGCTGCTCCTACAAGCAGGCTTAGTACCCTTACCCAGTTACCAGGGTTTGCAAAGAAGCACAATTTTGTTTATTCCTGTTGCCATGGTAACATAGCAGGAAGTAGAGATAAAGATACTGGGATCCCAACCTGCCTGCACTAGGGGTGGGGTACCACCAGGGGTGTGGGTGTTAACCCTTTAAGGACCGCATCATACTCAAAATTTAACACATTCATTATATGCCCTTGGTCGGCATGATGCCATGGTGAGTGACTCACCAGGGTTAAATGCCGTAGAGTCGTTATGACGCCTGACTGCAGCACTAGTGAGTTACTCGCCAGGGCTGCATTCAAGCATCATGACGACCAAGGGTATATTACATTAAAGCACTATGCGGCCCTTGCAGGCTGGGTGGCAGAGGTGTGGGTGTCAGGGTAAGTGGGTGTGGGCGGGGGCAGGGTCAGCATCAGCATCCTCTCCCTTTTCTACTTTTACCCACTCAGACAGTGCTCAATCCTCATGAGTGAATGAAATTCTCAGGATAGAGGGCCGAGAGTGGCTTAACCCATTAATAGTATTCAGTAATACTGAATACTGTAAATTATAGATTGCAGTAGGTCTAAGGACTTAGGTGAGTGTGCCTGTGCTTGTGCCTATAGACCAATGCATCAAGAAAGCGTGGCCTTTCAAAAAGGTTGTTGAAAAGGTTTTTGGACATTTCTCAAGTGACTGACAAAAATGCTGCATTCTGATGTATACTTTTTGAGAGACATTTGTCCTGTGAATATTCTGATATAAGATGTTTGCAAACTTGGATAAACTTGGCCATTAGAATTAATCTTTTGAGGATTCTGCTAAAACCAATGTAAACACAACTTTACTATGAAAATGTCCCCCTTTGAAGCTGCATTGGGCTCCGGGATTGGGTTAGGTGTGGGAGAGGTGCAGAGCAAGTAGTGGGCGTGGGAGGTTCCAGGATGGCGTTCATCCTTTCTGGGTTTTTCCCTCTCATCCCACTCAGCAAAGGGAAGTCTGTGATACGGGCAGTGTGTAAAAACTGAACTCAAAACACTGAATAGTAAACTCTCATAGTAGAGTCAGATCGTGATCAAATAAACAAACGGTTGACAGAAAAGGCAGGCAAATAATCATATTATGCATGCCTGCATAAGTATAACACAGGCTAGGTAATTTGATCATGAACATATTCTGGATTGGTTCCTAAAGACACATCCTTTATAATACCAGAAGTACAGGAGGATAATCATTGAAATGGGAAACCTTTATTCTATCATCCTAGATGACCCCCACCCACTGAGGGCCCAATCCCAAAAAGACTGCTTGTGATATCAGCGTGCAGTGGCCGTGTGTTTGTGTATGTAAGCCTCAGTGTACTGCACGTGCAGGAAGTGAAAGGTAAACTACAGTTTGTCTTTATGCTGACCCCCATCACCTCCTCTATGGCACCTGTATGCCACTATAGCTTGGGGGCATTCACGACTTCTTTCAACTATGGGTTAATCTAGCAACACACAGAAAGTCTTAACACATATATGTATGTATTCCATCAAATTCATAAACCGGCTTGTGAAAACACGAATTGACTCATGATTTTATGATGATGGTGTGGGCGGGGGCAGGGTCAGCATCAGCATCCTCTCCCTTTTCTACTTTTGCCCACTCAGACAGTGCTCAATCCTCATGAGTGAATGAAATTCTCAGGATAGAGGGCCGAGAGTGGCTTAACCCATTAATAGTATTCAGTAATACTGAATACTGTAAAGTATAGATTGCAGTAGGTCTAAGGACTTAGGTGGGTGTGCCTGTTAGCTTGTGCCTATAGACCAATGCAGCAAGAAGCGTGGCATTTCAAAAAGGTTGTTGAAAAGGTTTTTGGACATTTCTCAAGTGTGACTGACAAAAATGCTGCATTCTGATGTATACTTTTTGAGAGACACTTGTCCTGTGAATATTCTGATATGAGATGTTTGCAAACTTAGCCATTAGAATTAATCTTTTGAGGATTCTGCTAAAACCAATGTAAAAACAACTTTATTATGAAAATTAATGTCCCCCTTTGAAGCTGCATTGGGCTCCGGGATTGGGTTAGGTGTGGGAGGGGTGCAGAGCAAGTAGTGGGCGTGGGAGGTTCCAGTGTGTAAAGACTCAAAACACTGAATAGTAAACTCTCATAGTAGAGTCAGATCGTGATCAAAAATACAAAAGGTTGACTGTCTCCTTGCCAGAAAAGGCACGCAGATAATCATATTATGCATGCCTGTATAAGTATAACACAGGCTAGGTAATTTGATCATGAACATATTCTGGATTGGTTCCTAAAGAAACATCCTTTATAATACCAGAGGTACGGGAGGATAATCCACGAAATGGGAAACCTTTATTTTATTATCCTAGATGACCCCCACCCACTCAGGGCCCACTCCCAAAAAGACTGCTTGTGATATCAGCGTGCAGTGGACGTGTGTTTGTGTATGTAAGCCTCAGTGTACTGCACGTGCAGGAAGTGAAAGGTAAACTACAGTTTGTCTTTATGCTGACCCCCATCACCTCCTTTATGGCACCTAAATACCACTATACACTCATTTCATCAGTCATTTCCACTACGTGGCGTTACCATCGGAGAGGCTAAGATTCTATCCCAGGGAGGGCATGTGTAAGGCCACCAGAATAGGCGTGGGGACCCTGCTCAACCCCCAATCAACTATCTAAGGTTGTCTCTGTTATCATATACACAGTGTTAAGATAATGTCTTTAACAGCAGTTAACACCCCCTGATAGAGGGATTTAAGTGCTTTTTAATCATGCTGATGGTCATCTGTGGTTTTGATAGGGTCCAGCATCCCTGTGATGAGCATTACCAACCCTGGATAATGTGCTCTAATCACATTTTAATGAGGCTGCTGCACCTCCTCCACCTACCCCTCTATTTTCAAATAGTCTCCACAAGACACTCATATTTGTGTTGGTCTAAATCATATTTTAATGAAACTTGTGTCATAGATATTTCTATTGTTGGTACATACACCATTTCCCTATACACCCCTGCGATTTCTAAGCGATGGGCCAATTCTTTCCATCTGAAAAGGGCATGAGCATGAAAGGTGTCTTTCCCCCATAGTAAACTTTTGGGGTCTTTTGGCTGGCTCACAGGGTTGCCCTTGTAGCAGCAAGGATGCCCACCTTGCCCTCTGGTGGAAACGCTTGATGAAACCAGTGTATAGCTTGGGGGCATTCACGACTTTTTCAACCACGGGTTAATCTAGCAACACACAGAAAGTCTTAACACATACATGTATGTATTTCATCAAATTCATAAACCGGCTTGTGAAAACACGAATTGACTCCTGATTTTACCACTTGTTCCAATCTGGTCAAACCATGTTAAACCTATCTGATCGAATTTACTAGTTTACGCAGTTCGTAAAATATTCCCATACTGGTTATATTGTACCACTGCCATTCCAAATATATGCAAGGGATGTTATCCAACCAACTCATTTCCATTACCATGTATACACCGATTTGCATAGATACATACAATCCCACTCAACAGGAATTGATACAATATTACATCAGCGTTTCCTATCGATATTCTGTCAGTTATTGTAAAACTTCACAGGGATACATCTGTAGCATTATTTCTTGTATTTTACTTAATAAACCTCATATTTTCTTCTCACAATTATTTCCCCTCCTTCATCATTCATTGTGAACGCCCTGAGGGTTGTGATGGTATTTACAGCTAGAACAAATACAATATCTGACCACCTCTCTCACTCATACAGCGCCCGTGGCCTGCACCATCAGATAAGTGCTCCTCACAAGGCCTCAAGGCACCCACCTTCCTAAATGAGTGCAGCTCTCTCCTACTCTAAATCACTTACACCTACCCCCCCCCCCCCCGACTCAGACAACACATGGCACTCAATATTTACACTTTAAGGACCGCATAGTGCTCTGATGTGATATTCCTATATTGGCATGATGCACGCATGAATGCAGTCCTGGAGAGTCTACTCGCCAGGGTTTCATGCATGCCGACCCTTCAGGAGTGTATCAGCCCTATACTATTATAGGGTCAGCATGATGGATGGATGAATGCAGCTCTGGCATGTTACTGCCCATGCAGGACTACATTCATACACCATGACCATAAAGACTTTTAGAGCATAATACATCGAATAACTATGCGGCCCTTAAAGGGTTAAGAAGTGGATCCCACATCAGCAGCTTATAGACCCCCCCCCCCCCCCACACACACAGACACACCAGTAGGGTGCCACCTCTCCAGTACCCCTGAACCCCAGTAGAGGGAGCAGGGACCCTCCCCCACCACCAGCAGCAGATGGTTACCGTTACCATGGATACCACAACGTGTTGCCTAGCAACCAGACGCTGTGGGCTGTATCTAAGGTGTTGGTGTGTGGAAACTTGACCAGCAGCACAGGGAGCATTCTCCAAACACATGTCGGCTGTTTACACATGGTGTGTGTGTATGGAGAGTGACTGACTCTTTCTTCTCCCTCCCACTCTCCTCTTACGACACACGCCCCCTTACTCCCAGCCCCCACTTTATATCAGGAGGATTCACTTATGTTTG